>CP139504.1:200480726-200985136 GCA_021014915.2 Artemisia tridentata subsp. tridentata
TCCTTTGAGATCAAGGCCTGAGCATTTTAGATAATATAATCCAAGGTTTGGAGTACCTTTCAGGTACCTGAATATCCTTTTCACAGCTGTGATGTGTGATTATCTTCGGTCAGATTGATATCTGGCACATAGACATATTGAGAATTGGATATCAGGCCTTGATGCAAGTAGATACATCATTGATCCTATCATTCCTCTAAAGAGAGTTTGATTTACTGGTTTACCAGTGAGATCAGGACCAAGGTTGTTTGGGGGAACCATGGGAGTCTTGACTGAGGCACAGTAACTGAGTTCATACTTTTTCAGTAGGTTCTTAACATACTTCTCTTGACTGATAGTGGTTCCTTTATCAGTCTGCTTGATCTGAAGACCAAGGAAGTAGGTTAATTCTCCCATCATGCTCATTTCAAATTGCTTTGCCATTAGTTTTTCAAATTGTTTGCAAAGCTTGTAACTTGTTGAGCCAAAGATGATGTCATCAACATACACTTGTACTAGTATGACATCAGTATTTGTCTTATAGATAAACAATGTGTTGTCTATCTTGCCTCTGACAAATTTGTTTTGGATCAGAAAGGCTGAAAGAGTTTCATACCATGCCCTGGGAGCTTGTTTCAGTCCATAAAGGGCTTTATTAAGCTTACAGACATGATCAGGAAACTCATGGCTTTCAAATCCAGGAGGTTGCTGAACATAAACTTCTTCTTTCAGTCAACCATTTAAAAATGCACTTTTAACATCCATTTGGTACACCTTAAAGTTCATGTATGTAGCAAAAGCAAGGAAGATCCCGATGGCTTCCATCCTTGCTACTGGTGCAAATGTTTCTTCATAGTCAATGCCTTCTTGTTGATTATAGCCTTTGGCTACAAGTCTGGATTTGTTTTTAATGACTATGCCATTTTCATCAGTTTTGTTTTTGAATACCCATTTCATGCCAATGACTAAGACATTCTCAGGACATTTGACCAAGGTCATTACCTTGTTTCTGTCAAATTGTTCCAGTTCATCATGCATGGCCTGAACCCAACTTGGATGTGTAAGTGCTTCTTTAACACTTTTGGGTTCAATTGTGGAAATGAAGTCCACAAATAGGCATTCATTGGCTGAGGTTGCTCTTAGACTAGCAGCCATGCTCCTGGTGAGCATGCCTTCAGCAGGCTCTCCAATAATATTGACAAGTTCAATGTCCTGAGACCTAGTCCAACTTTCCTGAGGTCCTGGATACTGATTTGAACTTGTGGAGGCCTGATTGGGTGGAGGGGTTGGTTCTGGAGTAGACACATGATCATTGATTGGATCTTGAGTGTCTACCTGATCACTGAGATTGTTTGGTTCTTGAGCATTTTGAACAGACTGATTAATTTCATCAGTGTTTGCATGTGCCTCAACAAACTCAGTGATGGTTGGGTTAGGTAGGTTTGTGAGGATTATGTAATAGGAGATGTTAGCATCATCTTGATACTGAGTGGAAGGATTGTTTTCAGGAAGATATTCATCAGGAGGATATCTTGAAGAGTTATCAATTCCTATCTCTTCTGCTGAGGCAGTTGAGAACCTGATTGCATCAGTGCTCTCATCAAAGGTAACATGAAATATTTCCTCAGTCTGCTGTCTCCTTATGTTGAACACTCTGAAGGCTTTTGAGACAAGTGAGTATCCCAGGAAGTATCCATCATCAGCTTTTGCATCAAATTTCCCTAAGTGATCCTTGTGATTATGAATAAACACAGGACACCCAAAGACATGAAAGTAGCTGATGTCAGGGATTCTTCCTTTGAATAACTCATATGGGGTTTTCCCATGTCTCTTGACAATGATGGATCTGTTTTGTGTATAACAGGCAGTTTTGACTGCATCAGTCCAAAAATGTTTGGAAAGGACTGATCCACTTAGCATTGTCCTAGCAGCTTCAATGAGTGTTCTAATTTTCCTTTCAACAACACCATTTTGTTCAGGTGTGTATGGAGAAGAAAAGTTTTGGGAGATACCTTTCTCATCACAGAAACATTCAAGTTCATAATTTTTGAACTCAGTCCCATTGTCAGTTCTAATCTGTTTGACCTTAATGTCATTTTGATTTTCAATGTTCCTGACAAAGGACATGATTGTTTCAGCTGCCTGACTCTTTTTGATCAGGAAGAATACCCAAGTGTATCTAGAGTATTCATCCACAATGACCAAAGTATACTTCTCATGGTTAATAGACCTTGGACTGACAGGTCCAAATAGATCCATATGGAGAAGATGTAGGCAGTTCCTGATGGAAAAGTTGGTTTTGGTTTTAAAGGATGCTCTGTGATGTTTACCTTTTTCACAAGCTAAGCATGGTTTATCCTTTGACAACACAAGTGATGGTAAGCCAAGGACCTTGTTTTGTTTTACAAGATTGTTTATGTTTTTAAAGTTCAGGTGGGTGAGTCTCTTATGCCAAAGCCAGTTGAGTGTATCAGTGGCTTTAGCAAAGAGACAAGTTCCATCCTGAGTTAGACTGGACATGTCTAATACATAAACATCTTGTCTTCTTGGTGCAATAAGGACAATTTCCTTATTTGCATTGAAGATGGTTCCTTGCTTATCATCAAACTGAACTATGTATTTTGCATCACATAGTTGACTGACACTGATCAGATTGTACTTAAGACCATTTACATAAGCTATCCTAGTAAAGACAATACCATTGCAGTTTATTGAACCATAACCTTCAGTGAGACATGATGAATTATCAGCAAATATCACTTTGGGTCCTGGTTCTTCCACATATTTGTGCAGACACTCCTTAACACCAGTCATGCTCCTTGAACATCCACTGTCTAGATGCCAAACAGGATCTCTGGCATGCCTCTGCACAAATAGTAAACTGGGTCAGTTCTTTCTAGGACTCCATTTCATGGAGGGTTTGGTTTTGTAGGTCTTTATGAAAGTATTAATCGATTCATGGTCAGTGGTTGAGTGGACTGAGCTACCACATGTTTTGCATTTAGTCGCAGGGGTAGCCTCATTAGTCTGAGAGGATTGTTTATTCATTCCTCTTCTTGACTGAATGACCCTCTCTTTTCCTGAGGATTTCTGAGTGGAACTTCCACTAGATTCACAGTGTTTGTCAATTTGACAATCCTCAGGATGATGGTCATTGAATCCACACAATGGGCAAGGTGGAAAAGGCTTGGCCTTTTGCTTATGTTTCTGCTTAGAATCAGAAGGGTAGTTCAAGCACTGAGCCTTAAGTCCTGAAAAGTTTGACATGACTGAGCATTTTTTATGATCAGAGGTCCTGTGATCTTCCTTTTTGCAAATCATGCAATAAAGGACTCTATAGCAATCATCAGTGAGATGATTTGTATAGTTGCACAGTTCACACTTTTTCAGAGGTTTGGTTGTTTTGGGTTTGGTCTTTAAGGAAGCTAGTTTTTGTTCCTTCTTTAATTGAGAAGGTTTTTCAGAAGATGCAATCTTCTCACTTAGCTTCCTGACCATTTCAGTCAACTGATCAATTCTTGGATCAGGACTTTGGGTTGCTACTTCAGAAGGGACTGAAGTTGATGAGTCATCAGTATTTACTGAGACTTCAAGGGGTGGTCTTCTCAGGAGGATTCTACCTTTTCCTGATCTCTCCTTTGGAGAGTGTGGGGAGTAGACCAATGGTGGGAGGTCTGAGCTTGGTGCAGCACCCTGAAGGGTATTTAGTGGAGGGAGTGGAGGAGTTGATTCTGATTCAGGCTCACTGATTGGATCAGAAATACTGAGTTGGTCAAAGAGTCCAAGCATACCTTTCAGAGCCTGACATTCAGGAAGCAAGATGTTTCCAGTCTCAAAGTTTGGCAACTTACTGACTGGGTTGGTCCTGACAATCCAGTCATTTGACTTGGGTTCCATCTCTTGCTCAAAGGATATGCCAGCTGGAACAAAGGTCATTTCACTAGGATTCTCACTGGAGGTTTCAGTGAGGTGGTCAATTCCTATAGTTATCTTAGGAATTAAGCCCACAGAATCAAAGACCTTAGGGTTCTTTTTGGTCCAGCTTTCAATAACAGACTTTTCTTTCTTAAGTTCTGTTGGAAGGGCTTGGTTTTGTTTCAAAATTTCAGTGTTCTGAATTTGTAGAGTAATAGATTCTAATTTGGCTTGTTTCAGTGCAAGCAGTTCATCTCTACATTTATTCAATTCTGACACAATATTGTTATATTTTGAAAACAGGTTAAGCCTTTGTTCCTCAACAAACTTTAGATCAACACAAATATAATTCATGTAAGACTGCCAATCAGAATCATCATCCATAGAAAGTAAAGTATTTACCTTCTTCATGGTGATGTTGACCCACTCTCCATTCCTATCATGGCTTTTTCCCACAGCCACCTGATCCTCTTCAGAAAGTGCCATCAGTGCACTAACTCTTATTTCCTCATCTGAGGAAACCTCTTCTTCATCCCAATCATATGCTTCAGCTACTAATACCTTGTTCTTTGTCTAAATAGGTTTGGATGTTTGAGCAGCCTGAGACAATATGGGGTTAGTTTCAAGAAGTGCAAGTTTAGCTTTGATTTTCCTATATTTTGTTTCAAAATCCTTTTGACCCTTGTTTTGAAATTGTTGGGTGGACTGAAACATTTTAGGTTGAAAATTGCTAGTTCCTGAGGAACTGTTTCCTGAGAATTTGTAAGAAGGTTCTGAGATAGTTTTAGAATAACAGTCCCTAGCAAAATGACCCTTTTTACCACATTTAAAGCATTCAGTGGTCTCATTTGCTTTTGGTTTTGTAAAGTTAGACTGATTTCTTTTGATGAAACGTCTTGAACTAGCAAGGAGTGCCCTTTCTTGGAATTCCAAGTTCAAGTCGTTCAGGTACTCCTCACCAGTCCTTTCATCAATTTCATCTTCAGAATCCTCTTGAAAATCCTGCACAACACCATTAGAATAGAAAGCAGTTGATATGGGTGTGGAGGTTAAGGCCTTTTTGGACTCAAGAGCTTTTGAGTCAGGGTATCTCCTTGAGATCAAGTTGTCTTCATAGACAAACTTCCCATAAATTTCAGGGAGCTCAAGGGTCTGAATGTGTTTAGCATTCCTCAGGCCTTGTGAGAAGTTGAGCCACTTCTCAGGGAGACTGTTGACAAAGCCAACATTAGTCTCATGCTTAGATAAAGTTACACCATCATTTGATAGCTCATTTATCAAAGTCTTGTATCTGGTGTAGGTCTGAGAGAGACTTTCAGAGTCCTTTGCCCTGAAAGTATTGTACTCAAGTTTAAGGTCCATGACCCTATTTTCCTTGGTATCTGAGGGACCCTTAAAGCTATTTACCAAGTCATCCCAAGTTTGCTTGGCTGTAGAACAGTTGATGACTGATTCCATTATATCGTTAGGAAGACATGATATAAGGATGCTTTTCAGGCGATGGTCCTGATTGACCATCCTCCTCTCATCTATGGTCTATTGAGCTTCAGGCTTAATTAGCCCTGCAGCAGTTTTTGGGACAAATGGGCCATCCTTGATACAAGCGATGTAGTAGGGTTCCATCCTAGTTAAATAGCAAATCATACGTTTTTTCCATTTGCTAAATTTGCCAGCCTCAAGTCTGGGTGCTACAGCAGAATAGCTGCCACCCTTTTTATCGACTAACTGGGGTACATTGGTATCAGTCATTTTAGGATCTTGGTTTTAAAAACCTGGAGCTCTATGGGTTTTTGAAAGGTTTTATAAACCAGAGGCTCTGATACCACTTGTTGTTCCCTTAGCACACCGAGTAATAACAATTAAGTTAAACTAAGCGAGCTTATGACTGAGATCAATGCAAAGAATATTTCTAACAGTTATAATACGTGAATATAAAAAACACAATATTTTTCAACGTTTAAATTCTTATTAGAAATAATTCCAAGAATCTATTACCCAAGTGTTTTTCGGAACAAACACTTGGGATTGAATAGACAAGGGTTTATGGTGTCTCCTATCGAAACTCAAGTTTTGCTTGAGTGGTAACAATATACCCACTGAGCTATCTCAGTGAGTTGTATACACTTTGTAGGAGAGAAGTTACTTTGTAAAAGTTCTAAGCTTTCAATATACAAAGCACACATAACTTCTCTCCATCTGATCTATTTATACACAAGTAATCTAAGTATAAGTGATTAAAATATTACAAGTTGTTGAGGTAGCGTGTCTGACAATTACAAACAGTAATTGTCATTTCCAAGAACCAATAGGAATGGGCTAATAAGACTTTGGGAGTTGTTGGCTGACACTCCATGACTTTTAGCCGCAATAGGGAAGGTTGGTATCTGACAAGATAAGAGTGTTTGGTCTGACACTCTTATCTTCTCAGATCTTTCCCTTTTGTTCCCGCCTATTCTTAAGGCATTGGTTCCTCAGTCTTCAATCACTTTAATGTTGTTGAGGAGACTGGGGTTCAGTGAGTTCTTGTCCAACACTCACTGAACCATCATCTTCTTCTTTGGCTTAAGTCCTACTCAGGGAGTACCGCCTTCCTGAGAGTGAGTCATTTATTGAACTCGCCTTAAGCATCCTGAAGATGACTCACTGAGAGGCTGTTCTCTCAGTGACTTGAATTGTTCTCGGTTTAGCAAACACTTGGCTTAATTTGTGTTCAAATCCTGTTTAAGATAATTGGGTGTTTTACGAACCCAACAATTCCATATCCATAGGTCGTAGGATGCAACGGCTTGAAGAATTAAGGTTGGATTTTTATGGTCACCCCGATGGTGTTGACCTCGCCACACGGTTGGACAGGTATCCCACTCCCAATGCATGCAATCGATACTACCCAACATACCCGGTAGTCCATGAACTTCTTGATGAACACCATACAAACGCATCAAGTCACTACTCGTCGGTTTCCTTAAATACCTTTCCTCGTACAAATCTTTTATTCCTACAAAAAAAAAAAAAAAAAAAAAAAAAAAAAAAAAAAAAAAATCCGATTATAAAAAAAAATATGTATATACGAATTACAAAAAAAAATACTTTTATAAAAAAAAATATATACGATTATAAAAATAAAAATAAAAAACGATTAGAAAAATGTTGTACCTATTGTGAAATTTTCGAGTGTGTCCCGAGAAGTTTTTTCTCCCATTTTTAAATAGTCGTCATTGATGTCGGTGGTGAACCCGTAAGCAAGCACACGCAAAGCCGAAGTACACTTTTGAATTGACGTGAACCCCAAATTTTGAATGGCGTCGTTTATTTGTCGGAAATATGGAAACCGCTCTTCCAAATCGTGTGCAATATGCAAAAACAACCGTTTGCTCATTCTAAAACGTCGCCTAAATATTTCCTCGGGATACCTTGGGTTCGGGTCAAAGTAATCTCTCATCAACCGTTTGTTGGCTTCGAAACGGTCACGTTCAACTCTAGCTCTTCGTTGGATCGGTGTGTCCCTTCTTTTAGCTCTCAATTTAGTCAACGCGATCGACGCAATAGAAACCGCTTCTTGTTCCATGTCCGAGATCTCTTCGTCGGAACTAGACTCAAGAAGGAATGAAAAGCTTGGAGAATCCATAATTTTTATAAAAGTGTGTTTGAGTTGTATGTGTTTGAGTTGTTTAAAGGTGTGTTTGAGTTGTGAAAAATGAAGAAAAAAAACGTTGCTATATAAAAAAAAAAAAAAAAAAAAAAAAAAAAAAAAAAAAAAGGGGGGAGCGTTTTTTTATTTTTTTTTGAAAACTATCCGTTTGATTTGTTAACGGTACAATTTTTCTTGAAATGAACAAGGGGCAAGGCACGATTCAATTAACGCCCATGCATTTTTTTTGCAAATTGGCGCCCCTATTTAATGGGAGGGGGGGGGCGCGAATTGGGCAAAAAATTGAAAGTTCACGCCCCATTACACATAGCCTTAGGTTTATAGTTTGACATGTTTGTTTAGTAAGCTATGCATTTATTATAAATACACGAGATTGTCTAACATGTGCCTTCGGGATATTGTTTTATAAGTTTAAACATGGAAACTTGATCTTCATTAAATTAAAAATAACATTTAATTGATGTAACTTTTCAATTTGATTAATGTGTATTAAATACATTTTTTTAATAAAAAAAAAGCGTGTGATTGATTAATACATTCTAACTAATGCTGTGAGGTACTTATTAGACAAATCCTAAATACACATGCAATTCTTATCTTGTAATATCAAAACACAATCAATAATATAAGAGCGTGTTTGTTTTTCTTTTTTCTGCGTCTGAACGCCTCTGAACGACTCAAATGTCTGAATCGGTCAGACATTTTGTCGTTCAGACCATTTGTTTTTTTGCATCTGAACAGCGTCTGAACGGCACTATTTGATCTTAATGGTCAAGACTTGAGAGGGGTGTCTTAACGCGTCTGAATGCCTCTTGTTGACACAAAATAACCAAAAAAAAAAAAAAAAAAAATCCCGTTCAAACACGAGTTTTTTTTTCCCGTTCAGATGCGTTCAGATTCAGACATTTACGTCTCAGATTCAGATTCAGACGTGCGGTTCAGATTCAGATTCAAACCCTCTTAATAAACAAACACCACCTAAGTCTTTTGTTATTTTAGGCTTTTAGACCGGTAAGTAAACCTGATAGTTGAGCCGGTTTAACCGGTCACACTAAGAAACCGGTCCCAATGATTATTAAAAGTTAAAACATTGCTTGCTTTCCCTTTATTAATGGAAACATTCGAATAACCAAATTTCTTAAAGAAAAATGATTTGTATGCCTAATTGATGAACCTAAAAACAAACCTACAAATGTGATTGGTGGAATTAAAAATTGATTTGTGAATATGATGAGAGAGAAATAAATGTAGTACACTTGTCAAATTGTGAATGGAGTAGGCATACTTGTAGGTCTAGTTTGTAGGTTATAAGAAAACGACAAATGTAGTAACAAAAGGGTATTTACGTCATTTAGACAATGTAAACTTCAGGGAAATGATTCCCATACCAAAAATATACACTCTGACTATTTCAATATCACCCAACAAAACAAAGTTAAATTAAATCAATCTTATCTTGTTTCTCAGTTTTGTAGACCGTAATTCAAACGTAAGTGATTGTTTTTATGATGTTTAATCCTTATTATGTTTTGATCATTATAATGTCTACTTTTATCTTTGTAATTTGACCGTTAAATTTTGTTATACTTTTTAGTTTCTTTGTTTATGAGTACTTTTTACTATAGAGTTTAAAATTTGTGTGTGTGTGTGTGTGTGTGTGATGTTTTGTTAGTATAATTCTATTGTTATAAGACAACTGTTACATTACATCTTTCATTGTTGTATACTGATTATTACTAAGGGGGTGTTTGGGATCAGTTTTATTTTGTAAACGCAATCCCAAACACCCACCAAAGGGGTGTTTGTTTCGGCTTATGACTTATTTGATTTTGGGCTTATGTTTCGTAAGCTCACTTTTTGTGGCTTATTTTGAAATTTTTCTTCTTATATAATATGACATAATAAACATATATAAGCCGAAAGGTTTCAAAATAAGCCACAAAAAGTGAGTTTATGAAACATAAGCCCATAACCAAAGAAGCCATAAGTCGGCTGTATAATCCGAAACAAACACCCTCCAAGTGTGCATAGGGGGTGTTTGTTTAGCCTTATTTTTGGGCTTATAAGGTTATGTGTAGGCGTTATTAAACATCACTCTAATTATGCTCGTGTGTTTTTAATGTATGCATATTTACGTGTAAGGTAGTATGTTAGTATTGATTCTAGATGTAATTAGACATCTTTAGAAATAGAATGTGTGTTTTGATGTATGTATATGTTAGTTGTTTCGTTTTTCTCTGTTTATGAAGATATTTTTCTTGGTTTTAAAGCTTGTTTGAGTCACTTTGTATAAATACACATAGAATTTTACTTAATACACATAAAAGGACAACCATTTAATGCATGAGAACAAGCATTCAATGCATGAGATGCATGTGTATTAAGTAAAAATCTATGTGTATTTATCAACCCCATAATTAAAGTTGGATGACTGTTACGTCTTTTATTGCTGTTTACTAAAATACGACAACGAGCTCGATAACATACAGCACCGAGCACTCTAAGTGTCATACATCTTCATATGTTCATAGTGGATAAAAAATCCGCTATTTAAGTATGATTAAATATGCAAGTGTTATGATGGTTAAAGTAGTTGCTAAAAACCTTTTCAATTCTATTATGATTATTTTATAAGTCAAGTAGTTGAATCTGAATTAATTAATTGTCTTACTTACAATTAATTGATTCAGTAGTGTTGTCATTTATCATTGGTAATGACCAACTGATTACCTGTTATAATGGTTAAAAATTATCTGTTTGACCAGGTTTCGTTTGACGTATGTAATAGTATGCTAATTTTGTGTTTAGGGATAATCAAACATTTCTTGGATGTGTTGCGGGGCATTATTTGTGTTCTTTAATGTAATAAGTTTGTGTGAATTACCTGAATTTTGTTCTAAGTTGTACTTCAACATCTTTTGAAATATGTCTCTTGCATGATGTGTCTTTTATTGGTAGCATATGAGCGTATAAAATGGTATCTGAAATTTAGGTCTATCTGAACATCTCCTGATATGATGATTTATGTATTGCGGTGCGCTTACATTATTACAGTTATATAGATGGTTAATTTTTGCTCGGCGTGCGCCATGCTTATATCAAGTCATTTTATACCCATCTTGTTTTCAGATTTGATCATGGGCCAAGCACTTGGGTGCATTATAGTGGATCAGTCTACTGTAGCTGTGAAAGAGCATTTTGGCAAGTTCGATAATGTGCTTCAACCTGGTTGTCACTGTTTGCCTTGGTGCTTGGGGTATCAGATGGCTGGTAAGCTGTCGTTGCGTGTCAATCAGCTTGATGTTCGTTGTGAAACAAAAACAAAGGTATCGCTGCATTTTTTTTTCACAGACCTTTAATGGTCATATCTTGGATGTTACCAAATTTCTGTATTGTTTGATTTATGCAACTACGAATATCTAATAGCCAGTGCTAATTCTGGTATGACTCATTAAAGGATATTTACATCCATTTAAGCTTCCTTCATAGTGTTATCATATATTTTATCGACAGTAGTTAAATTTGCTTAGTCTACACTGCTTACTTTTTAGAATTTTGATGGGGTAATCATGGTGTTAATTTCAGGACAATGTCTTTGTTAATGTGGTTGCTTCAATACAGTATCGTGCCTTGTCTGAAAAGGCTGCTGATGCTTTCTATAAACTCTCAAACACAAAGCAACAAATTCAAGCTTATGTTTTTGATGGTAAGATGCAGATATTTTGTGTTCTTTTATGTTTCTTTAGGTTGACAATACTTCTGCATGCCAGCTTAATAACCAAAATGGTTATCTTAATCGTATAATTACTTTGTATTATGTTTCCCTAAAAGCTTGATTTTGCGTCAATATTGTTAGTAATTAGGGCTAGTGTACCAAAGCTGCTTTTGGATGACGTGTTTGTGCAGAAAAATGATATTGCAAAAGGTGTGGAAGAAGAGCTTGAGAAGGTAATACTGTAGTAGTTCTTTCTCTTTGCTGATATCTTTATATCATGTTTATCTTTTTTTAGTCCTGTAAATGTGCGACACTTTTGACCTTACTGGTTTTGTATGTTTTAGGCCATGTCTGGTTATGGTTTCGAGATTGTGCAAACTCTGATTGTTGACATAGAACCCGATCAACATGTGAAGCGATCCATGAATGAGATCAATGCAGGTACCTTAGTTTGATTCATGATAGAATTGTGTTTGCATCACTTAGTTGAGGAGCGATATCATTACATGTTGAAATTGCTCTACTTTGGATCACATGTTATTGTTAAAGGGTCAGATAGATAAACATAAAAACTTGGATAGAAAGTAATTGGTTTAGATTGGGATTGTTTTGAATGTCTTCCACATTATACTTAGATGTTAGACAATCTCCTAAATAACTTTATTAAAAAAATATTGTGTAGTTGTTTTTATAATAGCTTTTTGTAATTATACATCACATCATAACATATTTAAAAGGACAAATAAAGTGTTGTCGTCTCAACCCAACCTGACGACCCGTATTGAACCCACTGTACAAATTATAAGTTATTTTTTGCCATTAATCAACTTATTCATTTTCCCCCTATACTTGCTAGTGATCTTTAGATATGGTTTAAACGCAGATAGCCTTACTAGATGTGGCAATAACTAAACCAGCTGTCCTACAGATTTTTGATAGAATCCTTGCTAGTTGTCCTCAGTTTAGGAATTGTAGTAATTTCTACGTTTTCAAACTTTACGATCGTTCATATAAACAAGTCTGACTTACCCAACAACATATTTACTGCTAATAACAGCTGCTAGAATGAGAGTTGCTGCAAATGAGAAGGCAGAAGCTGAAAAGATTTTACAAATCAAGCGTGCAGAAGGAGAAGCAGAATCCAAATACCTATCTGGGCTTGGTATTGCTAGACAGCGCCAAGCCATTGTGGATGGTCTTAGGGACAGCGTGCTTGCTTTTTCTGAGAACGTGCCAGGAACATCAGCCAAGGATGTTATGGACATGGTGCTGGTCACTCAGTACTTTGACACCATGAAAGACATAGGGGCTTCGTCAAAGTCTAGTGCTGTGTTCATTCCCCATGGACCTGGTGCAGTCAAAGATATTGCTGATCAGATCCGTGACGGTCTCCTTCAAGCTGAAAGTGTTTAAGCATAGTTTACAGTTTCGTTCTCAAGAATTTTATTGATGTGGTGATTACATAATATATCCTACTCTTATAAGAACATATTAGGATTTTGGGATTTAATGAACATGGGAGATGCATATATGGGTGTGGTTTTTAGAGTGGTATATAACTCGACCTTTCTTATTACTTCCATCTATGAGACATAATAGGATTTTGGGATCTGATGAACAAGTGAGAAGCGTATCTCAGATTCTCAGTATGGTCAGGGTGACTATATAATCGATATTTGTTATTACTGCTTCTATAATTGTTTCAGTGACAGAAATCTTATTGCTATGCATATCTAGCCATCTAGGCTTTGTCCATGTTGACTAGACTTCTTTTAGCAACTTAAAGGTTTATAAGTCTGAATTGTGCACTTGTATATTGTTCATTTGTTTGGTATATTATAGGACCCATAATTTCTCATTCTCAGTAATCATGTCGATAGATTAGTGTAGAGGTTTTGGAAATTGATTATTGTGCTTAAAAAGGTGTCTGATAAGAAGATACAAAAGTGAATAGGAACATAGAAAATGTGTCTGCTACTTGTTTTAGTGATTAATTAATGCATTAAATATGCTGTTAGGCATAGGGTATGTTTGGCACAAGTAGGAGCTGGAGCGGGTTGCTGGAGCTGGTTGCTGGAGCAGGTGGTTGGAGCTTTTTTTTACATGCTAGTACAACTAGCATTTCATTTAGTAGCTTATTTTTTTAACAAGCTCCTTCAAGCCGTGTCAGCCAAACGAGACTTATTTTCAATGGTAGCTTATTTTTCTAAAAAAATAAGTTCATGCTACGATAAGCTCTGATAAGCTCGTGCGCCAAACATAGCCATAGTTTAAACTTCTATGGTACGACTCTAATTATTTTTTATAGAGTTTGATTTATTTTGCAGATGATATCATGTCAATGGATTAGCGTCATTCCTATTAGCTTTTGAAAAGGACTGGCAATTATGTGACAATTAGCTTTTGAAAAGGACTGGCAATTATGTGACAATTATCCAATGTTGGTTCCCATAGACTTGATTGTGAAAAGGATGAACCATCATGTCATGTTAGTTTCGCGTAAGCCAATCAAAATATGTTGTTTATGCATTATTTGTCACATAACATCCTCACACATACGGCTATATGTTTCGTGATCAGTCATATCTGATACCTAATCAATTTACGTAATAGAATTCAAATATGAAAAATGCATCAATTTTGTATGACCACTTACTGGATCTTAATTTTAAGGTTAGCTTAGTTAACTTGGAAATGACGACTAGTTTTATGATTAGTGAAGCTGTATCACTATGCTTAAAATATATGGTTATTATTATTATTATTTTTTAGAATGGCTAGTTAGTAGTTAGTGATTCAAGTCGTGCAGTGACATCCAAGCGGGCAGTATGTCTTCCTCGAACCTTCGCCTTTGGGGAATAAACCCTACTCCTTTTTTTCCGCTTTGCCTAGGAAGAAAACCCCGTTGGCAAGCCTCAAACCCAAGACCTCCAAGGGAAACCACCCCCTCCCCACCCCCACCAAGGTTACCCTGGTGGCCACTTGATCTAGACCAAGTGGTTTAAAATAGAGTAAACTACATGGATGGTCCTGTGGTTTGTCAAAAGTAACAAACTTCGTCCCTCGAAGTTTGAAGTTGCACTAGTAGTCCCTGAGTTGGTAAACAAATAACACCACCGGTCCTTTAGTTTAACTGGTGTTAAGTGAGTTCCGCTATAATTTACACGTTAGTCCCTTTGGTTAAAGATCGTTGCATCGTTTATCCTTAATAATAACGTTTGTTTATAATTTAAATTTTCCTCATGTTTTTATACGTTTTTACACGTTTTTTCCCATTTTCTTACGTTTTTATCCGTTTTCATCAATTTTTATATGTTTTTGATCGTTTTTATACGTTTTCATCCGTTATTATTAGGGGTGTTCAAAAAATCCGAGAAACCGACGAACTGAGCCGATCCGCCCAATCCGAAACCGCAAAAAACCGATAACCGAAGAAACCGAAACCGAGAAAACCCGAAACCGGAAAAACCCGCTTATCACAATTCAGTTTCGGTTTTTTACTTTTAGTTATCCGCGGTTACCCGAACCGAACCGTGTATAATATATATGTAGGTTTCAACAAACAATTTATAAAAATGTACAACTATTAACTATATTATTGCATTACTTTATCGTATAACGCATTTTTACTTACCTAATGTGATCATTTACTAACATCCATAGATTACATATGATTAAAGTGATCGTAACATATAAACGTCAAATAAATAGTATTAGTTATTTTGTTACATATGATAATTCGAATGTTTTTATTGCGACGGGACAACGTTACTCTGACTCTAATCTATTCAATGTTATTTATTTTGTACTACAATGACATATTACGTTCTAATTTATGTTATTGTTCGTCCGAGTTGATTCGATTAATTTTTTTTAAATGGTTAACCGTGACCCGAACCGCGGGTAACCGCTCATTTCGGGTACCCGCATGTCCGGTTACCCGCATAGTACGGTTCGATTTCGGATAGTAAAATGAACTACCCGCCCCGCGATGGATAGTTAAAATCTCTAACCGAACCGAGCCGAACCGCCCCGTGAACACCCCTAGTTTTTATACGTTTCCATACGTTTTATACGTTTCCGTACGTTTTCGCCCGTTTTCTTACATTTTCATACGTTTAATCCGTTTTCGTCCGTTTTTCTTACGTTTTTATCCGTTTTCATCTATTTTTATATGTTTTCGTCCGTTCTCATACTTTTTATATACGTTTTCGTCCGTTTTTCTTAAGTTGTCATATGTTTTTATCTTTTTTTATACGTTTTCATACGTTTTCTTTTAAGTTGTCATACGCTTTTATACGTTTTTGTCCGTTTTTATACGTTTTCATCCGTTTTTATACGTTTTCGTCCGGTTTTCTTACGTTTTTATCCGTTTTTAAACGTTTTCGTCCGTTTTTAAACGTTTTCGTCCATTTTTATACATTTTCATCCATTTTTATACGTTTCCATATTTTTTTATATGTTTTCGTTTGTTTTATACGTTTTTGTTTTGTTTTTATACGTTTTCGTCCATTTTTCTTACGTTTTTATCCGTTTTTATACGTCTTCATCCATTTTTATACATTTCATACGTTTTCTTACGTTTTTATCCGTTTTTAGACGTTTTCATCCCATATGAAAAAACATGAAAATGTAAGAAAACGGGCGAAAACATATAAAAACGTATGGAAACGTATGAAGACGTATAAAAACGAATAAAACGTAAGAAAAATGGACGAAAACGTATAAAAACGGATGAAGACGTATAAAAACAGATAAAAATGTAAGAAAAACGGAGGAAAACGTATAAAAACGGACAAACACGTATAAAAACAGACAAAAACTTATGACAACTTAAGAAAAACGGAATAAAACGTATAAAAATGGATTAAAACGTAAGAAAAACGGATGAAAACGGATAAAACGTATGCAAAAGTAAGAAAACGGGCGAAAACGTATAAAAACATATGGAAACGTATAAAAACGGATGAAAATGTATAAAAAGGTAAGAAAAACGGACGGAAACGTATTAAAACAGTAAAAAACGTATAAAAACGGATAAAAACGTATAAAAACGGACGAAAACGTGTAAAAACGGATTAAAACATATGGAAACTTTAAATTATAAACAGCCGTTATGATTAAGGATAAACGATGCAACGATCTTTAACCAAAGGGGCTAACGTGTAAATTATAACGGAACTTACTTAACACCAGTTAAACTAAAGGACCGGTGGTGTTATTTGTTTACCAACTTAGGGACTACCAGTGCAACTTCAAACTTCGAGGGACGAAGTTTGTTACTTTTGACAAACCACTGGGATCATCCATGTAATTTACTCTTTAAAACAGACAATGAAGGTGGTAGCTGTTGCTGTGGTACATGCCCTGAGTTCTCACAAATGGTTGTCTGCATCGCGATTTTAAGTTTTAGAATTTTAGTTCCCTACATGTGTCTACACAAATTAGTCCTTTTGACTGAAAATCAGAAATAGTGATACTTTGTCGTGTCCATTCATACCAAAACACGTCGCAATTTAATAAAGCATTACATATTTACAGAACACTGAAGTCTTTGAGAAATGAAATGTAAAAATCACGAACTGTTTTTTTTTTTTTTTTTTGTCACTATTGTATATTAGAAACGAATCAGGGTTCAAGAAGTTTAGTGCATGTTTGCACAACAATCATTAGAATGGTTGGCGTTTACCCAACTTTGAAACCTGTAAACTTATTTAAAGGCACCTGTATTCAACTCTGTTCCTGTACTATACACATTGCGTCCAACGTGACTACCAACCAATGTTGACATTTTGAGGTTGTAACTTCTGAATTGATATTCCAACAAATGACATGGGAATGTGTTTATTTTTTCAAAAATTTATTCAAAAAAATTGCAGATTAGTCAAACCAGAAACGAAACAGGTTTTCATAATATAACATTCTATCATAACCCCCCAAAGTTGACATTCAAGACACTATCGAGTAAATCAAATTTTGAGTTCCCATCTTTTAGTAGAAGAGCGCGAGCAAATGAGAACAATATGAAAGTTCCAGAAAACACAGTACAATGAACCAAATACCATATGTTGAATAACTTTGCCAGACAACGTAAAACCTAATTTGTGATAGTGCTCAGTTTGACTTGATGTCAATGATGTTAAAGACTTGACCTTTAATAATGATGGTCAAGACGTACACAAACAAAAGCATCTATAAACTAACTAAAAACTGTAAGAAATGCATCAGCGCGAAATCAATACTAGCAAAAACACTCAACTGTAAGAAACGCATCAGCATCAAATGGATATAAGCAAAATCACATTTGGCAGGAAAGACTACTCATTAATCAATTAAACAAAAATAGATGAACCTCTCAAAGTATATCTAACATCCACAGATGAGCAGAGAAATCATGAGCCCTAAAAAACTGTTGGAATTATTTCTACGTCCCAGAAAACTGCCAAAAGTATATCAAAAAAACCTTTCAACTTGGAAGCCAGTCAAAACCAAACATCTCAAGGCTTAAGAGCCAAGGCAATACCAAACTTGGCACTCTTGTCAATGGCATGGGTGTCAACTTCTCCTGAAATGGTAAAGAGGGACTTGGGGCGCCACTCGTGCTGGATAAGAGCATTTGCCTTGCCATGGTTGTTGTATCTAGCCTTCACTGTGGTCAATGGATCCAAAGCATGCTGGGTCCCAACTGTGAATGTGTTCTGGTTGGTTGCGAAGTTGTGGTTCACTTCTCCTCCCACTGAGGTGTTGGTCAAGGGCTTCACAATATGGTAGTACGAAGCATTCAAAGACTCTCCCTTGTCATTCCTGTATAATCATATATTATGGGTTAGAATCCAGCGCAATCAATGTAAATTCAAACCACCATGTATGCTCACTGAAAATAAGTGATGACAGCTCCAACTTATATACGTGAAAATGGACCAATATGGGTAAGATATTCTTGCTAATAAGTTGGAACAGCTTCAATTAGAAAAGTCAAGCTAAAAGGGAAATGGTTTAAACAGGGTTAATGTATGACATAATCATGTGGATATATATCCTCCTAAACTGTTTCTCAAACGAAGTGGATCAATATATATAATAATCATTGATTGTAGACCTATACTGTATAAAACAACAAAATGTTGGCAAGCCATTTCAGCCCGATATCACCCGTTACCCAACCTGCCCATTTTACCACCTACAATACTAGCCATCATAATTATATTTTGCACTATGAACAGCAGCAGTTTTTTTCTGCTATAATAGAATACCCAAAACAATCTTATATAAATATAATGTTGAACCACTCACTTTTCATCATTAATGTGCAAAGACAAGAGTAAGATTAGCTTAATCATGCACTCCATTATGATGCTTGATATACATCAGGTAAATGTTTATATAATTAAACAGAAAGCAAGAGCTTTTAAATTGATAAAAGTGAACTACTCACAGGGTCAAAGCAGCAATAATGTCAGCATTAGTGTAGCTAATCCCGGCATTATACTTGGTGAAGGCTCCAGTTTTGGTGTCATAAGCAACATCAGTCCCAAGAGCAGCTAGGTTGGTTCCAAAAACGCCAGAGAAGTTAATAATAGGGGTTGCAGTCAACCCAAAACTTGTGCTGATACCCGCATAGTCATGCAGATATTGCAGTTCCAACTGTAATAAAAATAGATAATCAGGCATTTTTCATTTAATATCAAAAGGAGATATTACATGTGCATATACTCATTCCATATTCATCCACCAAGAAAAATAAAAGTCTCAAAACAAAACATACCTTGCCAGATCTTTGATCAGGAACTTTGAAGCTAAGGATTCCCTTCAGCCCAGGAGCAAGTTCATCAACCGCAATGGTTGTGGAGAGCTACAGTGATGTTGCAAACAATTCAGTATTCACATAATATAGGCAAACTAAGCAGTGAAACAAGGTTAAGAATCAAAGCATAACCGAAAGGGTATTCAACTCCATAAATTGACAGGTAGCAGAAAATTTAAAAATTAAAAGGATGTTGCAAACTCTTAGCCCTTCATATACTATAACAATGGAAATTCATACAGAGCCAGCAACTTGTTTATTAACAGAAAATGGTGGACCTCTCAAACCACGTCCCCAATATATTTTAACCATGAAGTAACAATAGAATAACAGATAAACAGACATGATGAAAGATGCAAAACCATATATGGATGACAGAAAGTAGATAAATCAGCGTACATTAGAGTTTGTGTCCACTTTGATATCAGTAGTAACATTGTTCCTCTTCAATTGGGTATTGACATCAGCAAGAAACACTTCACCTTTCTTCGTTCCAGACGATGTGATTGCCTGCATGATATGGAAACTAGAAAGTAAACATAGTGCCAAAGATAAGTGCGAGCCCAATGCAACTGTATAACACTTATTCAAATCCGTCAAATGATACATCAATTTCAATAAATTAAAATCTGACAAATGATTCAGCATTATACACAAAAATTTCAAGATATTCAAAGCTGATACACAATCCAACAATTTGAAGACATGCATGTGTATGAATGGCTTAATTTACTATCATATTATAATGAAGCCAAAAGAACTTTCAAAGATGAGAGTAGTTCAGTGTCATACATACATGTACATTTATCCATGGTCATATCAAACATATCAATTCATGATAAACTTATATAAGCCCATAAGTCTCAAAATAAGCCGAAAAATTGGGGCTTATGAAATATAAGCTGAAATCAAATAAGCTCATAAGCCCACATATAAGCTTAAACAAACACCCCCTTAAAATACAATAAAACATCCTTAAAGCTATAAGTTGCTTATATAAGTAGTATCCGCACTTAAAGGCTCAAACAGTCAATATGAATAAATCTGTTGATCCATACTTTAATGCCATTCTAACTCCATAGTAAGCAATAATCATCCTAAAGAGAAACACTCTAAAGGAGAATGTATCAATCATTTTAAAAGCAAATATACCTGTCAACAAGGGTGGGGACAAATACCAACTTTCTAAAAGACATCTTTAGGTTTATTTGTCATCAGAATCAGATACTCCAAGTCTCCAACCACACATAATATAAAATAAAGCAAGTATACCACATAACAACTCCTCATTCACTTAGTTGCATACAGCTCATTTACCAAAACAATACCAACAAAATGAAAACAACTAGAAAATGCTATAAACAAGAAAGTTGGCCCTTAAATTAGCCGTTAACTAATCCAGACAGTAAATTGAGATCCATGCAATCAACAGTTACTTCACAATTTTACAAGCAGTGACCAACGAGTAAACTGCTCAAAAAACAAAAGTGCATAACACATGTCAATTATGATAAGCTCTAAAACAACAAAACCTTACAAAATTGTGTCAAAATGTTGTCCAAAACATCGACAAAAGCATGTAGAATAATCCATCAACATACAAAACTCAACAAACTCATAACTAACAAGTATCAACAAAACCACCTATTAACATACATTCATCTAACAATATCGAAAACAGAAAATAACGAAAACAGATCTAAAAAAAAAAAAAAAAAAAACTTACAACTCCGGTAGGCGAATAAGTGGTGATTGTGAACTTGTGGTCCGCCTGGTAGTCTCTGTACAACAAATCTACATTCAAACAATATATCCATTAATAATCACACACACTAAAACACACTCAAATCACACACACAAATAAATATAGATCCATTAAACACAAAACACACACCAAAACACACAGTAAAACACACTCAAATCACACACACAAATACATGTAGATCCATTAACACAAAAACACACACACAGTTACACATATCTAAAGATATCAGCTCAAATCAGTAAATGTAGATCTAATAAATACACACACAATCTGACAAAAACACCTAAACACACACTAATCACTTTATATTGAAAAAGAGAGATAGAAATATATATATACCTCTGGCTCTTTTGCCAATGTCAGTGTAAAGACCAGGACCTTTCACCATTTTTGATTGTTACTAGTAATTTTAAAAAATGAGATGATAATGAATGAATGAAGATGAAAAATGGTGATGGGGTTATATATATATATATAGGGTTACAGATGAATTGGGGGAAAAGACATCAAGCCCTAATTTCTATTTTATATATTTTTAATCTAGTGTGTGTGAGTGTACGGGGTTAGTGTGGGGTGGATTGTGGGTCGTTGGGTTGAGATGAGTTGGGTGATGATGGGTTTTGGATCGTTGATTAGTTTAGGTGAGTGTTTTTATTTTTACTTGGGGAAAAAGATAAGGGGTTTTTGGTTTGGTTTACTTTGTTTATGTGTGTGACGCATGTTTGTTTCGTGATTTTGAGATAAAGTTTGTTATTGAAAGTTTGAGTTTCTTGAGTAACAAATAATTATCTAACTTTTGATAACGTATTAACCGTAGAGTAAGAGCGTAAGGTGTTGTAACATGTTAACCTATATGATGTAAGATCATTTGAGGACCAAACTTTTTTTACATACCAAGGGACTAATCTCCACCCTCCATCTTTATTTGATCTAATGGATGAGATTAATCCCAACAATTTAAAAAACCCACTTTCATCCTTTTTTTTCAAATATTAATATCTTTCAAACCGTTAATCGTTAAGCGAAAAAAAATATGCCGTTACGACGAGCATTTAATTATCTTTCTATAGATAGGCAATTTGATATATTTTCGACAATTTTTTTTTTTTCATTTTTTTACGTTTTTTTTCGTGGCCGAAAAAATCATATATGATATATCATATATGATATATATGATTCATATATATCATATATGATATGTAATATCATATATGATATATCATATATGATTTTTTCGGCTACGAAAAAAAACGTGAAAAAAATGAATTTTTTTTTTTTGTCGAAAGTATATCAAAATGCCCGTCTATAGAAAGATAATTAAATGCTTGTCGCGATGGTGTAATTATTTTCGCTTAACGATTAACGGTTTAAGAGATATTTAAATTATAAAAAATGGGTGAAATATTAAATGCTTTTAATCTCAACCATTGATTTCTTTTTAGATGGATGGTGGGGATGAGTCCCTTGGTATGTGAGGAATGTTTGGTTTCTAAAATAACTCGACTCAAACTATATTATATGTTTTTTTATGTAGCGTTAAGTTATATTCCAGTTTTAACAAAAATATTACTCACATCATCGAAATCACAATTCCTCATAATATGTCATAAACCATTTTTTGGGTTCCACGTTTCTTTTAGTTTCCATTTATTTTAACAAAAGTAAATAACACTGGTTTGTCCTTGTTGTATGCGTAGATCGAAAAGAAATACGTCGTTTGTCACTAACTGCCTAACGTTATCCGTCGTTAGTCTCTCCCTCCAGCGACCTTCAGTAATACTCGTTAACTCACATGTGATACCCACGTGAGGGTATTTTCATCATTTCACACCGCATCTTCTTTCTTTATACATTTTCATCTCCAACCATTACCACCAACAACCATCTTTTTTTCATTTGCCTTCAAGGTAAAAAAACGTTTCTTTACCAAGCTCATTATTATCATCAAGAGCAAAAAATATAATACAACCAATTTCATCAACATCAACAACAAAAACTCTAATACAAACTTATTTCCTTAACAAATTAATTTACATTTTAAAATTTATCAGTATACTTAAAAAAACCAAACTCATGTCATTTGAACTCATTTCATTTAAAGAGAAACGTGAAAACAAAACCTCCAACAAAATCAATTGAATTCCTTATCTTCTAAAGTAATAACAATAAATCTAATACACAAACCCAATTTACTTAAAATTGCATTTCTAGACAAACAAAGTTTTGATAAAATAAGTAAATAATACACATTTAATTTAATATATATAAAACAAAAGTTGCCTAATGATTACGTCATTGATGACATGGCAACTCTAAAATCAGTGATTGGTTGATGGAGATTCTACTGCCACGTGGAACCCTAACTCCTATGGGTACTGAAGGAGAAAGCAGAAGCACAAAGAGAGCACGATTGTTATTAGAATCAGAGTCTTCCAAGAGACAAAAGATCAGTGAAAAAGTACCTACAGAAGAAGAAGAGTAAGAAGAAGAGAGTTTGACTGATAAGCAGCTTCAACCGATGATGGTCATTATTCCTGAAGAAGGGTTGAATGTTGAAGTAATTCAAACTAAATATCCTATCATTGATTGGGAAGTTCAAAAGGATGGAAGCATAAAAAGCAGGAAGATCATCAGGGTAGGAAATCATATTGAGGTATATCAGTTCATGGAAGATATGCTCAAGGCATTTGACAGAGAAGACCTGGTGAAACTGTGGAGTTTAGTTAAAGACAAATTCAAATCTTCAACACCAACAGATAACGAGGAAAGAGCTCTATGGGTGGACTTGAAGAGAATGTTTGAGCCAGTTGTAGATGACAATATATGGAAGTTTCAAAGTGGAAATCAAGGGTTCAAATGGACATTGTACAGTTCACTATCATCATCAGGTACTCTCACTTTAATGATATCTGAAAATCATGTCTATGCTAGTGGAGAAGGACTACCCACTATCATCATCAGGTACTCTCACTTTGATGATATCTGAAAAACTACATGTGGATGAAGAGACAGAGATAGCAAGAGATTTGCTGAGAAAGATCTTCACACAAGCAGAAAGGAAATAAGGTGTTTGGAAGAATCCTCTCAAAGACAAAGGAATAATTCAAGAAACTTGTTGATTTGGAGGTAAATCACAAGTTTAGGGGAGGATTGTTGGGAATTATTTCATTCAGAGTTAGTACTGCTAAGCTGTAAGTCAAGACTGTTGAAGAATAACACTAACAGTACTAACTGAGTTAGTACTGCTAGTGTAAATATTAGTACTGCCAGGTTTATCTTTGTACTGCTGAAGACTGCTGATGGAAGAAGGTACTGCTAGTGATAGAAGACGTGTAAAGTGATAAGTTTAGAAGATATTATGTGTATATCTTATAAGTTTAGAATGATATGAATATATTGTATATTGATAGTTATCTTGTAAAGGACTCCTTGTGCCTATAAAAGGAGGTCCTAGGTTAAGGTGTTATATACATCTCTAGAATACAAGAGTTTTGTGTTAAGATTCAAGGTTGTAAACCCTAGTGATATTCAGATCACTCGTATTATTTGCTTAATAATATTGAATCGTTTTGGTTATATTGTGTTCATACTGAGTTTACTGTTTCATTGCTTATTGTTAAGTGCATTCTTCTAACTATCAAAGAGTAGATTCCGCATACTCTTTGGTATACTCAAAGTTTCTAAACAAAACTCAAGGAGATCGTGTATTGGGATCCTGATGAGTGTGTAAATACTCATCATTTTATACCCATAAAAGACACAAAAAATGACCAAAAACATCCAATTAGATCAAATATTGTTGCAAATATTCTTGGTTTGTGTTTTTATGTGTTTCAGGTACAAAAGGATTGAAAACAGGGTAAAAGCAGACAAAACCGAGCACAAGATTGGAAATTCGTGAAAAGCCGAGGACGGGGAAGAAATTTACGAGTTTGGACAGGGATAGTGCTCAAATTATCAAAGTCAACTTCCAAGAATATTGAAATGTCACAAATAGCCCTTGGAGATGATTTTCAGAAAATACAAGATTGGTCCCTGAAGTTTGAAACTTGGCAAAATTGGTCCCTTAACCTAAACCAAATTCCAAATCTAATCCTAAACCTAAACTACTTAACCTTTTACCCTTTAACCTTTTAACTAATAAAACTTAACCCTTCCTAAACCTAATAACCCTAACCCATTTTCCCAGCCCAACACAAAAAGCCCAATCCCATTCACTTACCCCGTATCCTTTGATTTAACTAAAAACTCAGGGTCAAACACAAATGTCAAAAATCAACCCCATCCTCAAAACCACCCTATCGCCAATACCACCACCAGTTCCCCATGTCCTCCCCTGACAAAACCATCTACCATCACCATGCTTTTTCTGAAACACGCCTCCCCCCTCCTATAGCTTAGCCCTAGTACTCCTCACGTGATACCCATGTCCACGTTGGCAATCCCTCTATCAACACTTTGGCGCCAAAATTGGAATGAAGGGCTGTGATTAAATCAAGAGATATCCAAGGGTCCAAGATTGATCAGAGATGCAAGACCCAAATGTAACCCTAGTTTTAAAGTAGTATAAGTAGTTTAGTTGTAAGCCTCAAGGGGCAGGTTTTAATTTAGCTTTAATTTAGGTATTTTTCTTTTTATTTGTATTGTTGTTTATCTTTTCTTTAATTTTTAGTAATGTAAGTTAATTTTAGTCAATGAAAATTTAAGTTTTCTTGTTGTTATATTTTGGTCAACGTTAGTCAACTGTGATTATTGCTTGTTCTCAATGCTTCTTCTCAGCTTATTTTCATTTGTTTATGCTCAATGTAGTTAGTTTTACATTTGTCTTCCATAGCTCAGCATTAATTTGGTATTTGCCTTTGAAATCTCATAGTAGTCAACATAAAGGGGTGTTTGGATGAAAGTCAAAGTGGTCAATATAGGGTCTCCACTGTTCATTTGTCTCTGGTCTAACTTTGATCTTGATTAGTTTAGCTTGTATGAGTGATTGTAGGAGCCATTTGATCTGTTTGAGTGTATTGGCAAGTTTGAGTTAGGTACCCTTTAGTATTGAAGTTTTTAAGCTGCTTATTATAGCTTATTGATAGATAAGAGTTTTTGAGTTAGTTTTTCTAATTTTAGTGTTCATGTAAGTAAGTTTAATTGTTTTACAAAGTTGGATTGAATTCTAGTAGGTCTAGTGAAGTTAATTAAGCTGTTAGCAACTTATTGTTAGCTTATTTCAGTAGAATGTAGGGAGTTGTAGTGGTTACCTCAGTTTCAAGTTTTAAAAATCTCATATGGAGTTTTAATTGTTAGATCAGTAAAATGCCATTTTCAAGTTTTATTTCTAGTTCATATCAGTGAGTTTAGTTGTTTTATTTTAGGTTTAGTTTAGTTTTATGAGGTTTAAGGACTTTTGCTTCATCTTTGTTCTAAGTCTGTATGCTTAGTCTATCACAGTCCATGTATGCAGCCTGTTCTGAACCAGTTTTCTAGGTCCAATTTAAGAGCTTATTTGTTGTTGAATTGTCTAATGTTTGTTCCCTAAATAGTTTACACTTTAAGATTTAACTGTTTGAGCTTGTTGTGGAATTTAGAGCTCATTTGAGAGCTTATTTCTAGTCTGTAAAACCCCTTAACAGGCTGTAATCTCCCCTGCACCAAGGTACTATTGTCTCATCTGACCACTTTCACATGTCCATATCTGATTCAGTAATTGAGCTTATGATTTGATTGTTGGTTCTCCGATAAGCTTATACTTCTGTCTTGTTGGTTGTAAGCTTAATTTGGAATTTGAAGCTTGTTGGCCTAGCTTAAATTACCCCACTAGTTGCTCCTTTAGGATTGCTTGTGAAGTTTAAGGACTATTGTGATTTCAAAGATTGCAAAAGCTTTGTTCTAGCTTATGTGTGTTAGATTTCTTGTCTGAGCTTTTTTATTAGTATCTCAGTTTAGCTTGAGCTTGTGCATACTAGGTATTAGCTCACTTGCCTTTTAGATTAGCTTATAGCTTATTTAGCTTGACTGTTTGGTTTAAAAGGTTAGTAGCATAAGCTTATTAATAATACTTTGCTTTTAGCTTTTATTCTGAGTGCCTTTAAGCTTATTTAGACTAAGTTTGATTAATTTGAGCCTTTCCTTCTTGTTTCAGCTTGTTGTCTTTAAAATTAGCTTTTGAATTTTAAAATCTCTTTTAAGCTTTTAAAAGTTAACTGTTCAAATGTTAATCTCTTTCTGGGCTTATTCAAGCTTTTTATAAAAGTTGTTTTTGCAAAAGTTTCTCTTCATAATCTGTTTTACAAGTTTGCAAAAAGAAAAGTTCAAAAATAAAAAAAAATGGCATACATGGGGCTCGAACCCAGGTCTGCCCACTCACAACACCATCAACTTACTAGCATGCTCTTGGTTCTGCTTAGTTTATCCTTGCATTATTTATTTCATAAGCCTTGTTCTCATTGAAGCTAATCGAGCTAAATTGCTTTTTCCCAGCTTATTGCAATAAGCTGGGACGTCCCTTATATTTTTTCACAGCTTTAGTTTGCTTTAAAGTATTTTTCCAAAAATTTTCAGATTTTTCCTTTTACGTTTAGTATTTTTAATCATTTATTTTCTTTTAATTAGTATTTAATTCGTATTTAATTATTTAAAAGTCAAAAAAATATAATTCTTTGTTTCAAAATTTTCTTTTAATAATTAGAATTTAGGAAAATTAGTTTGGTACCTGTAGAGTTAGTATTTCTTCAATTTGACGTTTAGACTTGTTTCCCGATTTTAATTCGCGTTTTCTTTAATTTAATTTTTGTTTCCCTAAACTCGTAACCAAAAGTGAACTTCTTTATTTCAAGCATTTTAATACCAAACCTCAAACGATATCCTCAATTTCACGCCTCGTTGGGATTACGACCCGAGTATTCACTTATCCGGTATCTCACACCGTATTCACGGGTTTTGCACGTTGACCTTTTTCCTAAGAGGTTGACTAGTTGATTCCCAAGTATCATGGGGATCCGATACTATATTTATATATATACTCACACATGGTTATCAGATCCACACTTTCCAAATCATACATAAATATAAACAGTTGCATCTTTTACACATTTTTTGAAACGTTGTGACTTTCCAATGTCATCTTTTTCATTTTCATAAATATAAACAGTTGCATCTTGTACACATATTTTTGTTTCAAACTTCAATGGCTTCATCATCTTCAAATTATAATTCAAAGAAAAATAAACGTACAATAGATAGTTCTCCTCCTTCAATTCCTTCAAAATATAAAAATTTTGACATACGCCAAGATATTTGGGATAAATGTCATTCCGGCCAATTTGGCACTGAAAAAACTTTGATTGAACTTTATAACAAGCGTATCAATAAGCCGGAAGAAAAAAACAAGGTAGATCAAGAAATTATAATGGCGCATCAGAAGAAAGTTGATGATCGTAATAAAGAAATAGAAGATTCTCAACAGAAAATTGTTGAAGTTTACAAAAGTATTCAAGATAGTTTATTTATTTCTTAAATGTTACATTTATTTTTAATTGATGTAATTTGATATTTTACATTAAATATTTGTTATTACGCTACGTTTTAGGTATTTTGTATCAAGCTTTCTTTGCAATTCGTCTTAGTTTTTTGTTTTTGGATTTGATTATGTTGAAACAGAATGCTTCGGTATATGATAATAAAATCTAATATAATTTAAAATGTGTCAATTTTACATACGAAATACTATTTTTGGCTGGGGATGACTTCCAAACTTCAAACATTGTAAATTTAGAGATAATTACATATGCATTTAAAAGATATCTTAACAAATATTACACATCTAAATAAAAATGATTATTAATCTTAAAAAACAAAAAATAAAATCATATACATCATATGACCAAAGTTGAGAATACTTGTGTGGAATTTTAAACAAAATAAAGGATATCGTTCAAAAAATTCTATAATGTATTTAACAAAAGAATGGATATCGTTCAAAATTTAAAATTATGTATCAAAATAAATATGCATTACGTATCAAAATAAATATGGATATACATTTAGACGAATTTGAAACATCTATTGTGATAATATTTTAATTAGGAAACGAAATATTTTAAATCTTTACATAATTTAAGATAAACTATATTATGTTATAAATCATCATTATTGTAACACCCAAAAAATTTGGTACAGTGTGTAACACCCCCAAATTTGATTTGTGGCAGCGGAAGATTTATTTGGGTGTTACTGTGAGGATCGAATGTGAAATCATAGAAAAACAGCCTAGGATGGCATTTTTAATTTACATAGGTCCATAATACAAATTCAGTTATAAAACATTACATCAGAGTACTAAGGTTTCTTTAAAGAAACATTATTTTAACTGAATTACAACTTATTTTACACCATTTATTGAAGATAGAGTATGCCTGCTCCATGCCTTGCCGTGCTCCTTTAGTTCCCTGAGATACATGCTTAAAAGTCAACATAATGTTGAGTGAAATCATGGAGTTTGTAGTTTAAATATCAGTTCAATCACAAGCAAGATTGTATTGGAGATACAATCAGTTTAAAAGATTGATATTGCAGTTCATATATTGCCCTAAGTCTCATGACACGCAAACGTTAACAAAGTACCGCCTAAACGGAGGTGTCCACCAAATTAATGATGAAAATTTGCCCTCGTGTAATAGGTGATTTTGCCAATTCCTATTTCTCTCAAATATAATGCATCGCGACTAATACGACTAGCAAAAGCATTCCGTCACAGTATTAGTGGGATAGGTCGTCAACCTCTAATAGATCTATTCATTATATTCGCGTTCACCGCAGTGATTAATGGCTCATGATAAAGGGTCTTATGGCAATATAGTGTACTTAGGCATATATCAAGTCAGGTAGCATACAGAAAAATACTTGTGATTTAGTTATAGCATGTATCCCCCTCACGGAGTTTAAAAAGTATAAAGAGTTAAAAAGTGAGGCCATGACTCACCTTATGCGTTCCTGGTGATGGTAAAAATAACTCAGAGGTGATTATGACAACTTTGATATAGAACCTGGTAAATATATATAAATACTGAGAATCCGACTAATTTCTAGTAGTGTATGTGTATGAGTGATGGATGATGATTTTTCAACGATCTAATCGTTGAGAATGGAAATGTTATATGCTTATGGTGATTGCACATCTTGTAAGGTCATATATTCAACAAGTAAGTAAAATATTACTATGAAATATTTCTATCGCTATTAACTAATATGTAAATATAATGCAAATGTGCATATAAAGTAAAGATATGGTGCAAAAATGGAAAATAAGCTAAGAATGACAAGTTATAATAGTTGTTCTTTGGTCTTTCCAGATTTTACATTTTCTACCCTAACCGTGGTTCGCGTTACGTCGTTAGTCCTTATTCAGTCCATAGTCCAATATCTTGTCCAATAGTCCATATAAGGCTTGAAGTTCAATAATATGTCAATTTCAGTCCTTCCCAAATGTTTTCACAGCTTCAGTCCCTTAGTTTTCAGGTTTGGCAGTTTTAGTCCTTTTCGGTTAAGTCGCGTTATATTTTTAGTCCTTTTTGCATAAAAATGACGGAAAAAATATTCTGAAAATTTTTATAACTTTATTACGTTTATTTTAACTCATTTCAATTTATTATTTCAGAAAATAAATCATTTTTACATTAATGGGCCATTTAACGATTTGTAACATAGCCCGTTAAGAGTTTTAGAGGCGAGGGTGTGAAAACTGTTTTGGGCTTAGATTTGGGCTATTTTTAGGATTCCAAAAATATATTATTCGGACCTGTTGGGCCTTGCCATCGCGAATCCTTGTTGGGCTTGATTGTGGCCCAAACCGAATGTTATGAAATTTCTGAAAATAGTCGCTAGCTACAAGGGATGGTCGATCAAAATGAATTAATTTGAGCGTGATAACAAGCTTATAGGATCGAATTTAAAACATGAAAAATTTAGTTTGCTAGCTTGTCATTCGAGTGAGGTAAAAATATCGATATATCATTTATGAGATTTCGAAAATATATTAACAGTTTATGGGCTGGTCGAGTGAAGAAATTTTGTAAAATATGCCTTGCAATTTTTCTAAGTATTTATACTTGTCGAGTGGCTCTAAAAAGGAATTATTTTGTGTGTCGAGATGGGGTTATGGGAGGGATCTCAGAACACGAAATATTTAGTTCACCATGTGAGCTATCGAGAAGGATAAAAATATTTGGGTGTTGCATGAACGGTTTCGTATTAAATAAATCGTGAAATGGCTTGTTCAAGTGGGTTTCTTTAACTAGTAATATTTTGGCTATTTTTCTGTTTTCTTTTCACTGGATTAGCGTGTACGTTATAGTTGATGTTCGAGTCGAATTAGGGTGATATTCAAAAGATGGTCATATGTTAAACGTGACTTGGGTGGTTCGACCAAACTAGGATTTGACATATTCCCTCTAGCTTTTGTTAATCCGGTTGAACTCGAATATCCTAATGTTCAAATAACATGTGTATGCGACTACATGAAGTGTTACTATATACGACTTAAGCAAAGTGATGCATGGTACAGTGTGCTTATATGTTAATGTATGAGATAAATTTGTGACAGTGTGTTATATGAAATAAAATAGGACGTTCGAAAGGAGTAGTAGATATGCATGCATGGGATTGTAAATTTAAGAGAGAACAAGAACTTACAACACCTTTGAGAAAAGGTGGTGGAGACTTGATGTTTGTAGGATGGAACACGAAAAGGAAATAATCCCACTTGCTTTGGACTCTCTACTCTTACACTAGGTAAGTTCACTGTCGACAAGGGTAGTTTTTAAATGAAGGTATGGTGATAGTGAAATAAGGGGGAAGGTGGTTGTGGGGTTCGAATGAAATACAAAGAAGGGACAATGAGTTGAAATGGTTATTATGTGACTTGACTTGATTGGGTTTGCTTCCAAACTACTCGACAGAAAAGGTTCTTGTGGTGTTTAAGGAATAAGTTGATTTTGATGGAAGATGATAGGTGATAGAGATTGGCAATGAGTGAATAATATGGCTTATATAGATGAAATATCTCAAATGTATTGACTATGATTGAGGTTACTGTTATCATGGGACACTTGTATGATGATTTCCTCATTTGAGTGTGAGAGTGGCTATGACTTTGTATTTTAGCTCTTGTATGTTCTTGTTTCTTTAGTTCTCATACGTGTATAAGTTTATTGACCACAAGTTGCATTTCTATTTTGCTTTTGCATTTGGGATGTCAATTTTTAATTAGTAATGTGTCTAGTGTTATGTGGGTTTTATCGTAGCTTGATCATGGGTTGGGTCAAGATATGCTTGGTTCAAATTTTACAAATGGATGTATGATAATGCTTAGTTCGAAATGGAGATAATTAAATCATGTGTCATTATTGTACTAATCATTAGTAATGTTAGTTGGGTTTTTGGATATTACATTAGTTAGTTACATGATGCTTTCGAATGTGTAAAGATGAATGAAGATCGTGCTTGGTCTTATTAATAATGTCGAGTGTTTAGGACAATGAGTAACGAGTGAGTATTAAAAGTAAGGCAAGAAAATAAAATAAGGAGGGGTAAATGACACAGTCTTGTCTTCGTGGTGATGGTGGGTTGTGGAGTTGGGTTGGTTTTTATTGACATACAATGTATAATGGCCACATTTGATCTTTAAGGTTGCATGAGAGTTTTTGAGGAAGTTTTGCACCGATCGGGTAAGAAAGAAAAGAAAACAAAAATACACAACAATTCAAGTAAGTGGTCGAGTAGGCTTGTGATGTTTAATTGGGTTGGCAGTTGGCTAACTCGATGAGTTTTTGGATAATAAGGCTAAAGGATGGTTGTTGGGTCGAACGAATAAGGGCCCAACTTGGTTTATAGTGATAGTTTAGGATCTAGTTTATTGTTAGTGTTATTAGAGTTTAATGTTTTAGTTAAATAGATGTATGTGATATTAACTTTGATTAAGTGTAGTGATTGAACTCGTCGAATATAATTACTTGTAGTTGTGTAAATGAGTTGTTGCGTAGGAGATATAATTCCTAGTGTCGACGTGTTTAATATATATATGTGCGTATATATAATGTATGACTATTAACAAATGATAACGAAAAGTTTAAATTTCTAGCAAAAATAGGCGTTAGGAAATAGTAATTCAAGATTATTATTAATCACTGAGATTGATTACAAGGGTTTTTCACAGGGTCTTACACAGTGGAAGACTTATCAAAGCTTCGGGGTGCTACTGGGATTGGTACACAACACAAGCACAAGAAAACGGAATAACATTATCCGTTTAAATAAAACATTAAATCCAAGATTTTATAGTTACGTTTATTCCAAAAAGTATGAGAGTAAGCCCAAAATAAAATAAAAGATGGTCACAACAGTTTATCAGAGTTTCCAATTGATCCTTCAACCATGCCCTTCTGCCAAGCCTCCAAACAGAAACATATCCAAATAACAGCTCTAATTACCTTGAGAAAACATGCTAAAAGTCAGCTAACGCTGGTGAGTTCATAGGTTTTCACAAACAGTAACGGTGGACCAAGTAATAACGAGTTTGCTATATTAGGCTAAGTCACATCAACTAACCAACAATTCATACCCACACCTAAGTGTGTCCAAATCACAACAAGAGTACCTATAGGTGCACACTATAGTCCCGCACTAACTGCAGCACATACTAATATATTCCCGCACAATTGCAGCACATACAAATATTCCCGCACAATTGCAGCACATACAAATATCCCCGCACAATTACAGCACATACAACACATAACATCAGCCAGTTAATATAGCAAACCTATCAAAACATAACATAACAGCAGCTAATACTTCACGGCACTACGGACTCGGCACGACCTAATAATATAAACTTGTCTTAACATCTATTCCAAAAGTATACAAATTTCCAAAAGTTAACTATTCCCAAGTATATCCCATTTTCGATTCTAAAATATTCTTATTAAATCCGTTTACTAGTGTTTGGTATCATCGTGTGTGTAGTGGTGACACAACATTGACTCAAGTGTACACACGCTAAAACAAATGACCAAAACGTAAACGACTCACAAAAATCAACAATAACGAACACATCGAGTTGTTGCAATTTCCCAAGTATATTCTACTACTAACTACTCATCAAAACAAGGTCAAGGTCAAGTGATTAAATTTTAGAGCTTAATAAAGTATCCGGACGAATTGTCGGTTCCTTACCGAATTCGTCACCTGATATGTCTAACAATTCCCTCGACTTACTTATTAATCCAAAAACTAATCACAATAATGATAAGTCATAAGGATAGGTCGAATACTAATAAATTCCTCCAACATACTTATCGGGCTCTTATTGGGCTTGTCAACCCAATAAGTCTGATAACTACGCCGGTCGGGCATATTAATGTCAACCAATCCGTAACTCGACAATAATTCCATATAAACATTAATATTTCCATAAGTGGTATTCCTCGATTCACGTGCCCTCGAAACGTTTAATAACTCGTATATATTTTTATTTTTGTTTCATTTAGTACTTCCCTATTTATCCTCAAAAATATTAAATAACATAATAATTGTTAATTCATATTTTTGAGTTATTAATAATATTATCATTTCCCTCTTCCACTCTTGTCATTTTTATTTCTAAACTAATTATATATCGAGTCACCTCACGCTTCGAGTCACAATTCCGAGTTTTAATATTCTTGGGTAAAATAGTCAACCATAATAGTCACAAGTCCAAATATAAGCCTAATATTAATTTTTCGGCTTGTCGAGACCACGCCGAGACTACAAAGTCTCGGTGAAACTCGACGTCGCTCAAAACATGACAATTATTATTTCAATCTCACAATATAAATCCAAGTCCAACAATATCAATATCTCATGGCTCTAATCCTACAGCTCGCTAACCATCACAAATTCCAAATCCAATCCGAGTCCAACTCGATCCAAAATAACAACAACAACAATTTCAACATCACCATGCCGAGACCATGATGGTCTCGGCTTCGAACCATGGTACGCCAAAAACAAACCAAACGGACCCGTGGGGGTCTCGGCCGAATCCAAACACAACCATAACCTATCTAACTCAATCCAAACTCACAACCAATTCGACACCCAAATTAAATCTAAACCCTAAGTGGGTTTCGACCCAAAATCGGATCCAAAAGAAAACATAAAAAGAACAATAAATAAAGAACAAGATAAGCTTATATTAAGCTTCAAAAAGCTCCAATAAGCTTGACCATAACCACGACCGTGAGCTTAAGCTCACGATATCAAACTCTTGACACACAAACCGAACAAACGATGATACCACAATTTATATTCACGTTTTTATTTAATAAAAACCATTTTCTACCCATTTTGAACCCACAACCTATTCGAAGAATACTTATACAACTCGTTAGTCACGAGTTCACACCCACACCGTATCACACGAGGGTGGTATACGGTGCGTCTTACCTTTTCTCTCACGGATCTACAAGGATCTTCACCAAAAAGTGGTGGTGGTGGCTCGTATATGGTGATGGTGGAGGAGTTTGGGCGCGTGTGAGTGATAAACGGACAAAGGAGGTCAAAATGGAGGGTGGTTTGGTGGCGGTGTGTTGTTAATGGCGGCGGTGGTGGTGCAATAAGGGTGGCCGGTGGTGGGGTGACAAGGGGTGGCGACGGCTAGAGCAAAAGGAGGGGGAAGAATGAACCCTAATTTCTATAATGGGGGTTTTTATACCCCTTGTGTGCTATTAGTACCAACCCTACAAACCACAAGGACCAAACATGAAACTTTGGGCAAGGGGACCTAAGTGCCAAGTTGCTAAACTTTTCATTATTTATTCCCGGGGCTCGTTTAAGCCTTATAAAATTTTCTCGAGGCCTTTTAACTTACGCCATTAGTTTTAAAATCATTTTCCACGAAAAATGACTATAAATATGTATATCTTTGCTAAAGACGCTAAAATCAACTTATTAAACGTATTATTAGGTTTTTATTGTGCCAAATCGCATAGTGCCCAATACAAGGTATACGGAAAACTTCACTCATCACACAACTATGATTCCAACAATATTACCAATAATTCAAATAAATTCCAAAAACTTCACAAACACGATTCTTAATAACTAAATATTTATTCTTAAAAGTAATGCGATATTAAAATTAGCTCCCAAAATTACCGGTTGTCAAAATTATGCAACCGGTTATATAAATAAAATTTAAATAACCAAAACATAAATTTTTGAAGCTTAATTCTCATGGAACATGCACAAGATAATATATCGCATGCAAATGATAAAGTTAAAAGATCAAGAGGAAGACCACGCTAAGAAGGTAAAACTGTATTTAATAACTAATTTGATATGATTATATGATTTAAAGTATTATAAATGAATATTGTTCGTACATAATATACTTCTTTTTTTAATATACATATATATATATATATATATATATATTATATATATATAAGAGAGAGAGAGAGAGAGAGAGAGAGAGAAAAGGGTGTTAAAATGAAAAGCTGGACTTCCATGCTGACACCTGTCCACTCCCCACCCGCCCTTTTCCTTTTAGCTAAGAAGGGTATTTTCCTTTTAACTAAGAAGGGATTTCCATGCTGACACCAGTCCACTCCCCTGTAATCGTTTCTCTCTCACTGTCTTCTCTCCACCATTCTTTCCCTGTTATATTAATCGATCCACCATCTCGCCAACATTCTTCATCGTGTCACCAACATTCTCCACCATCTTCTTCATCTTCTCCACCATTAATAGAAATGATCGTAACTGATTCAATCGATTTTCATATATCGATTGATTTTTCATCATCAATGATTAATGAGTATTGATCATCAACTAATAATCAGTGTTCATCATGAACAATTAGCTCATCATTAGCAAATAATGATAGTAAGATATTAACGATCTTGATTTTTTATAATTTTTTTGTTAATTGAATTTATTTTAATTCGAATAAGTTTTTGTTTATTGTTATTTTTTTAATTGATTTAAAACATTTGTTCTGTATGTTTTTGTGTGATTATTTGTGTTTTCAGTTGACCTATCTGTAATGTTCAATATGTTTTTTTGTTGCTTGATGCAGCTATTTTAACTCATTGATGCACTAGGTTTTTGTTTTATTGTTACTGTAGTAGCTGGCTTTTGATATTATCTTTAGATTGGTGATATTCATTATTGTGTTCTTTTTTGTGTTATTTTATTGATGCGGTTTGATATAAAACACTGATGCAGTAGGTGTATAAGGTTTCATTAGGTTATGAATAGTTTAGTTCTGATATACTTCACTTCAGTAGATTGTATCAGTCATACACCAGACAGTTGAATTCGTAGGCTTTATCGAAGTTGATATTCTTAGGCTTTATCGAAGTTGATACACCGGTTCTTCAGGTTTGTAAATCATCCCTAACCTGATTTTCATAAAATCTAATATTTGATTTTTTTAATTTTTGATACTTAAATTGATTCGACTTACTAGGGAGCAGCTGGCGGTGCGGAAGCTAGACCATTTATTACACACCATAACTCGCTTGGCAGGGATCTTTAATTGTGACCGAACTCCATTTGAAGAGAATGCTGGTAAGGTTCCGAGTATTGTACATAAATTTTTTCGTAAGGTTGTATTTGTATTCATATAGGTAAAGAGTTGTGATTCCAACATAGGTTGGGGGATTCAAAAAAGTATATGAGATTGGAAGAATATTCAGAAATGAAGGAATTTCAACCCGACATAATCCAGAATTCACAACTATTGAGGTAATATATACATCAATTTCTTTCATATCCTTTTCGGTTAGGTTTTGTATAGAAATGTTATACTTGTTTGATCACAATTGATTGGTTTTAGTCTTGAACTGATCCAGATATATGAAGCGTATTCAGACTATGAAAGCATGATGAACATGGCAGAAGAAATCGTAACTCAATGTGCTCTTGCAGTTAATGGAACTCTTACTGTTGACTATCAGGTATGTAAACTCTTAAAATGAACGTTTAACTTCTTACGTACCACTTACTCAATTCAGTTTAGTACTACACTGAATTATTCAAGATTATCGATTTGAATGCAGGGGGTTGAAATTAATTTAGAAAGACCATGGAGGAGGGAAACAATGCACAATCTTGTAATAGAAGCTACAGGAATTGATTTTATTGAGTTCGGAAATGATCTTAATGCTGATAAAGAAGCAACTATTAACGCGCTGAATATGGGTCCCAATAACCAAGATAGGCATTTAATTGAAGCATGCTCCTCGTAAAATTCTTAATGATGTCAATATTAAATTATGGGCCAAGTACTAACAATGATATATAAAATTTAAGAGTGAGATTAGTTGGTAACTTTGTTCTTTTTACAGGTTTTTGAGATAGTGGTAGAACCTACTCTAGTGCAACCTACATTTGTTTTGGATTATCCTATGGAGGTATCTACGTTGGCGAAGCCACATCGGAGGTACTGAAAATATTTTGTATCTCAAGATAGATAATTTAGATAATTTAGATGTCCATGATAGTCGCAAAGAGGATGGGACTTGTGTTAACTGTATGCAGTTTGCGGTCACGTGTTCGTTGTTTGCTAGTAGTATTGCTCAGGTTATTCCGGGCCCTTTCAAGAATGGTAAAAATGGTAAAAAGAAGATGCAAAAAAAGAGTCATGGTGACTATAAGTCAAATATACATACTGATGCAAAAAAGATAATTTTTTGTATGTATATTCTACTGCTTGTTGTTGTTAGAGCACAAGGTCGTCCAATATCAGATAATTTAGATGTACATAGAGTATCATGTTAATACATTATGCATATCAATGCTTATTTTTTTACTGAATCAATGCTTAATTCTTACGGCATGAATCTTTATATGTTACTGCATCATGGTCTATATTTTACTGCATCAATGCTTACTTATTACTGCATCTCAAATGTTTATTGTGAAATATTTTACTAAAAGATCTAATTTACCATTGTGATACTCTATTTTTTTAAGTAATAAGTCGTGAAAGTACTTATTTATTTTTAAATAGATAAAATTGTTTGTTGGCCAACACAACCTAAACCATGGCTCGTCTCAATCTGTAATATCAGTAATGCAGTAATGACATTACGTTACGCTCCAACTACAAATGGCATGTATATTTCGTTCCAACATCCTTCAATTTTTTGGAGTAAAAGACTTTTATTTAATCACGTCTTCGTATTTAATACTCTATGTACATCTAAATTATCTTTTTGCAAAAAGATTGTGGTTGTCAGAGCTGGAAGGTTGTGAAAAAAAACGATTCTGTTAATATTTATTTCATGTTAATACATTGTGCATATCTGTGATATATATGAATATTTAAACCTCTTGTTCTGTATATTGTTTTTAGTGCAGGACTTGGTGTTCTTAAAATGGCCTATCAGGCTGTTATCATCAAGAATGACAGGAACAACAGCAAACCCACAGTTTTACTTGATTGATAAAGATGTATGGTTTTACATGTCTTTAGTTTAGTGCATATCTGCATCTGTTCACCCACATAAAATTATCACATCTGAGAAATTCTAAAATTGGGTTGCAGGGTTTGATCACAAAGCAAAGAAGTGGCGTTGACCTATCAGTTGCACCATTTGCAAAAGCTGTTGCAGAGGTTGAAAGTATTGGACTGCGCGAGGGATCTGGTCTCCTTGACGTGGTACATATTTTTTTATTAAAATAATTTCAACTTCTTTATAATGATAGGGTCAGCTTGTTTACTATAAACTATATTCTTATTCAATGTTCTACTGTTTTTTGAGGAGTTGAAACACCAAAACTTGATGTTTTGTAGGTAAAAAATGTCAAGCCTCATGTCCTTCTTGGTTTATCTGGAGTTGGGGGAATTTTCAATGAGCAGGTGTTGAACATGGCTCCTATAGCTGTTGTGATATTACTTCCAGCAACATTTTTCATGGAAGACAATGTGGTTGGCATCACTATAGCTCTTGCTCAAAAAGATGTCAACATCGTTTGGTATCTGCTTTTCAATTCTGCTATGGCATATTGTGTAAACTTGACGAATTTCTTTGTTACCAAGCACACAAGCGCGTTGACACTCCATGTATATCTGATTGATTATAGTGTGTTTTTGGTTTGTTTATTTTCAATTTCTGTCCTGAAACTCCATGTATCTGCTCTCTGTGCCTGCTGATTTTTCGGATGAGATGCTTCTGTGAATGTTCCTATATGCTCTTAAATTTCATATGTTGGTTGTCTCTTGTAAATATTCCTATATGCTCATGCGCATCTTTATAACATTTTATTTGCTTTTTATGTTACTATCCTCCTTGACTGTCTTTGGACTGCTTATAGATAATTATTATAAAACTTTCAAAGAAACAAATAGGCTGATGTGAATCAAATGAACCTTGAAATTTCTAACATATACGTTGCTGTGAATCAAATGAACCTTTGATATTAATAAAGTGATTTTTATGGTACACTTCATTTTGAAGATGTAATGTTTAGTGTGATTATGCTGTCACCTTCTTTTTGGAATTCATATCTTACATTGTTTTTTTACCTTGCTTTTTATGGATGCTGCACTTATGGTTTTAGCTATTTGTCTTCATATAATTATGTACCGAAACTTATCAAAATTATCTCACTAAAAAGGTTAATTGCTTATGAAGTCTCAGCTGCATAGGTAGTCATGTTTTTGTAAATGGCAACTCAAGATTATTAAATTGCTGACCTTTTGGAAAGTATATACCTCTCTGGCGAAAATGTCGTGTACTCAAATTATACTAGTGCGAGTGGTTTAGGACTTAAGGGACAATTTAACAGATGTGATGTTAACATGAAAACTATCAAGAGAGGGGAACTTCTCAGTTATGATATGTCATCTTAGGAAGTAAAATGTTTTTGTGAATCATGGGGAGCGATGCGTTAGATGTCAAAAGTTTCTGAATTTTAGATCAAACCTTACTTCTCTCTGTTTACATCCCAGGTACTTGGAAATGCTAAAGGAGCGGTTGCTTTCGTGGTGTCAATTATGATTTTTGAACTATCAATCAATTATAAGGATATGGGCTGTAATTGTCACTTCTATTTTCTAGTATTCTTTTTATGTGTGCTAACATCCACTCGCATAATCTTGATGAATCCTTTAAACAAGTTTCAAACCTGTAATTGATCATCTTTCTTTTTATACATATTGATGCAACAAATTTATAACATTGTGATGCAGTTTATTTATACATCGTAATGCAGTGAATTTACGTAAGTTTGATTCAGTGTATTTATACATTGTGATGAAGTGAATTTACATAATTTTGATTCAGTAGATTTTAACACTGTGATGTTGAAAATTTATATCATTGTGATGCAGTAAATTTTTACACTATGATGCAGTATAATTATAAACTGTGGTGCACCAATTATATACATTCTGATGCAGTAGATTTATACGTATTTTTTTAGAGACGTGTAACATTTATTACTTAAATTTTATACAATACAATAATATCTCAGTGTTCATGAAATATACTCTGTATCTTTCTTCTCATTTTAAATTATTTACTTTTTTGTTATTTTGTTTAGTGTATTGTGATGCAGTAGAATATAAATAGTGATGCGGTAACCTATACATTGTGATGGAGTATAATAACACAGTGATGAAGTTAAGTATAATTTTGTTGCAGTAGAATATTATTGTGATGCAGTAGAATAACATAGTGATAATACTTTGATACGGTAAAATAACGTAGTGATGCAGTAATATGTAACATTATGATGCACTAACATAGGTTGTACAACAGTAATAATACAGCAATGCACTAAATTATTATTGTGATACATAATTATGATAACATCACTGCGATGCGGTAGAATAACATAGTGATGCAGTAAAATATTATTGGTGATGCAGTAGATTTTTATTGTAAAACATAGGAAATAAACTTAAAGTAATCGTTTTTTTCACATATCTGAGTGTAAATAACATAGCATTTTTTACCAAAGTACAATACAATCCTATCTCAATGTTTATGAAATATACTCAGTATCTTGTCATTTTTAAATCATTTACTTAATTATGTTATTTTTTGTTTAGTGTATTCTAATGCAGTATAATAACATAGTAATGCACTAAAGTATTATTGTGATGCATCAGTATAATAACATCAGTGTGATGCAGTACATTAAGATAGTGATGCACTAATATGGCAACATTATGATGCACTAAAACATTGTTTGCGATGCAATAGAATTTTAAACAAACAATGATCATCAATAAGTAAAGTACTTGGTATCAAACAAACAGTAATACACAAGTACTATTCAAGATTTTTAACATCCAAAAGTCTTAAAACTAAAGTTGTTCAGGCTGAGAGGTTCTTCATTAGATTCCGTTTCTCCTCATCAACAGCAACATCCACCTTGCTCTTTTTTTCGGTCAGCTATTGTGTTCATCGTTTTCGGTATCTTCTTCAACCAAAACTCTTTTACCCGTATTCTTGCTTTTTGTTGCACAAGATTTTTTTTCTATTTGAAGCAGTTTTACTAATAACCTCTTGTTCTTGTTCTACTTGTTCTTGATCATTACTACCTGTAACATTATCAAACATAATCCGTTATAAAACATTTACTACATAACACTCGTAATAAAAATTACTGGAGGACATTACAAAAGGTACAATAACCAACTAATACTACTATTAACGTGTAGCCAAATATAGAGACAACCACCCAAGAAATGCTTTAATGAAGCCTCAGTTTATGCACATTTAAGCTTAAAGAGCTAGCGAGAATCATCGGTTCATCTCATTTAAGTGGTAGTCAGTTAACATGGATCTACAGTAAAATAAATTGGATAACTACAAGTAACTGAACTTCTCATACTTCACTTGCTATTCGGGACGTCCACCTAAATAAAAGATACATAACTATTCATAATCTTCCATAAACATTTATGGCTATTAAAGATTACACTTGTAAACTTAGAAGTCACAAACCCCAATATAAATATATTAATCCCTCTAGCAACTCATGCACAAAAACTTATAACATTTAAAGTTTAAATATTTGAAGCATATACAGAACAAAAACCTAGATTGGTTCAAGATGATCAATTAAAGCATCGTTAAGAATAGGTTTAAAGTTTAACGTAGACTTATACACCACTAACAAGTTCCTACTGTATTACTTCATTAAACCAAATCATTAATAGCACACAAACATACACGCACAAACACTTTTCAAAAAGTAAAATGGTCTGCGTGCAACCTAACCTAGACTCATATGCCATGCATAACTTCTACTGCATTACTTCATTAAATCAACAGCATCAATAGAGTAAAAATTCACACACAGACACTTTTCACTACAAAAAACACACTTCGTCTAACCAAATCTTACATACCAGGATTTAAGGAACTCACCGTCAAGATCAACCATTGCCTTCTTAATCACAGTCCAGTTTTTCCACTTTGAAGTAGAGCTCCAGCACCATAACCCAAAGCATAGCAGTATGAAGAATCAAAGTTTGAGGGCAAACCACATGTTCCTTTGTACCTAAACATTAAGATCCCAAACTAAACCATCATGATCCGTAATTACAACTTCTACCCAAATAAAATATAAGATAAGAGGCGCCAAAATGAGTGGATCAGTCAAGTTGGGTAATAGACTAACAAGCAAGACAGGGAACTTTAGGTACCAGATGAAATGAGTCGAGTTAGGTGACTAAAAACTCTTATTGTCTAGCATTTTAAACTTTTGATAAATCTTTACTGGATCAATTTATTGTAAAACAATATATAAAATCGACTATTACACTCATAAGAGTTAAATTGTAAACCGAATTTGACCCATTAGTAAGAAGATATTGCCACTTTTGTGACTCACTTAGCTTTTGTTTAGATTAAACCTACTCTATATTGACCCCGTTTCACATAATTGGGTTATAACTCGCCCTTTTACTTGTTTCTTACCGGCTAAGCTAGGCAGGGAAGATTTGCAAACAGAACCATCCAAACTGATGCAGTAATTATCCCAGTCAAATTTGGCATAATAACCCAAAAATCTGTAGAGAACCTGAAAAAGAAGAAAATAATTAGGTAGTTCGGGTATACATCATATTCTGCGAAAATAAATGTCTGAGGTTCCAAAGATGCCACCTCTACGGGACCATTTAAAGAAGCATGGAAGACATGGAAAATGTACAAAACAAGAGTTTCAAAAGCATAAGTGGATATCAATCCATGATGAGTTATTTTGGATTACCTGTAAACTTGGTGGCGGTGTTGTGCTTTTCTTTTCCTATGATTTTGTATTACAATGGATAAGGTCAGAATGTTTAAACAGTACGTTTTCAGAAAATGAACCAACATCTCTATTAATTCTCATACATAATTAACATGTAAACACAAACTATTTTGGATCACCTGTATTGAACTAAATTATAGGTAACCTGGGTGACACAAGCTGTTTTTAAGGCTATCTGCTTATAATCATAAATTCATAAGCTTAAGTTGTTTAAATAAATAATTCTAAACGCCCCTCTTGTACTGTTTTGAATGACCTGTAGTGTAATCAAGCTAAATACACCAACTGATAAGATTAAAGTGTCACGTGCGATGGTAAAATTCCTTCCAACATCAGATCATCAAATGCCATTCTAATATTAAATGTAACAATGAAACATCAGAACTATCCATTACAATAACTTCCTATTTAGATTGGCTAATTTTGCGTAAAAACATATCTTTTTTGTCACCAATTTTAAACAAGTATGACCTTTTTTCCTACTTAGAGCGTTGTCGCTAGACTGAAGTGGTTTAATTTAGTTCAACTGCAGCCTTAACTTAAACCAGCACCATTTTTGGTATCTGAAACTTAATCCAGCACATATATGCTTCTACTTAAAATCACAGATATCAAGTTTAACCGGGTAAAATCAGTTGTTTCAAAGCTAATTATCAGCTTCTACTTATAATCACAGATATCAATCCATGTTGAGCACCGAGTATACGGCTTTTAGTAACATCACAATGGTCAGAAAACCATAATGGATCATATTGATCTCCCTTAACAGCATGAAACAACCCTTTTGCCTTAACCTTTTCCATTTTTAAAATCGATAGCAAGGGGGGTGAATAAATTTTCTTTCAAACCTGGGTATGACAGGTAACAATTTCAGCCAATTTATTTATGCGTAGGTTGATTCATGTTATGTTTTATCTATTTGGGTAAAATAACAAAAATGAAAACCAGTCAGATAGGTGGAAGTCGCCCAAAGTTTATGTTTCAAAGGTACAAGTATCCTACTAAAGCATGGTTTTATCATTATAATAATACAGGCTCTGTAATTATCAACTAAAAACACTGGACAAAAGTGTTTCAACCTGTTTCAACGGGTATCAAAAACTACCAGATTGACTCGTCCATTTTAGCCACCTCAACTTATAACTATAGGTAATTATCTAGATAAAATAGCTCACCTCGGGAGCAATTTTAGGCATAAGCATGTCTGGGTTTGGTCGAAGCTTCAAAGAATCATCTGCTTCATGAGATTTCTTGTCATCTGAGCCCACACCATCAGCCGGATTCCTAGTTGCCCTTGTTAGTTTCTGAATTTGGTATTGCAACTTCTTATCAATTGGACGTATCTGCACATTATATACTTTTTACATGAATCCACACTATATATGATTCAAGTTTATAAAGCTCATGCACAGAGTTAAATTTTCAAGTTTGATGATTATACAAAATACTGTATAAGCAGAAATGTGATTATGTTGTGAATAAGATAAACCTTCTCCAAAAACAATCTTGTCTCTAGATGATTGTGAACATGAGGATGTCCCTGAATTGGAAGTCCTTTTGCTTTGCGAAGTAAATAATATACAAGTGACTGACAGTAATTCAGCAGAAGCAAATGCTTGGCCTCAAGATAGCTGATCCCTTCTATTGTTAGATAAAGGTTTGACTTTTCCTGATGATAATGTCACATAGAGTATTAAATACGAAGACGTGATTAAATAAAAGTCTTTTACTCCAAAAAATTGAAGGATGTTGGAATGAAATATACATGCCATTTGTAGTTGAAGCGTAACGTAATGTCATTACTGCATTACTGATATTACAGATTGAGACGAGCCATGGTTCAGGTTGTGTTGGCCCACAAACAATTTTATCCATTTAAAAATAAATAAGTACTTTCACGACTTATTACTTAAAAAAAGAGAGTATCACAATCGTAAATTAGAACTTTTAGTAAAATATTTTAAAATGAACATTTGAGATGCAGTAATAAGTAAGCATTGATGCAGTATAATATAGACTATGATGCAATATAAAGATTCATACAGTAAGAATTAAGCATTGATTCAGTAAAAAAAATAAGCATTGATGTAGTAGAATATGAACTATGATGCAGTAAAAGATAAATATTGATGCAACAATAAACAAAGTGATGTAAGAAAATATATGTTGTGATGCATTAGAATTTTTGAAATAGCTACAACAGAGTCAGTTAGTATCACCTGAAACATTTTTAAAGCAAGTGAAATAAACATACATTATACTAGTAAAAGTTCAAAACAAATGCATCTAAAAAAATTATGCTCATACGCAACTACTGCATCTCTTCAAATGCTAGTGCATCAGATAAACAAGCATGCATCAGATAAACAAGCATACATACAAAATCATTTTCGCACATGACGCAGACTACATCTAACCTAACTCATGCTCATACGCTACCATTTAAAAGCTACTGCATCTCATACCAATTGCTAGTGCATGAGACAAACATTCAAGCATATAAAATCACATTCGTACATGATCTAAGAAACACACAAAAACTTTTTGATGCTTAAAACACTATGCGCCCAACCTGATCTAAGATCATATGCCAAATATAAATCCCTACTGCATCACTTTTTCCAAAACTACTACATCACACATTCAAACAAACACACAAACAATTTTCGACGCATAAAACGCTATGTGCCTAACGTATTCTAGGCTTATATGCAGTAAGGATTTCTATGTGGCATTTAATTTATCACAAGTACTGCATCACACATTCAAACAAATACACAAAAACTTTTTGACGCATAAGAAGCTATGCGACTAACCTATTCTAGGCTTATATGCCACATAGAAATCCTTACTGCATTACTTTATCACAACTACTGCATCAGACATTGAAAAAAACATACAAAAAATTTTTGACGCATAAAACTCTATGCGCCTAACTTGATCTAGGATTATATGACAAATATAAGTCCCTACTGCATCACTTTTTCACATCTACTGCATCACACATTCAAAGAAACACAAAATCAATTTTTGACACATAAAACGCTATGCGCCTAACCTATTCTAGGCTTAAATGCCACATAGAAATCCCTACTGCATCACTTTATCACAACTACTGCATCAAACATTCAAACAAAGAGAGAAACAATTTTTGACGCATAAAACGTGCGCCTAACCTGATCTAGGATTATATTTCAAATATAATTCCCTACTGCATCACTTTTTCACAACTACTGCATCAGACATTCAAAGCAAACAAAAAATCACTTTTTGACACATAAAACGCTATGCGACTGGCCTATTCTAGGCTTATATGCCACATAGAAATCCCTACTGCATCACTTTATCACAACTACTGCATCAGACATTCCAACAAACACACAAACACTTTATGACGAATAAAACGATATGAGACTAACCTATTCTAGGCTTATATGTCACATAGAAATCCCTACTGAATCACTTTATCACAACTGCTGCATCAGACATTCCAACAAACACACAAACACTTTATTACGAATAAAATGATATGATACTAACCTATTCTAGGCTTATATGACACACAGAAATCCCTACTACATCACTTTTTTCAAATCTACTGCGACACATTTAAGCAACACACAAACACATTTCGTCCCTTAAAATACTATCCGCATAAACAAATTAAACAATACTTTCTACAAATTAGAAACTACTGCATCACTTAATAGATTTTTTTGACGTTGTTTCATTATTACTTTCTTTACCACCTTAAATGGCCGCAATTAAATCGAAGAAATAAAAAACGATTTCAGTAATATAAAATTAACTAAATGATTCAGTGAAAATTTTAGGGTTTGTATATAAACTTACGCAGAGGATTAAACTTTTTGATGTTTGTCTTCAACATCTCATCGATGCAGGATGAATTTCATATCTGAAGTTAATCCGTGATTTTTGTGTGTGTAAATGAGAGAGAAATGTGTGTGAATTTTGGTTGAAAATGAAATAAGATCTACGGTTTGTACAATTAATTGTATTTTCTTCTATGGAACGTGTATTTTGTATTGATACAGATCAGCCCTTGATTTTTTCAATATTTTCAAAAATGCCACCTAAAATTTTGATCTAAGAAATTTAATCCAACGGCTGGGAGGGCTTCTCATCCTTCTCATTTTAAGAGGCTTCTCATTGTATCTCCACCCTATATATATATATGTGTGTGTGTGTGTGTGTGTGTGTGTGTGTGTATTTGTGTCTTGAATTCCAAGGTAAAAAAACTCCGTCAACAACTGAAAACCGTCTAGCTACTCCACCTATAATAACAGCACCAACAACCGAAAATCGGCCTACTCAAAATCCTCCAGTAAAATTAACTCCTGGCAAACGGAAAAAACCAAGTATATTGCAGATAAGATCTTATGTATTGTTTTTATTTTTTTAATCTATCAATATTCTAATAATATGCTTTAACTTTAATCATATTATGTGTTGCAAATTTTTTGTAGTCAACCCTGATTTAATTCCACCACGTACGTCTGCCGGAAGAAAACTAAAGAATTCAAAAATAGCAAGTAACTTATAAATAGTAGTTTGTAGAACATATATTGTTCCTATATACAACATGATTATTGTATATTGCAGGTATTGACAGAAGCATTCTTTATACAACCATAGGAAACGCTCAAATATCATCAGGTTGAGATGTTACTATATGTGTATCTACATGTATTTAATCAAATTTTTAATTAATTATAATTATAATAATGATAATGTTTAAATATTAATATATATTATATTCCAGGCAATGTTATCAATGAAGATATATCTTTGAACAAAAGAAACCATATTCTTGAGACGCCATCCATAATAAGAAGTAACAATCTTCAATGTACAAATGAAGAAATAATGGAAAATAATGAATTACAAGATCATAATGATGATATGGATTTCGAATACAATGAATACATAACATGAATATCCAAAGGTATTTAACATTGTTTATTTAAATGTATACTTTTTTAATATTTGCATATTTATGATTTAGGTTTTATTGTGGTACGATTAGTTTATTTGCTGTTTTATTGTTGTAGGTAGTGTTAGTGCAAATATTACGATATTTAATCTATACAGTCTCGTTTATTTTGATTGATGACAAACATGTAACTTGATACATGACGTAAAATGTGCAAGTTACTCGTAATCATATTTTGTCTCAACATACATTCAACACCTCTCAACGTCTCGAGTCCTCGTATGCTACAACACAGTTTCATATATATTTGTTATGTGGCATTATGATCAAACCCCTTAACAAACCATTTAGAATGTTTAAAATACTTTTAGAGTCTTTAAGCATTTTATAGGTTTATCATTCTATTTCGATCCTTACTTTACATTTTGCATTTACAAGTATTTTATATAAATACATCTTTCGTAAAATGTCTACTAACAAATATGTACTTTTATTTCTACAAGTAAACTAGTTATAACTTTCATACAAGCACTAAAGTTTACTTACACTTGACAAAATACATTTTATTTTGACAAGCACTTAACTAGATATTTTATTTTACAAAAGGTTACTTACATTTTTTCATATACAAGTAACTTACCTTTTTAAGTAAGTATATACATTTGTTTAAATGTATTTTTCATAAAATGGAAAACACTCTTTTATTACCTCATGCATAGTGTCACAAAATCCATAAAATCTATGCAAATATCCTTTGGAAAGATCTTGTGTTGATTTGGAAAGATTGTATGCAAAATTCAAGATTTTCTGTCAGGCCCCCAAGGAACCCTTTTCTATAAAGGGTGGAACCCCGCAGAACCTTTTTTTTGTTCCTTAGTCTGCTGACCTTTTTGGCTATAAATACCAGTCCATTGTTCACTCATTTCTTAACCACTTGAACACACATTCTCTCTACTATGTTTTCATACATTTAGATCAGTAGTAACATACATTAATCACCCTCATTATCATGATCATAATGCTTCTAACTTTCATTATGTTGTAAGCATACTCCCAAAATGATCCTGTGAAGCAAGCTCAGAGATCTTGAGTCATCATCCACCAAAAGCATACATATATGAAGATCTATCACAACAAGCTTAGGGAACTTGTGGTCTTCATCCATTGAAGGCTTCCTATCAATGGAAGTTCATTTAGATTAGTCATTCATATCCATTAGACATTTGTGTCATGGATCATCATTGTAAACATCACTGTATCATCACAATATATTCACCAAACTAGATTAGATGGTTTATGTGTTTGTGCCATAAAACATAATGGGTTTGGTTGTACCCGAAGAAGGACTCGACATCTAGCTTAGTGTCGAAAATATTGTATAGGCGACGTCTGGTTGGTTCTACCTCGAACTAGAACCCGGTATTTACCTTTGTACCAGAAAAAGTGTTGATCCCAAATACACGATCTTACTGAGCTTGTTAGAAACTTTGAGAATGCTAAAAAGTACGCGGAATCTACTCTTCAACACTTAGAAGAATATTAATGTAATAGAAACTTATAGAACAGTAAACTGTATTAAGAACAATATAACCAAAATGATTCAATATTATTAGAATAATAATACGAGTACTCTGTGTAGTACTAGGGTTTACAACCTTGAAGCTATATAAAAAACATACGTATATATCAAAACAACTTAACCTAGGACATCCTTTTATACACCAAGGAGTCCTTTACAAGATAACTACAAATCTTCTAAACGTATAGAATATACATATCTTTCTAACTATATAAGATATACACTGAATATCTTCCATACTTATCACATTATACGTCTTTATCACCTTGACAGTACCATCTTCATCAGTAGTCTTCTGGCAGTACTAACTTTCTTCCAGCAGTGCTAACTCAGTTAGTACTGTTAGTTGTAATACTCAGCAGTTCCAACTTTGGCTTGGTAGTACAAAGTGTTAAGTCATTTAATTCCCAACAATCCTCCCCTAAACTTGTGATTTACCTTTAAATCATCAAGTTTCTGAATTAAACTTTTAAGCTTGAGAGGATTCTTCCAAACACTTCATTTTCTTCCAGCCTGCATTTCTCTTTCAGACTGCATGAAGATTTTCCTTAGCAGTTCTCTTGCCATCTCAGACTCCTCATCCACAATTAGTTTTGAAGATAATATCATAGTGAGAGTACCCCTTGACAATGGGTATTCCTTCTCCACTAGCATGTATATATATATATAATATATATATATATCAGCTCCAGATTTTGTAGGCACATGGTGAACTCCACATGTATCATACAATCTCCATTGCAATGATAGATTATTTTCTTAAAACTTCCATATCTTATCACCTTCATCTGGTTTAAAAATCCTCTTCAATTCTACCCATAACATTTTCTCCTTGTCATCAGCTATCTCTGTTAACTTGAATATTTCTTTGACTAGACTCCATAGCTTTACCAAATCATCTCTGTCAAATGCTTTAAGCATATCATCAAAGTGTTTGTATACCTCAGAATGATTTCCAACTCTTATTATCTTCTAGGATTTTCCTAAGTCATCAGTGTAGATCTCCCAATCTATGATTGTATATTTGACTTGTAAAGCTTCTACATGCATACCTTCTACTAGAACAACAATCATCATCTGTTAAAGCTTTTCATCAGTTAATTCTTCTTCTTCTTCTTCTTCTGCTGTAGGTAAGTCTTCACCAATCTTTTGTTTCTTAGAAGACTCTGACTCTAATGATATCCCTGCTCTCTTAGTAGTTCTGCTTTCTTCTTCTATTCCAATAGGAACAAAGTGTTGTACTTTCTTGTAAGCTTTGAAGTACAAACCTTCAATTTCTTCATATGTCCCTCCTTTAAGCTGACTAGCAGTACAATCATCTTGATTCTTCAAATAATTAGTCATAAACCTCATCTTTTCTGCTTGAGTTGGAGGTCTATTTCTTCTTGCAGCAGCCTTCTTTTCACTCTGACTCTTCTTAATCATCTCTAGCAGCTCATTAAGTGCATTTTCTCTTTCTTCTTCATTGATAGTTGCCCTGTCTTGTTCATAAATTTTCTGAGATAGAAGCTCATCTGCCTTTTCTTGTGCTAACCTTTATGCTTCTTCACTTGCAAGCTTTTGTTCCACCATAAATCTTGCAATTCTTTCTTCTTATGCTAATTTAGCATATTCTTCATCATGAATCCTTTGAGCAATTTCTGCATCAAAACTTATCTGAGCTTGAACTCTCTCTTTGACCTTCTTTGGTTGCTCAGACTCTATCATGATGCTCTTTCCCTTATCTGCAGCACTGGCAGTACTAATTGATGCATCAGCAGTACTAATAGATACACCAGTAGTACTAACATCTTCTTGAGCTGTAGGAGCAGTATCAACACCTGTTTCACCCATACCTTTATCAAGCCTCCTCTGAATGTCTGCATCTTCTTCTACCAGTGTGATGTTTGGATCTTCATCTATTTCAGCAATTTTCCTCCCCTGTTTGGAAGGATCCTCCAAATCATCATCTGAATCTTCTTCTGAACTGTCAGACTCTACAATGTTTGCCCTCCTTTTTGCTTTACTGGCCTTGAGTTTTTGCTGCAACTTCTTCACTTTCTGAATCAACTTGGTATAAGCAGCAACATAAAGTTTCTTTGTCTCTTTCAATTCTTTCTCCAAGACAGTGACCCTTGCTATCAGTTGTGTACAAATTTTCATCAATTCGTTGAGTTTTAGACTGCCCTCATCACTTCCAAGTGTGTTAACTCTTGAGAGAGGTGAATCATGGGGTATGTCCCCCATTGTATCTTGGTGGCTGGGGTTTCCATCATCTGAATCAAGCTCATGAGAACTTGACTCATTAGATGTTGCCATGGGTTGGGTCTTATCAATGTTACCACTGGCCTGTCCAGCTTCTAAGCCAGAGACAGCAGTGGTAGCCCTCACCATTTTGTCAGAGACAGCCTCATCTACTACATTGGCTTGAGTAGGAGATCTGGGTTGAGGTATCACAGATTCCTGTCTGATTCTCCTCCAATATGTTTGTGAAAATTAAGGTTTTGATGATGATGGAACACTTATGGGTATGTGATGGGACTCAACTGGAATTGTTGATCCTTCACCCTGAACAGTTTCTTTTTGAACAAGCATAGTTGAAAACAGTGGTACTTCTATCCCATTGTAACCCTTAGAATCCATCCTCATATTACTAAAAAGTTTTTGAGTGAGGCTAGGAGTTGGATAAACAGTTTTATGAGATAGAAGCAAATTCTTGTGTTTGTTCAAAAACATTTGAATAAATCTTGGATACATTAAAAATCTGTATTTGGTATCCAAGTTTTTCACCATACCATCAAAAATCAAATTTGAAAAGTTAAATGTCCTTTTTGAGGCTAAACAAATAAGAGCAGTTGCAATATTACTACTGAATTGCTCCCAAGCAGTTTTCTTTGGACTTAAACAGTGTAAAATGGTATGTATGAGAAATCTCCATTGAGGGGCAAATTGTCCTTTTTGAAAAGTTAGTTTATCAGAAGTGGACACATACCCCATCCTGGAAAGAGTTTCAAAAATTTCAGTGTTAGGCAAAGAACTAATACCATTATCATCTGCTAGTTTGAGATGTCTCCTAACAGATGATTCTGCAATAGTCAAGGTTTTGCCATCAACTGTTGCAATTATTTGTTGTTCTCCATTTTCAAGTGTATTGGCAGTAGTAGTCTACCAAAACTATTTGATTTGAGAACTATAGATAGTTGGATTCACTGTGAGAGCATACCTAATGTGGCTAGCATTAAGAAAATCCAATATCTGATGAAACCCATGACTTCCCTCTGTTTTCTCCAAGAATGCAACCATGTTATGTTTATCACAAAATTGAAAATTTGCCATTATGATCAATGAAAGTTTGATTAGGGTTCTGGGTTATGATTGTTTATGAGTGAAAGCGTGTTTGGTAAAGCCAATTGAGATTATATAGATGACACTTAGGGTTTTGATTAGACCTACTTGTATAAATTGTTTCTTTATCGTGAAGAAATCTTATAAATTTAAAGAAAGAATGAGAATTATCCAATTTAGGAAACCTTTAAGGAAAGTAATTGATAAAAATTATCTCAACTGCTATAATAAAAAAAAAATGGTTATTACCCAAACAACACTAACGGTTACCCAGCAGTACAAAGTTTTTGCCTGGCAGTACAAACTTTTGCCTAGCAGTACAAACTTTTATAAAAACAGTATTAACTTTCCCCAGCAATATTAACCCAAATTTTGTGTAAAACAATACTGCACTCAAACTTTTGAAAGGATTAAGTGTAAAGGAAGACACTTAACCATTTTCGGTTGCATTTAACCTCTGGTTGTGTGAGAACCAATGATTTCAGTATAAATACTGCCTGTGATCAGATAGACTCATTAAAAGAGCCTTCTTGACAGGGTTTCCAGCTCGTGGCAGGTGTTACCTCTAACATAAATTTATTAGATTCGCGTTTGCTCACTGTTCTCTATACCAGATGTCCTTGGACTAACAAACTATCAAATGATAGAATGGTAAAGAGTGAGTTAGCTCAGTTACTATCTGACTAACTAAAGACCATCAATTCATATTCAAAATACCACCTGATAAACATAGGTTGATTTCAAGAAAAAGATTTTAAAGAACCTCCCAAATTAGGTGTAAAACCTTTGTCAAGTGATCCCCAAATCATTTCTATCATGAATTCATCATTTACAAACAACCCACCACTGTTGCTTCTCACACAACATCAATTCTAATCATACTGCTTGCTTATCTTGCAAATGTTAGTCTAAAACCAAGAAAACACAATCCAAAGCATTTTCTTCATAACAGTATTAATTATGACTAACAGTTTTAACTCAACAGTACTAATTTGCACTAGCAGTACAAACTGAAACCACTAACAATACTAATACTAATCCTGTACAAAACTTTACAAAGACACAAAGAGACTAAAACTTTATGGATTTAACATTCCAATACTTGTAACCAAGTACTGAAATCTTCCAACATCAAAACATTTTGTAAGTAAATCTGCAAAATTGTTATCTGTGTGTATTTTAACAACTTGAATTAACTTTTTATCATTGCAGTCTCTTGTAAAATGATGTCTAATCTCTCTGTGTTTTGTTTTAGAATGCAAAACAGGATTTTTAATAATACATATAGTACTTTTATTGTCAATGAAAATCATGGTGTGCATAAAATTATACCCGTAGTCCAGCATTTGATTATGAATCCAGAGTACTAGTCCACAACAACTAGCAGCAGCCACATATTCAGCTTCAGTTGTAGAATTGGCAACCACATATTCAACTTCAGTTGTAGAATTGGCAACCACAGTTTGCTTCTTACACTGCCATGAAATCAATCTGCATCCTAGGAACTGACAACCACCTGTTGTTGACTTCCTATCTAAACTTGCACCAGCATAGTCACTATCACTATATGCCACCAGATCAAAGGGAGATTCTCTAGGATACCAAAGACCTAATTTGGGTTGGCTTTTAGATACCTAAAGATTCTTTTCACAGTATGTAAGTGTGAAACCTTAGGTGTGACTTGAAACCTTGCACATGCACATATTACAAACATAATATCTGGTCTAGATTATGTAAGATACATCAATGATCCAATCATTGACCTGTAGAGATGAACATCAACATCATCACCATCTGAGTCTTTGAGCAAAGGTTTGTCTGGATCCATTGGGGTGCTAGCTGTCTTGACATCAGTATACCCAAATTTCTTCAAGATATCAGCTACATATTTATCCTGACTAATAAATATTCCATCTTTTTTCTGCTTTACTTGCAGCACTAAGAAGAAATTTAGTTCTCTCATGGAACTCATTTGAAACTTGTCATGCATCAGTTTCTCAAACTCAGTACACATCTCCTTCTTTGTAGAGCCAAAAATAATGTCATCAACATAGACCTGGACAAGCAAAATATCCCCTTTTTTCCTCTTGATAAACAATTTCTAATCTATCTTACCTCTGTAAATCCCATTGTCCAATAAATACTTGGCCAAGGTTTCATACCAGGCTCTTGGAGCTTGATGCAAACCATAAAGTGCCTTCACCACTTTGTAGACTTTGTCTGCATAGTCAGGATCTTCAAACCCTGGTGGTTGAATAACATAAACCTCTTCATCAATTGTACCATACAGGAAAGCACTCTTCACATCCATCTGATACACCATGAATCCCATAAAAGAAGCATAAGCTAAGGACAGCCTTATTGCCTCAATTCTTGCTACAGGGGCAAAAACTTCATCATAGTCTATGCATTCTTCTTGAGTAAAACCCTGTGCAACCAGCCTTGCTTTATTTTTAATGACAATTCCTCTCTCATCTTTCTTGTTCCTGAACACCCATTTTGTACCAATTGCCCACTTACCCTTAGGCAAATCTACTAGAACCCAAACCTTTTGAAGCTTAAACTGTAAAAGCTCCTCTTGCATTGCTTCGACCCAGGATGGGTCACTTAGAGCTTTGGCAATTTTCTTGGGTTCTTCCTGAGATAGAAAACAAGAAAATAAACAAGTATGAAGGTCTTCATGAGTTTTCCCTTCATAAACAGCACGTATAAAACTTGTTTATTTGTATCCTTTGTCATTGTCATTCTTCTTATCACCAATCACAAGATCAAGTGAATGATCTTTGTGAATTCTTGTATTTGGAGTTGTAGGAGCTAGATAAGTGTTAGGCATGTTGTTCAGATCCACTTCATCATCAGAGAAATCAGCAACAGTAGTAACTGTTGGGCTAGCAGTATTATCATTTGGCCCAGCAGTACTAACATTTGGCCCAACAGTACTAACATCATTAGTACTATTTTCAGGATTCTCTTGATCATCAACTCCACTTTCTTTATTTCCATCTTCAGAACCCTTCTTTTCAGCATCATTAAAAGGTTGTGGTTCATCATTGCCAATATCCTTTGAAGATAAATCAAACAATGAACCATCTTTCCACAGTGGCATCATAAAGTAGTCTTGGCTAGATCCTATCTCCATGCTAGATTGATCTGCATCAAAACTATCTTTGGTACCTGCAAAATCATTAGAGTTTGTACCTGCAACAACTGGCACATAATTCATTGATTCTGTTAGCACATCAATATCAAATAGCCACTTAGGACTTTCTCCTGCAACACTAGGCTTATTCTCTAAGAATTCCACATGCAAGTTTTCTTCTACCTTTCTGGTTCTAATATTGTATACCCTAAAAGCCTTACTATTCATAGAGTAACCAACAAAGAATCCATCATCCAACTTTCCATCAAACTTGCCCAAATGATCTAAGGTATTCAGAATTGTAACATGACATACAAATGGTCTCATGAAGCTTAGAGCAGGTGTGTTCTACCTCTAAAGAGTCCATAAGGTGTCTTGTTGTGAGGTTTGACTACTAATACCCTGTTCTGAACATAGCAAGCAGTATTAACTGCTTCAGCCCAAAATGTAGTAGGTAACTTAGAGTCTGCTAACATAGTTCTAGCTGCCTCAATCAGTGTCCTATTCCTCCTTTCAGTAACACCATTCCGCTGAGGAGTTCTAGCTACACTAAATTCCCTCTTAACACTTTTAGATTAAAAAACTCATTCATAACTCTATTCTTGAATTATGTTCCAGTATCACATCTGATTACCTTTACTTTTTTATCAACTAGGTTTTCTATCTCAGTAATAAAACTCTTAAGAATGGCAGTTGTCTCATCCTTAGTCGATAAAAAGAAAACCTAAGTGAATCTGCTATAATCATCAGTGACAACAAGACAATATTTCTTATTCATTAAGCTACTTACAGAAGTAGGACCAAACAAGTCCATATGCAACATGAATAATGGCTGAGTAATAGAGTTTTAAATCTTGGACTTACAAGTGGCTTTGTGTTGCTTACCCTTTAAACATGTAACACAAGTTTGGTCATTTTCAAAACGTTTTTGAGGTAAACCTCTTAAAAGGTTATCCTTAACAATTTTATTAATGGTTTTAAAATTTACATGACCAAGCCTCCTATGCCATAGCATTGATTCATCCAATGTGGCCTTTGCAACAAGACAAGTTAAACTCTCTTTAGGAACAATGTTCTTCATATCAACACTGTACATGTTGTTCTTTCTAGGAACTTTAAGTAACACCTGACTTTCATCAGCTAACTTATAGTTAGGAGACAGAACAAAACATTCAGTTTTAGTAAAAAGAACACTGTTCTTTTTGTCACATATCTGTGAGACACTAAACATGTTAAACTTTAACTATTGAACAAAGTACACATTTTCAAAATCAAGCTTACCAGTCCTGATAGTACCTTTACCAGTAATCCTTCCTCCTCTGGCTCCTCCCCCAAAAGCAACATATCCACCATCAAATTCAATGAAATCTGTGAGATAGGACATGTTTCCTGTCATGTGCCTGGAGCATCCACTGTCAAAATATCCCGGATCTTCTTCTTCCTTTTGTAGATGTTCCTTCACATAAAATAAAGGAAATTAGTTTCCTTTGGGGACCCAAGCCATTACTGACTTGGATCTGCCTCGTGCATCTATATAATTATGTTTCTTCAATACAATTGATGCACTATCAAGTTTGGTAGGTCTCCAAACCCAACATGCTGAGGCCTTAACAGCATTGTGCCCATTTGCCCTAACAGCATTTACAACTGCTGAATTTGGCCTAGCAGTATTAACTACTGGCCTAGCAGTATTAACTCTTTTATTAACAGTATTAACCTTTTTCTCAAAACTCCTACCTTTTAACAGTTAGTTGTGTTGACTTAGAAAAACATGATGTTGGTTTAGCACTAAAAATTGTTGATTTGGGGTAAGCAGTATTAACAGGCCTAGCAGTATTAAGTGGTTTAAGGCAATACTTCATTAAAACAACTCTTGGAGCCATGTTTCTGTGAATACTAGGGTGATTCTGTTTAGGAAAATAATTGTGATTCACCCTTTTGTAAGTATTTCCAGATACCCTTGTATTCCCAGATACCATCCTTTCCCCTTGATGGTAATTGCAATAAGCCTGCAAATGGTCAAAATTTCCACATGCAAATCTGATTTCCCCTAGGAGTATGTGATGCGTGCGTGCGTATGCTCTAATTTATACCCACAGTATGTCGTTGTGGTTTTAGCAGTATTCAAGTTTTAAATTTATATTTAGCCGACTTATCAATAACACACACACTTTAACGAGCAGTGTACCCGGTCAGTATGAATATAATGGTAAGTAGAGTGTCGATCACTAAGAGTGGAACGTATTATCTAGTTATTCTAATCAGTATTTTAATATCTTAAGTTAGCTATACAACCTAATCTAACGCAAGGGGGTTCAGCCTGAGAGACTGGCACGGTTTGGTTGTGATTAAATATAAACTAAACTAATAAGCACGAATCAGCGAGTAGCACACACGTACACAGATAGATACTTGAGACAATAAGAAGACCTGTCCTGATAGTTAAGTAGCTTGTCACTTGTTTTATTGCTAGTTTTATATGAAGTGTATAGTTCGATGCAACGCACCGAGATTAAGTCCTTTCTCGTTGGTTCTAATCTTATCGGCGAGTAAACCCTTAATGATTACTTATGACTATCCCATTTATCTTTCTTCCTACTTTTCTACAGACGATAGAATGCATAGGCGATCTAATAAATAGGCGAGGAAGGGGCATGGTGACCCAAGCAATGCTCAGCTAGACACAGAGGTTATCAATGTACTAATAAAAGTCACCAAAGACATCAACATATAAACTTTAATTAATGAGAAAGCAATTTTAAGGGGAGTCGAAGTGCATGGTTAAATCCATGATCACAAGCCCATCAATCCTGACCAATTAAAGTGTACTAATACAATAAAACAAAACTACTTAATGAATTAAATACATGCAGGACCTTCTTACAGCTCTTGTATCTTCGTTCAAGGTGTGTCTTGTGTTGCTACTTCGTCTGAATTCGGCTTAGGGATTCTGTCCTTCATATATCGTACGTACCAAAAGTCTTAAGTCCCCCTGAAATTCGTCTGGCCTTGGGGTATTTATAGTTTCTGTCTGAGGTAAGATGCGGCGCATTGAATAAGTAGATGCGGCGCATTGACTTAACTTCGCGTGGGGTCCAAGATTAATATATTCAGGAATATTCGTACACCGCCAGAAGATGCGGCGTAACTCCATTCTTAGATGCGGCGCATGTCCTTTGCCGTCTTGGATAATATCTTGTGAAATCTTGATAGTGATGCGCCGTATGTAATAAGTAAGATGCGGCGTATCTGGAGCAGAATAGTCTTGATCTTGTACATTTCAGTAGACTCTTAACTTCTTGCTTGTTTTGCTCCATAATTAGTCCAAAATCGCCAAGTTTCACATAATACTTGTTTTTACCTGAGAATTACAAAAGTAAACATTAACGTATCAATTCTCACAGATAATATAATAAAACAAGTCAAATAAATAGGATAAATGACGGTAATAAAATGTACTTATTTGAGTTCATCAAATATCTCCCCACTTGAACTTTACTTGTCCCCAAGTAAACCTTAGAATTAATCTTATGAAAATGTATCCTAAAAGATGTTAGGATTTATTTTATATATAAGCATGTATTCATTTTTGTCATAATCACACAACCAAACACTTAACGAATTAGAAGTAAAATAAAATATTTTGATAAAAGCAAATCTAATCGTTTAACTGTCCAGTCGTGACGAATATTCTATCATAAGCTTGGCAAGTATACACATCTCCCCCGCTAAAGCCAAGGAATAACAAGTCTAAAGCGGTAAAAAGGGTTTGTAGTTTAAGGGTTTATCATTCTCCTTAATCTCTATCGATCTCAAATTCCAGAAAAGGCGACAAAATCACAAATACATGATCGAATCCACGAAAACGATACTTGCAATTGCTCAAATCCTTAACTCGAATAGGCTAAAGATAGGACCAAGTAATCTTCACCAATAATATTATATCAAAAAGGGCGACAAAATCATAAATACATATCCGAATCCACGACTACGATACTTAAGATTGCTCAAATCCCTAATCTCAATAAATCAAAGGTTTGGATAAAGAATAATATAGGGTATGGATAATATTTGGGATACAAATTGGTGTAAAATGAAAAATAAACAAAACAGATAAATCAAAATCCTAAGTGTGGTTAATCACTATCCCAACCATCCCATGAATAAGACTCATATCATAGAATAACTCACGCTTTAACACTTGAAACACACGCTTTAGGTAGACACGAATTATACTCAACAAGATCTTAATCAAAGAATAACCTTAATTGGCGTTCCCATAACGTCCAACTCCCATTCAATCCATAAATATAATATATAACAAATAGTGGTGATATCGACCACTTAATACAAAACTTTACATAAGTTGGTTAAAACAAACATCCAACTTTTTCTTTTCTCATTTTTTTTCGATTTTTTTTTTTTTTTTTTTTTTTTTTTTTTTTTTTTTTTTTTTTTTTTTTTTTTAACTTGAAACATAAACATAGATGTGTAAAATTTCACCACATTACTATAATGATAACTCTGGATAATTTTTCCATACTTTTCATGACTTCAGAAATAACGGTAATAGTGAGTGTAGTAAACACACGAAAAATAAACTCAAAGATATACAATATTTACTTTCACTCCAATTGCATTGTGCAATTTCCCGACCTAACCAAAGATAATGAATTATGCACGCGAACACAGGTAATGTAAGGAAACACACTTTGCCTAAAGCAATTAACCAACCACGGATTTTAATCTACAGGGTAGGCTAAGGTGTAAGGGTGTAACGAAACATTATAACAAAGGTGTAAGAAACGAAAGGAATGGCTCTGAGTGTTTTTCTAGGGGTATCTTACTCTAAAAGTGAGAGTAACAAAAGGGTTTATACGGGGGTTAACTAACCAGTGTAGTTAGCTAATAACACATAACATATAAAGGCTATTTGGGTGTAATCCTAGAAATTTACCAATTTAGACAAGTCATTCCAATTATATAAATAATACTTATTATGGTGGTCTCGAATAGTATACAAGCCAAGTTCTAAAGTTTACAAGTCACCAGCACACTCATAGATTTGTGAATTTTGAAAAGTCACAATTTTTGAAAATAACGTCATGTGTGCAGCTATGCAACTTAGACTTTAAACAAAAACATGCTAAAAATTTTAAATTTTGATATATTAAGCACATTTTAAGCATATTTTGAAAAGTTTAGGACAAGTAAGTGTTCTAATTCTCCAATCCCCCCACTTAAGTTAAACAACGTCCTCGTTGTTTGTATCAAAGGTTAAAAACTGGAAAATAAAAGAATTAGAACAGAAAAACTCCCCTGAGATTTGCTCGGTATGATCCTCCATTGTTTGTATAAGAGCAAAAATCAACTTCCTCGTGGATGAGAACGTTTAAGCTTCATAATTGATGTATCCACAGGAAATGCAGGAATCTATAATACCATCAAGACTTTAACACACCTAAATTAAGAAAGTTCAAACTTGCATAATACATTAATAGTTAGTAAAAATAAAATGTAAAAATTAAAATGAAAATCATCAGGTCAGTCGATGCGCCGTATCTTATGGAAGAAGATACGCCGTATCGAGCCTGGAACAAATACGAATCAGAATAGAAGATGCGTCGCATCCTTAACCAGGGATGCGCCGCATTAAATAAACTGACAAAGAGTTTTAAAGTTAAAAGTAAAAAATGCAGAAAAATAAAGTAAGATATGACCAGTGCAGAAGATGCGTCGCATCTCAGGATTGAGATGCGCCGTGTCCTCTGCGGGCCTGACTGACTCAATACAAAATCAGAAAATAAAATAAAAGATATGCATGGGTTGCCTCCCACGAAGCGCTTGTTTTTGTTCGAGTCACGAGCCTGACTCCACCCTTATTTACTGTGTAATAGGGTGTTGTTCCCCCCACTTGGGATCAAGTGCGGGTGATAGTAGCAATAAACACGAAAAGAGTGTAAATTTGCTAGTAAAGATGGAAGAAATAAATAAAGATCATACCTTGGCAATATATGTACATCTTTCCTATCCTTACCCGGTTTGGTTGATAAATTGGATGACTTGACCATTCCATCTGAAAGAGTAGTGTGTCGAGGAAAAATAAGTCTCCTTTCTTCTTGGTTAGTCTCTATGGTATTAAGGCGTCCCTTGACTTCCGCAGAAGATGAGAAAGGGTCTTTAGCAAGTAAAAGTTCGAGTTCCTCTATAACCTTCATAGGATCGAAATCATCATCTTCATCAATCATAGTAATGTTTAAGAGCTCATCACCAAACTCTTCCTCTAGCTCCACCAAAAACGGGTTGATCACAGGTGCTTCATGTGCTTCAATAGGTAGTGTAATAAATTCGACCTCATCATTCTTTTGTATTGCAACCTGTTTAGGAAAACTAGCAAGATTATTAGTAACGGGATTAATAATATTAAATAAATTTGTACCACTTTGTGTTGTAAGTGACTCCAATTCATCTTGTGAATCTCCATCTTCAACTAGTGGTCTTGCAACTTCAGCATCGTCCCGAATTTCATTTTTAAACAAGTCATCCCAGATTTCTTCAAAAACCCTCGTTGGGTCAAAATCTGGTTGAGGTATGTCATCATAAACTATGGCGTCAAATGGTTCGAAATCAAAATTAGAATACTTTTCATCTTCATCCGATGGATTGTCTAATGGTGGTAATACGATTGCAGAATATTCTTCAACGTAAGGTTCCGTATACACATCATCTTGTGCAATCTCCGGAGAAAAAGTACTATCAATAACAATTGCCGGAATTGGTTTCACGGTATATGAATCTTCTTCATCATCATTTGACATACACCAAGTGTGTTGAAACGGCAACCTATTTCTTTCTTTCTTTGACTTAACCATTTCCAGTAACAAGTATTCTTCCATAGTAATATCCGGATCGTCCATCTTCCTGAAATAAAACTTACTCGTGCAAAAGAAGAGTGAAACAATCAAAGTAAAATAAAAGTTGCTGATATCTGCTGATGATGCGCCGTATCCTATAAATGGGATACGCCGTATCTTAATACGTTAAAAATAAATCAGACTTTTATTCAGAAAAGCAATACGCCGCGCTCGATAAATCAAATGCGCCGTATGTTTAAATAATCAAAAATTAGTTATACTTATAAAATGCGTCGTATCAGCAAAAACTAATACGCCGTAACTTCGTTACGTTTCAAAATATAAAATTTTTGATTCAGAAGATGCGCCGTATCGACAGAGATCGATGCGTCGTATCTGTTTAATAATTCGAAAACTGTTTTTAATTAAAATAATAGATACGCCGTATCTGCTAAAGCAGATGCGCCGTATGGCGTTAACGTTTAGAAAAATTTCTTATTAAAAACAGATACGCCGTATCTTGGGGAAAGATGCGTCGTATCGAATTAATTAAACGCGTTGTATTTTATAAAAATTAAACGCAATACGCCGTATCTATGAAAATAGATGCGCCGTATCGTTTGAATTAGCTCAGTACAACGATAGCAGTATGCAGAAAAACAGAAAAATAAAAACAAAAATAAAAACAAACGAAAATAAACAAAAATTAAACACACGAAAACAGAAAATATGCAAATAATACAATGAATGCAATTAATCTAATACACAACACGGTTAGCGGTTAGAATAAAAATTAAAAAGAAAAACCTAATTAAAATACTAATCAAATTAACAGATAATAACAATTCACTCCCCGGCAGCGGCACCAAAAAGTTGATGTGCGCGTGCGTATGCTCTAATTTATACCCACGGTATGTCGTTGTGGTTTTAGCAGTATTCAAGTTTTAAATTTATATTTAGCCGACTTATCAATAACACACACACTTTACCGAGCAGTGTACCCGGTCAGTATGAATATAATGGTAAGTAGAGTGTCGATCACTAAGAGTGGAACGTATTATCTAGTTATTCTAATCAGTATTTTAATATCTTAAGTTAGCTATACAACCTAATCTAACGCAAGGGGGTTCAGCCTGAGAGACTGGCACGGTTTGGTTGTGATTAAATATAAACTAAACTAATAAGCACGAATCAGCAAGTAGCACACATGTACACAGATAGATACTTGAGACAATAAGAAGACCTGTCCTGATAGTTAAGTAGCTTGTCACTTGTTTTATTGATTGTTTTATATGAAGTGTATAGTTCGATGCAACGCACCGAGATTAAGTCCTTTCTCGTTGGTTCTAATCTTATCGGCGAGTAAACCCTTAATGATTACTTATGACTATCCCATTTATCTTTCTTCCTACTTTTCTACAGACGATAGAATGCATAGGCGATATAATAAATAGGCGAGGAAGGGGCATGGCGACCCAAGCAATGCTCAGCTAGACACAGAGGTTATCAATGCACTAATAAAAGTCACCAAAGACATCAACATATAAACTTTAATTAATGGGAAAGCAATTTTAAGGGGAGTCGAAGTGCATGGTTAAATCCATGATCACAAGCCCATCAATCCTGACCAATTAAAGTGTACTAATACAATAAAACAAAACTACTTAATGAATTAAATACATGCAGGACCTTCTTACAGCTCTTGTATCTTCGTTCAAGTTGTGTCTTGTGTTGCTACTTCGTCTGAATTCGGCTTAGGGCTTCTGTCCTTCGTATATCGTACGTACCAAAAGTCTTAAGTCCCCCTGAAATTCGTCTGGCCTTGGGGTATTTATAGTTTCTGTCTGAGGTAAGATGCGGCGCATTGAATAAGTAGATGCGGCGCATTGACTTAACTTCGCGTGGGGTCCAAGATTAATATATTCAGGAATATTCGTACACCGCCAGAAGATGCGGCGTAACTCCATTCTTAGATGCGGCGTATGTCCTTTGCCGTCTTGGATAATATCTTGTGAAATCTTGATAGTGATGCGCCGTATGTAATAAGTAAGATGCGGCGTATCTGGAGCAGAATAGTCTTGATCTTGTACATTTCAGTAGACTCTTAACTTCTTGCTTGTTTTGCTCCATAATTAGTCCAAAATCGCCAAGTTTCACATAATACTTGTTTTTACCTGAGAATTACAAAAGTAAACATTAACGTATCAATTCTCACAGATAATATAATAAAACAAGTCAAATAAATAGGATAAATGACGGTAATAAAATGTACTTATTTGAGTTCATCAGTATGTGACATGTACATCTCTGCATACTTAACTTTTTTCCTAGCTGGTTTCTCTTGTTGTTTAGGTTTAACAGATTCTACCTTAGTAACATCAGGAAAGACAGTTTTCTTCTCTACATCATCATCTAACACCAATTTCTCAACTAATGGGGTATCAAATGATTCACTAACCTCTTTAAAACTCTCTTCACTATCACTTTTACATTCAGTCTCAGGCTTTTTGAGCTCCTCTACACTAGTATTTGACAAATCAAGTTTTGGGGTTGGAAATAACCCAGTATGAGGAGGTGCAACAGCCTTATATCCTATACCAGTCTTGAATTTATCAATAAGCTGACACTGAACAATCTTATCTATACTTTTAGATGACCCTGCATATCTCTCTATATTTACTTCAATGCTGTCTTTTTTCCTTCTTAAGCTTTTCTAACTCATTTTTAAGCTCACCTATTTCTAAGTTTTTAAAGCAATATCCTCAGTAAAGATAGTTTCATTCTTTTTATAAAAAACTAGTTGCTCTTCTACAACAGCTAACCCTCTTTTATAATTAGCTAGATTAAACTCAGATTGATTAAAATCTACTCTTAACTCATCATAATGTTTTTTAAGAGTTTCATAGCTTTTAAGACAGGTTTTTGAACAAGTATTATTTGTGTATACCTCAGAGTCAGAAAAAGCCATCAGTGCCATGTTGGTAGGAGCTTCCTCTTCAGCCATATAGCTCCAGTCAAAACCTAACCCATCAATGGCCACCATAGCTTTGGAAGAAGTTTCTTCCAAGTTCACAGTCTTCCTGGTGCTCTCTTGATTCCTGGATCCTCTGCCTTCTTGACCTCTGTTCATGCTGTCCAGGTTTCTTGGCCCTCTGCATTCCCTAGCAAAGTTTCCCAACTTATGACAGTTGTAACACTCTACCTTTGACTTATTATATCCAGCAGTATCACCTTCATTGATGGAAATCTTCTTACCAGTCTTCTGAAAAGACCTCTTTGCTCTCATGCTCAACAAAGCTAACTGCCACTTCAAATCCATCTCTTCTAAATTATCTTCATGGATTTGCTCTAGGTCTTCATGTACAAGCTGAGACCCATTTGCCTGACTGGCCAAAAATGCATAGACAGTATCATCACTTAAGCTAGCAGTACTAGTTTGTGAACTTGCAGTACTAACTTTAGGGTTAGCAGTACTAACTCCATAAGCAGTATTAACCTCTTCAGTACTGCTAGTGCCAGGAGATGACATAAATGCCATGTTTTGAGCACTTGAGCTTGAGCTTGTAGGCCTTTTTACCTCTTGTTCAACAATCTTGAAATTGTTGTAGAGATCATCAAAACTCATTGTGTCTAGATCAGGCTTATTCCTCCAGACCACAACATGAGTATTCCACTCAGCAGGAAGACTTCTCAAGAATTTTAAATTGAGATCTTCTTGTGAAATCTCTACACCGAAGACAGCCAGTTGGCTCACAATCTTCTGAAGCCTGTTGAAAATAGAATCAAGAGACTCAGTGCTTGGAGCACTAAAGTTCTCATACATCTGTTTCAGAAGAGTATTCTGAGTCTTCTTAGTTGCTTCATTACCACCAAACCTTGTTGTTATAGCTTCAAACAAGGTCTTAGCATCCTTGTACTTACTAAAAGTCAACAGTTGTTCATTTGGGAGTGCCATCAGCAACATACTTCTAGCCTTTACATCATTCTTCTTTTGTGCCTTCTCTTCAGCAGTTACAGGACCTGATACTGTCTGAATTGTGACACCTTCACTTGTTGATGCTTTGGTTGCAGGTTTGAATGAGTTGCCATTCTCTATGATATCCCATAGAGCATAGTCTTGCACTTGAAAGTATTGCTCAATTATGAGCCTCCACATCTCATAATCACCCTGCTTGAGAATGGGCAATTTAGCAGTGGTAGTGGTTTGAGTTGTTTCAAGATCCATCTCTTCCTGTTAGTAAAGAGTTCTTCTTGTTTCTTCTAGATCAAAGTTTCAGAACCTATGCTCTGATACCACTTGTTGATCCCAAATACACGATCTTACTGAGCTTGTTAGAAACTTTGAAAATGCTAAAAAGCATGCGGAATCTACTTTTCAACACTTAGAAGAATATTAATGTAATAGTAAACTTATAGAACAGTAAACTGTATTAAGAACAATATAACCAAAATGCTTCAATATTATTAGAATAATAATAATACGAGTACTCTGTGTGGTACTAGGGTTTACAACCTTGAAGCTATATAAAAAACATACGTATATATCAAAACAACTTAACATAGGACATCCTTTTATACACCAAGGAGTCCTTTACAAGATAAGTACAAATCTGTTAAACATATAGAATAACATATCTTTCACATTACATGTCTTTATCACCTTGGCAATACCATCTTCATCAGCAGTCTTCTGGCAGTACTAACTTTCTTCCAGCAGTACTAACTCAGTTAGTACTGTTAGTTGTAATACTCAGTAGTTTCAACTTTGGCTTGGCAGTACAAAGTGTTAAGTCATTTAATTCCCAACAAAAAGTGTAAGCGACGTTTGTAAGGCTTTCTCCGCCAAGAAGGGAGCTTGTTGATTTTGTGAAGTAACTCTCGAGTTGGGTACTCGGGGAATGGAGTAGGGCGGAGAGGAGCTCTGTGACCAAACCACTATAAATCATCGTGTCCGGTTTGCACTTTCTTTTACTTATTGCTTTACTTTATACTTGCACCATATTATTGTTTGTGTTGTGGCTTGATGTTTGTGCCTGTGTAACAACTTGTTTTACTATATGCTTTATATTAGTCATAAGACTATAATTGGCATTTTTCATATTATGGCAAGCTTGATTGGATATTTGATACAAAAGATTTAAAGTTTTTAAACGGTAACGTATTCACCTCCCCCCTCTCTACGTTTTCACAATTGGTATCAGAGCCTCGTGGCTCTTATTTTCAAAACAAATGGTTTTTAAAATGGAGTACGATCCATGTATTAAATTACCAATGAAGCGGAATATAATATGAAAAGTGTTTCGCTAATTATACTTAGAAGTTTTGTTGTTAAATATACATTCGTATACAAGATTGAAGGTTTCCTTAAAAATAAATGAAAAAGTTTCTTAAAAGAATTTGTAAGTGTCGTATTATGTGCTTAGAGCAAAATTAAGAAGAAATATGGCTTTGAAAGAAGAGTTTGGGATAACTAAAAATTTGTTTGAAAAATCATCTCCGTAAATGTTTAGATAAGTCACATAAGTAAAAATGATGTTAAAATATGTGTATTATATGTTTACTATCAAATCTAGTAAGTCCTACACATTTTCGCTATGTGAAAATAATTTTTTTTTTCATTCTGTGACATTTTGTCACAGAGGACCACGGATCCCACGAAACCCTTTGAAGGGTTCCTTGGTCTGCACAGTCCAAATTTTTTGTAAACTTCAAAAATTCATAACTAATTAACTGTAAGTCCGTAGGGGTCGCTATCAATTTAAAGGGAATTGAGTCTACTTTCTTTTAAAAATACTCTTATGGCCTAAATCTAATTTGAAGTGAGTACAATAAACCAAATACTACAGTGTGTCCAAAATATTAAGTTTCATTTTGACATAGAAACTCAAACTTTTGAGTCGGGCAATTTAAGTTAGTATCCTTTAAACATTGATATAATTTCTTTTAAAACTAAAGAATTTTGTGATATTTATATATATAAAGAAAACTAATCAAGCTTGGTATACATCGTCATATTTAAACGCAAAGTGATTAAAAGTATATTTCTTTTTATGTTATGCTAAATGACTACTTGTTTTAGTTTATGTTGATTTCATATATGTTACTTACTTATTGAAAATTGTTGTTTATACTTGTTTATTTATGTAACATAAGTATCAATCTTGCCTTGTTAATTATTCGCCTGTTTGTCGATTTTTTGTTTATGCACAATAGGACGTTTGCTAGATTTTGTGCACTAAGTTGTAAAATTGTTTTTACATTACTTATAGACCTAGAAAACTTTCTTTGCATATGTTACATTAAAATCTTGCATAATTTACTTAGGATTGAGAACTAAGTAAAACTAGTCAAGTATTTTGAAAAATATTGTTTCGCACAAACTCTCACTTAATAGTTTAAGTGTTAAAATGTGTCACTACCTTCAATGATTATCTAAAGATATAGTATCTTTGAAAAAGGTGTTTGGTACAATAACTAACAATGATTTATGAACTATTATGTGCTTTATGGGATGATAAGTTTGCTACTAATCTATCATGTGAACTAACGGTTTATCTTGCTGGAAGATAACATAGTTATGTAATCAATCTTCATTTTTCACGTTTTAGTGAAATTTCTACCCACTGCATGATATATACCCATACATGTGTGTTTACTTGTTTTATTGTTGTTTCTCTATCACAACTAATTAATTACAAATGTTCCAGGAAAAATTACGGAATTTAAACAACTTTACGAGGATAAAAAATACCCTCTGTGAACATTTTAGGCACCCACGGATGGGACGGAACCAACAATTTCGTTCCGCCCGTGTGAATTTGTTGATGCAAATAATGTTCTAAAAACGTTATTTATATCTTTCGATTACTTCACGTTTTGAGGATGACAAAATGTGAAATCACGTTACGTTAAAATTAACTTAAACAAGTTTTTAATCGGAAGATCCCGTTTCTACGCAAATCACTCTAGAACAAATTTACAACTTGACAGATGATCAAAGAAGTGAATTTGTGTTTTAAGACTTCACATTTTAATGTGACAAAATATTTTTTTTTTCAAAAATACACATGACAAATTATTTTTGAATTATTAAGAAATGTTTTAATGGAAAAATAAGTTTGAAAATCACAACAGCTATTTTCCCCCCCAAAATCAGCTCCAAACTTCCCCAAATAAGTTTTCACCAGAAAAGACAAAATTTGGAGCGTCCTTGTCTGGGACGGCTCCACGGTTCCACTAAATTTAGTGGAGCCGTCCGTACAAAATTTTCTGTAACGTTCAGATTTTTCTTGCCTATAAAAACCAACCCCATTCACAGTTTTTAGGCACCCTTTCACACAGAAAAACTTCTGAGTTTAAACCTCTCACACCTTTCTCTTCTTTTGATCATTTTAGATTAGTTTTCTTTTGTTTTAAGAGTGATCCAATCATCCACCAAGAGATCCTCTTCATTCCTCTTCATTAGCAAGAGAAGAACACAAGTATCCAAGTTGATACAAGGTGTTATCATTCCTCTTCATTAGCAAGAGAAGAACACAAGTATCCAAGTTGATACAAGGTGTTATCATTCCTCTTCATTAGCAAGAGAAGAACTCAAAGTATTCAAGAAGATACAAGACTTATAGTTGTTAGGTTTTTGTAACACTTGTTACAATCTTGTTGTATCATAGCATACATCAAGTTTATTTATCTTTTGTGAGTGAGAGTGAAGATCAAGTGTGATCTTATAGAGATAGTGAATATCTCTTTAAGCCATTGGGCTTGTGTGATTGATCAAGAAGATCAAGGGTCGATAGATTAGTGTTAGTTGAGAGAGTGTTGATCATTATGATCGTGTTGAGATCTTGGTGATCTCTTGTAGCCATTGGGCTTGAGTGATTGGTCACGTGGACCTTGGTAGATTGGTGCTAGCTAAGATTAGCACTCGACATCTAGCTTAGTGTCAGTAATAGGATAAGCGATGTGTATGGTTTTCTCCGCCTGAAGGGAGGTTGTTGACATAGTGTTTGAAACTCTCGAGTGTGGTACTCGGGGAGTGGAGTAGGGCGAAGAAGAGCTTCGTAGCCGAACCACTATAAATCCTTTGTCTCGGTTTGATCTTTCCAACTCTACTCTTTACTTTTATTATTTAGCATTAGTTAGTTTAGTGTGTAGTTCATATTGGTGTTGATTGATTATACATAGAGTTCGAATCAAAGTTTCCAATAGCAAACTTTTAAAACAAGATTTTTAAAAGAATTTAAAACCGGTAAACTATTCAACCCCCCATTCTAGTTTCCCACAATTGGCATCAGAGACAGGTTAGTCAAGTTTTTAAAGTATATTGTATTTTAAAACTTGAATCGATCAATGGATTCCGACAAATATCTAGAAGGGAAATCTATGCAAAGACCACCACTTTTCGAAACCGATTGTTTTATATATTGAAAACAAGATTCGAAACGTATGTGAAATCAAAAGACATTGATCTTTGGCTTGTTATTACCGAGGGTGACTTTCAACCGATTCAATTGAATCCAATAACTAAAAAGGATGAAATTGTTTCATATGATAAACAAAGTGATGAACTAAAAAGAAAACTAGCCAAAAACAATGAGGCTAAAATGATGATTTATAATGCTTTGCCTAAAATGGAATTTGAAAGAATTTTCATGTGTAATACGGCAAAAGATATTTGGAAAACTTTGTTAGTCACTCACCAAGGGAATAACCAAGTCAAAGAGAATAAGATAGATCTTCTTGTTCAACAATATGAACAATTTTCCATTTCAGAAAATGAGTCAATCGATAATGCTTTTGCTAGATTTAATACTATTATCACTAGTCTTAAAGCTCTTGATGAAGGTTACTCTAGCAAGAATTATGTTAGGAAGTTTCTTAGGGCTCTACATCCTAAATGGAGAGCAAAGGTCACCGCCATAGAAGAGTCAAAGGACTTGGCGACATTGTCACTCGACGAACTAATAGGAAACCTGAAAGTTCACGAGATGATAATCAAGAAGGACTCCGACATAGTCAAAGGCAAAAGCGAGAGAGTTAGATCTCTAGCATTGAAAGCCAAGAAGGAGTCTAGTGATGAGGAATGTTCGAGTTCCGATAGTGAAGATGAAGAGTATGCACTAGCCGTTAGGAACTTTAAAAAGTTCTTTAGGAGGAAAGGTAGATTTCCTAGACAACCTCGCGATGAAAGGAGGTCATTTCAAAAGAATCATGATGAAAGGAAAGGGACAAGTGATAGGAAATGCTATAGATGCGGAGATCCTAATCACCTCATAGTAGAATGTCCTAAACCACCGAACTCCAACAACCAAAGAGCTTTTGTAGGAGGCTCTTGGAGTGATAGCGGTGAAGAAGAAGAGAAGAAGCTTAACGATGAAACATGTCTAATGGCTCAAGCTTCCAATGAGGTACATTCCGACTCTTCTTATTATAGTGATGATAATTCGTCAATAGATGATAGTAGATTGCATGACGAATACAACAAATTATGCGTAGTCAGTACTAAGATATTAGGAAGAAACACAAAACTAAAATTAAAACTACAAGAACTAGAACTACAAGTTGTAGAACTAAAAGATCAAGTCAAGAGACTTGAGAAAAACAAAGAAGTAGACTTAGGATGTGGGTCATGCATAAGTCTTCAAGTAGAAAATGAAAAGCTTAAAGAAAATGCTTTAAGAATCATTAAGTTTGATGAAGGAACTAAAACACTTAATGATATACTTGAAAACATTAGATATAGTGAACATTACCGTGCGGGTTTAGGATTTGACCCAAATCAGACTTCTACAAGTGGTACTAAGCAAGTAAAATTTGTAATGCCTGAAATGTCTAAGTCTGAAGGTGACGGCACCACTAAAGGTACAGACGGCACCACTAAATTTAGTGGTACCGTGGTACCGTCTGGTGCTGAAGACAAAACTGGATCAATTCTGAAAAATAACTTAAGTCTTAAACCAAGTCACGTAGTTGTAAATAGTACTAGAGTGTCTACACCAAGTAAAGAGGAAGCCAAAGGCTTTTACAAACCATTGTCATCTCCCGAACATGGATTTGTAAAGCGTGACACTAGGTCGACTACTCCTCCACCTAGAAAAATAAATTCTCCCAAACCTCGGTCTTGAACTCCTCTACCGAGAGGTAACTTTAGAAGACAAAATCATCCAAGTAACTTTCCCGTAACTTGGAATGATCGTCCACCACAAAGTTACTTACCATGGGAAATGTGTCCTCCATTCTCACATCCTAAACTAATGCAACAAATGCGTAGGATGTTTGACTCTAACAACTTTGGACCCATGAGATATTGGGGACCAGATGTTTGAACTTCTGTTTTGCTAGGAAAACAAGACTGTAAATAAATTTTGGAAGTCTAATAAATGGAGTATGATTTGTGATCAAACAAATCTTGCGACGAAATAGTCAAGTCGTGTCTCATTTGCTTAACATTCAACAAAGGTACTCTAATCTTCTAAGTTTTAAGGGCAACACCTCAGGCTCAGGTACGCTTCCTTAAAACACCCTTTGTTGGTAGAAATGCTAAGCATGCAGTAGTGTTAGAGTCTAACATAGTAGGCACTGTCATAAAGAAACAAAAATTCACAATTCATCATGACGAACTCAACTTGTCCCAAAATGTACGATGATCGCTCTAAGATCATGCGTGACAAGTTTGAAACGAAAATGATGAGTGAATTAAGTTTCTTCCCTAGCCCGTAGATAACTCAACCTAAAGAAAGTATCCCCATAAACTTTAGTATATATATATAATATATATATATATATATATATATATATATATATATATATATATATATATATATATATATATCAGATACTTAGCTTATATTAATTATAATTAATACTAACGCCCATATCCACAAATACGAATCTCACAAGAGACGATGAAGGTGAGTGAGTGGATATCACTAAGTTAGGGGTATAATAGGTAAAGTAGTTTACCTAACGGCAAGTAGGTCCATTATCATGAATAAGTGTTTGGCTTTGTGCCCACTTGTAAGAAGTGTCCCAAAACTTCTTACATCAAAGTGTTTACTGTATCATCCGATACATTAAAGGTACTACACACTTGAGATTACGATATCTCAAGGAGATTGATGTAGAAAATGTTTCTATGTCAACTCTAATAATGGGAGAGTTAATGTGGATTGAAACATAGAGAGCAATGTTTGTACCTTCATAGGTTGATTAAAAAACTTCTTGGTTTCCCAAGAAACAAACTACTCTTGTTGTCTCCACGACCGAAGCCAAGTACGTAAGCGCCAGAAAGGCATGACAACAAACACTATGGATGAGACAGCCCCCTATGAAGAGTAGCAGTCAAGATGCCATTAGACTTGACCGGGAACCCTATAGCTTGCTCATGAACGAAGCTCGTCGAAGTACGTCATCTCCTCCGTCGCGATAGGGTCGAAAGAGAAATATTTTCTTTGAAAAGTCTCTCTTGAAAGACAACATCGTCAATACTCTAACCAATATGTTCTCGTCACCCCTCTTATGATTATCTGAATATTTCTTCGGAAATATTAAAAGTCATCTTTTATTTCTTGTCACATGACTTCTTAATATTTCATTGGAAATATTAACGTCATTTCTCACGTCTCGTCATATGACTTCTTAAGTCATTCCTCTCATCCCGCTCATGACTATTTCAATATTTCAATGGAAATATTAAAGTCATCTGTCACGTCATACCTTATAACCTTTCATCCCTCCTATGACCTCTCAAAAGTTTCGCGGGAAATATTGAAGTCATTCTCTACGAATCGCCCATGACTTTTTAAGTCATCTCTCTCACTCATCACATGACTTTTAGAAATTTCTCTAGAAATTCTAAGTCATTCCCTTACAACTCGTCACATGACTCTTGAATATTTCACTTGAAGTATTGAGTCATTCCTTGCGTCTCGTATTCCGACTAATTAAATATTTCATGGGAAATATTATAGTCATCCACTAAATCACTACTCATGACCTCTATTTATTTCACGGGAAATATTAGAAGTCAATCCTCATCCAATTACAACTTAGTCAATTTCCTTGGAAACACTAAGGTCATTCCTTGTCATCCCTCCTAATCATTTTCGTCAAAAAGTTTATTAGGTATAAACTTTTTCCTCGTAAAGTCTTACTAAATAAGTAAGATTAATCAGCCAAAAGTCAAAACAGAAGAAAAATGGCACAATCAGATACACGGCTCCACTAAATAGACACGGCTCCACTAATGTTTAGTGGAACCGTGGTGCCGTACATCTGAAAAACGCGCCTATTCCTCTTTTCTTCTGCACAACCTTTTTCAAACAAACCCAAAACCATTCCCTCTTGCTGTCAAAACCGAACCTAAACACCCAAATTCAATTAAGCTCTTGCAAATCAAGATTGAGGCATTGGAATCAACAAATCTTAATCACAACAACACTAATTGTAAGTAAATCATTCTTAATTTCTTTCAATTTGAGTCTAGGGTTTGTTCTTGAGTTTAAAATCGAATTGGGGATTTTTGAATTTTATTAAACTTTTGTGAAATTAAGACTAGGATTAGACAATGTAGCATTCACATGATTCCCTAAACCTAGGATTTTCATAAACCCATTTATGTTGCAAAACCTAGTCCGAATTTGATCACTAAAATCGGATCATGATTGAGTGTTTGTAGTAGAATCATGTCTAGCATGATTAAAAATGGATTAGGAATGATTAACTTTGAGGCTTTTCAATTTTTAGATTTTTGGCGCCAAGTTGAGGCGTTTGCCAAACACCCCAATTCCATCATTTTTGAAAAAGTTCACTCGTCTAGGATCATGAAACCTTTTTCGTGCATTAATTGATGCAAATTAAAAACGTTTTCGCATGCATATATGAACTCTCAAATATGGATTGATTTACATAATTAATATGTATTATTCAACATATTTGATTGAGCAAAAGTGAAATTAGGAGTGTTTGGGTAATCTCATTAGGTTTATTTTAGAGTCGAGATTACCGCGCCTCCACATCGTTTGCATTTAGGCACACACACACATTAAAGTTGTGATCACTAAAATGCAACAAGTTAACATATATAAAACTATATTTTTGTAGGTAACGATGTCTCGTACTGATTATCAAGATACCAAACCCTACATTCCCCGTCTTGTAGACGATCCAAACATCCCCATTGAACAAAAAGCATATCTTGTTAAAGTCCAAGATCGATATATACACGAAGGTCGTGTAGTCGATGCTCATTACGTTCTCTTGGATAACATCCAAGTTTGTTTCCCCACTATTGACTTTGATTGTTTATACAAAATAAACAATAAAATTTGTCCTCGTTTTAACCTCGAGTTTTATAGTCGAGTCCGTACCTTCACTGATGTGGATGGTAATGTCTTCCTTGATTTTTGGATCCAAAACCAAAATATCATCCTGTCCGTCTCCGAGATTGGTGAAATTCTCGGTGTTCCCTCGTATGGTCTGTGTGCATACACTGAAGACCATTCCCTCGAGTCTCTCTTCTACAATCTAGAAAATCAAGGTACTTATCGTACCGAACTCCCCGACCTCGAGTCCATCAAATGTGTCATCCAAACACCTCGAGTCGTCCACACGTACCAAAAACGTGATGGTTCCATTGTCCACCTTGACCCCAACCACATCTACCTCAAAGAGCTTCTTCTCGACCTTAGAAGTTGGGAACTCCTTCTACGTGAAAACGTGTTGAGCCTTGCGGGCAACCGTGATCATGTCTCAGCGAGTCTCGCCCACATGCTCTACTGTCTTAGTATCGAGGAACCATATAACCTCGCATACTATATGGTGAAACGGATGGCCAATATTCATAGTCGTTCGGATAAGCTCATGCCATATGGTATGTTGCTTACTCGTCTTTTCAAATGGGTCATGGAAACTTTTCCTAATCTCCGTAGTGTCGACTATGTCCTAGTCAATCCGGTCATGAAACCTCTTGGTGGACCACAACGTCGCACAAAGCAACGTAAGGACAAAGGGTCCAAACGTGGTCGTAAATCCACTTCCGATATTCCCCTCTCTTCCTCCTCCTTCGGTCACGGTTCATCTTCTCAACCTATGGATGAGGATGATGATGAGGTGAACGAAGAAGGAACGTCTCGTCCTAATACTCCCTTTCCCGACACCTTCTTTCGTAACCTTGACACCTCATCTTTCACACAAACCTCCGATGTTGAATTCGGACAAACCAACTTATCCACTGTAATACCTGAAATTTGAAAATGTGCAAAAAGACCAAATTACCCTTGAATTTAAAATTTTACGTATTAATAAATTAAAATACCAAATAAGTTCCAAACACTTGTAAACGAATACCACATGAAGTAAAATTAATTCTACTTGAACATTTCAGTATTTTAAGTAGTACAAAGATATTTGTATCATTTATTTAATATGTAAACCGTATATGTATATTTATTTACTTTATATTATATTTATTAATTAAGCAAATAAACTCAAAATACATACATAAAATAAGAGATAATTAGGAAACAAATTTTATACCTTATCACCACACCTAAACCGACATTCCATGCCCTCCCCTATATAATATGTTCGGTTCTTAATTTATTAAAAATTCCGATTCCTAAATAATCCCTAAAAACCGACTATACAAACTAAAAATCCCATTCGATTCCCACAAAGTTTCTGGAGCTTCGAGAGTATTTTTCCTGGGTTCTACTGAGTTCATAGAGGTCTAGAAAAATAGTGGTTCGATTTGTAATAGCCTCACTCGATTTCAGTTTCTTTTCTTTGCTCGATACATCATACTGAGAGGTAAACTTTCTTCAAGCTCACTCGATCATTCTAAATTCAAGTTTGTATTTTTTTGGTGTTCCTTAGGTCTATTATAACTCATATAAATTGATAAACAAGAGCCTTGCAAGCTACAATAATCGTATGAATTTTGAATAGCTAAAACACACTTTAATTCCAAATATAAGCAAACGAATTTTCTGAGATGGGTTCATAATTTTCTTGTGTTCCTTGATGATCATATAAGTCTGTAAAAATAGCCATTTGATTTATGGAGGCTCAAATCATGCATGGGTAATTTTATATTCTAATCGGTTTAAAAGAAAAAGGGTTTTAATTGGGTAAAAATAGAAACCGTGGGTTAGGGTTAGGGTTTTGAAGTAAGAATGAGTTAATTAATGTGTTTTAATGATTAGATAATGATTGGAAGTGGTTGGGTAATTTTAGGTTAAGTTTTGGTGATGATTACGGTATACCGATTGGGTTTTTAAACCTTAAGGGGGTGTTTTGCCAACTTTGAAACTTGTGGGATATTTTTGTAATGTTATTTAGGTCTATGGGAATGTAGGAAAAATATAACATAGGGGTCTTAAGAGTAAATATTGCAAGAAAAGAATTAAATTGTATTTTTAAGGTACGATTTGAAATTAATTAAAATAGAGGGACTAAAAGTGAAAAATTCTGGAAACTCATAGTTATTCTGTGCAAATAATAATATTAGAGGTGTAATATGTGAATTTGGATATTTATGGGCTTAATATGTAATTATTGATAAATTGAGGATCTAATTATAAGTTTTGTAAGTTAAGGGACTAAATATGTAATTATGGGAAACTTGGGGTATGATTCGTACCATGTAACAAATATAAGGGTATACTCTGTAATTTTGGTAAAATAAGGTGTTCAAGGTGTAAATATATATATTATAAGGATTTAAATGCAATATAATTAACTATAAGGGTTAAAGTGTAAAATAAATTAATTAAGGGGTTTAATTTGTAAAATGGTTAAAGTTAAAGGACTAATATTTTAATTAAGAGAAACTATTGGATTAAAATGAATCTTATTCCATAGTAATGACTTAACCTAAATTCATGATCTTCCTAATTATGGAAACTTAATAAATAAGGAAACTTGTTAAAATGGAAATGTACTTAAAATGGAAAGATAACTGAAACCCTTGTAATTTTGTCCTCTACTCTTTAGGTTCGAGGAAGGATTGATTTGATCTTTATCAGCTTTTGTCTTTGTTCTTGCTTGCAAATAAGGTACAGATATTCTGCCCTTCTTGTTAAGGTGCCTTCGTTTTCTCTTGATTTTGTATTTTGATTCGTTTAGGATTTCCCCAAACCATTGCTATGTTTCCTTTGTTTTGTGAACCTTAGATATGATTTCTTTGACTTGAACCTTCGTTTTGAACCCTTGTCTTAACCTTGCCTTGAACCTTGGTCATGAACCCTATTATGAACCTTGCCATTGAACTTTGACTTAAATATGGATATGACCTACTTGAACTAAAGCTTGAATTGAACCATTGATATATAAACATGAACTTGAAGCTTGAATTTGACTTGTACACTTGACCTTGACCCACAGTTTGAGACTACGAGCCATACTAGGCATGAGGGTTTCATGTCCTTGTCATTGATGCACCAATGACTTGACTTTTGGGTAGGAAAGTGATTACCTATCCCGTCCCTGCCATGACTTGATATTTTACTTGTACACGTAGATGAAGACATTGTGGCAGCCTACAGGGGCGCATGGATGCATCCTAGATTTGTACTTGACTTGACTTGTTTGATTATATTACTTGTATATTAGATGACTGATGGGTGTGTGCGATACACGTCATTCATCTCTTGGGAGCTTGCAACTCCACCCCTTGGAGGTATCCCCTCATATTATACTTGTCATACCGAGGTCACCCCTCCGTATACATGTATACTTGTTTACTTGACTTAATATGATATGTTCTGGGCTCGTAGAGGATTGCTGTATCTGTTTATCTTTCTGTTTACTTTACCTTTTCACTTGTACATTCTTCCTTATTTGTTTCTTATGCCTTTACTCTTGATAACCTTTACTACATTTGCTTTTCGTAAACCTTTATTACTGCTTGTTATCGTTATATCTGTTCACTGAGCTCTTGTAGCTCAGCCGCATTTTCTTTTCCTGCGGCAGGTAATTAAGCTAGGAAGCTGGGTTTTGCTTTGGGATGAGAGCAACTTTGAGTGAAGCATGGACCTTAGTATCTTAGTTCTACCATTTAAATTTTAGACTTGTTATGCCTTGATTGGCTCTTGAATTGTTAAGTACTTTATTTATTTCCTTTCATTTTGTCTTGTTGAACTTGATATAAGTCTTGTTGACTTATTATCTTTTGGTTTAATGTTAAGACTTCCGCTGTTTTATTATTGCTTGTTCTGATGTGAAACCATAGTATTGTGATATCTTTGCCCTTGTCGGGTCGGGGTGTTGAATTCGGACAAACCAACATCCACGATGATGAGAAGGCAAACAACCATGTACAATCGACAAGTCTCGATGCATGAGCAAACAATTGGGGGGTTCAAGTCCATTGGCAAGGCGATCAAAGGGCTCGGGAACAAGATTAAAAAGTTGGGGAAGAGAAGAGACTAGATAGGATTAGCTTAAGTAGTACTACTAACTTAAGTATTATTAAGCTATTATAAATAAGGTCATGGCAATGTGCATTTGACATAAAATGTTTTAACATTTCCTACTTGAAATTGGTTACTTTTATTAGTTAATCAATCTTGATATTTTATGGGCTTTGCTTAGTTCATACATTTTTTTTATTGCATGCACTAGATGATAAAAATGCTTGGAATGATGCATGCTTGCTAGTTGCCTAAACTTAGAAGATCACATGATAATGTTAGTTGCTAGTTTAGACTAGTGTTAGGAAATTTATGTGATTCCTTCTTTAGTAGATTGAGGCTTTGAGATTTGCAGAAAATTGATTCCCCAGAATTTCCCCATTTAGGCAGCCTAGAATCTGCAGACCTGGAAAAAGGGTCAACTGGAGGCCACGGCTCCACTAAATATGGGACGGCTCCACTAAATTTAGTGGTTCCGTGGTACCTTTAGTGGTACCGTGCCCTTGGAAGACGAAATTAACAGTTCTCTTCCACTTTTTGACTTTCTTTTTCCTGGAAATCTGCAAACATAACCTGATTCCCATGCACCCAAATCCCCAAATCCAACATCCTCTTCAACCTTTCATGTCTTGATTTGGCTATATAAGCTAACATCATACATTGCCATCCTTACCTCTATCACACTCACCATACAACCATCATGTCTTCCACCATTGCCACTACTTCACACAAGGCCAAGAAATCAAGGCTTAACAACAAACCAACAAATGAAACCACTCTTATTGATCAATGGATCAAAAGTGTTCACACACCACAAGCCTCAACCAAACCAACCATCAAAGAGATAACTTTTATTGATCTCACATTGGATGATGAAGATGATCTAAACACACCCAAAACCTCAACCAAATCATCATCTTCCATCACTACACCCCAAGCTCCATCCAAGGCGACCTCAATCAAACCAACATCTTCATCCTCCACCACCATTAGAACCAACACACCTTTATCTCAACCAAGTCCTCCTCAACCACTAGCTTTAACCTTCACCTAATCACCATCAAACTCTTTTGGACTTGGTACTAACACATCATCCACTTCACCATCACCATCACCACAACCTTTGGCTCTCACACTAACCCTATCACCTACATCACCCTTTGAACTTGACACTAACACATCATCCTCATCACTACCACCATCACCACAACCTTTAATGGGTTATCTCATTCTTTATCCCCTACAACCACATACCTTGAGTTGTGCTTGTTGCCACCACAACCAAAATCTCATCATGAGCCTTAGAGATGAGTTAACCTTTAGGTTCTCATACCTTGAGCATCTCCTCACACCACCAATAGGCCCCATCATCCTTCCACCTCCACCACCACACAATAGCCCAAACTAAACATACTTATGTTTAGTTGTTCCAATAAATACTTAGGAACCTTTTGAAGTTGGAAGCAAATCTTGAAGCCTCATATTACTATTGATGTTTATGTGTCTTCTTGTCATTTAAATTTGCTTTCTTGTTGAAGTCATACCTATGTATGACATTTCTTTTCTTTTAATGAATGAATGGGCTTTTATGAGGGTTATCTCTTTTTATCTTTTATTTTTAGCTACTTAGCTATCTTTTTTTTTATGTTTGGATATTTGTCTTAAGTGCTACTTGTTAGATATTGTACATGTGTTATCTAACTTTGTTTTGTAGCATACACCATTGCTCGATTCCTTGGTGTTCTCAAAATGAGGGGGAGTATACATCAAGGGGGAGCCTTTGTCACCTTTTTGATTCGACAAAAAGGGGGAGAAATGGGAGTAAACTCATTAAAAACTTGTTAAAACTAATTTTAACTTAAAATGAGTTTATATTTTGTCATCATCAAAAAGGGGGAGATTGTTGATGCAAATAATGTTCTAAAAACGTTATTTATATCTTTCGATTACTTAACGTTTTGAGGATGGGAAAATGTGAAATCACGTTACGTTAAAATTAACGTAAACAAGTTTTTAATCGGAAGATCCCGTTTTTACGCAAATCACTCTAGAAAAAATTTACAACTTGACAAATGATCAAAGAAGTGAATTTGTGTTTTAAGACTTCACATTTTAATGTGACAAAACATTTTTTTTCAAAAATACACATGACAAATTATTTTTGAATTATTAAGAAATATTTTAATGGAAAAATAAGTTTGAAAATCACAACAGCTATTTCCCCCCCCCCCCCCAAAATCAGCTCCAAACTTCTCCAAATAAGTTTTCACCAGAAAAGACAAAATTTGGAGCGTCCTTATCTGGGATGGCTCCACGGTTCCACTAAATTTAGTGGAGCCGTGGTGCATTTAGTGGAGCTGTCCGTACAAAATTTTCTGTAACGTTCAGATTTTTCTTGCCTATAAAAACCAACCCCATTCACAGTTTTTAGGCACCCTTTCACACAGAAAAACTTCTGAGTTTAAACCTCTCACACCTTTCTCTTATTTTGATCATTTTAGATTAGTTTTCTTTTGTTTTAAGAGTGATCTAATCATCCACCAAGAGATCCTCTTCATTCCTCTTCATTAGCAAGAGAAGAACACAAGTATCCAAGTTGATACAAGGTGTTATCATTCCTCTTCATTAGCAAGAGAAGAACACAAGTATCCAAGTTGATACAAGGTGTTATCATTCCTCTTCATTAGCAAGAGAAGAACTCAAATTATTCAAGAAGATACAAGAGTTATAGTTGTTAGGTATTTGTAACACTTGTTACAGTCTTGTTGTATCATAGCATACATCAAGTTTATTTATCTTTTGTGAGTGAGAGTGAAGATCAAGTGTGATCTTATAGTGATAGTGAATATCTCTTAAAGCCATTGGGCTTGTGTGATTGATCAAGAAGATCAAGGGTCGATAGATTAGTGTTAGTTGAGAGAGTGTTGATCATTGTGATCGTGTTGAGATCTTGGTGATCTCTTGTAGCCATTGGGATTGAGTGATTGGTCACGTGGACCTTGGTAGATTGGTGCTAGCTAAGATTAGCACTCGACATCTAGCTTAGTGTCGGTAATAGGATAAGCGACGTGTACGGTTTTCTCCGCCTGAAGGGAGGTTGTTGACATAGTGTTTGAAACTCTCGAGTGTGGTACTCGGGGAGTGGAATAGGGCGAAGAAGAGCTTCGTAGCCGAACCACTATAAATCCTTTGTCTCGGTTTGATCTTTCCAACTCTACTCTTTACTTTTATTATTTAGCATTAGTTAGTTTAGTGTGTAGTTCATATTGGTGTTGATTGATTACACATAGAGTTCGAATCAAAGTTTCCAATAGCAAACTTTTAAAACAAGATTTTTAAAAGAATTTAAAACCGGTAAACTATTCAACCCCCCCTTCTAGTTTCCCACAGAATTTTTGGCATCACCAAAAATTGGACCACGGTTTGGGCGGCACCAATTTTTTGGGTCCGCCCGTTATAACCTTTGGTGCCGCCAGTCTTCTCAGAATACATCTTAATTTTCGTATAGATCCCGCACTCTAGACCACTCATTTCTTATCATTAGGATCTTTTTCACTTGTATTTACACACATTAGGATCATATTACATCATTTGCACCAATAGGATAAGTTTCTGTTATCAAATTTTGAAAATTCACAAAAACCACCCAAGGTACCTTTCTCCATAAAGGAAGGAACCCTAAAATTGGTTCCTTGCAATCCGTGGACCACTGTTCACAAAGATTTTGTAATCATTACACACATTAAGTACATTCTTCCATCCTTTACTCATCCTTTACCCATTAGCTTTACTTATTTTTTGACTTGACAACTTCCTAACAAATTCAGACTCATTATTTGCAAAGATTACATACAACATCAAAATCACAAGTCTAACTTATGACTATAGATATTGTCTTGTATCTACATATGTTGCCTCACTTGGTTAACATGAAAATAATGTGTCATCCTCCAAAACGATTTATATCGAGTCATAACTCACACTTATGTTAAAGATGTATTATCAAGTCTTGCTATCCTTGAGTGCGACCTAACTTTATAATCTCAAAAAATTAGGATTGACAACTGTAACACCCCCAAAATATCACAGCGGAAGATAGTACACTGGGGTATTACTTCCTAGCACAAAGTACAAGTCATAGAAAACGAACTTTCAAAAGAGACGTTTAAAGGTATTTCACATTTGATACATTAAAAGCTCAGAGTTTGAAAAAGGTGCCAACAGTTTTCATAAAACACAATGTTTTCAAAAGATTGCAAATGTTTTAAACATAACATAAAACTTTAAAATATAGTCTCTTCAAATGTGAAAATATGCCGAGTCTTCAAAATATATCCGTGCGACACCATCCAAGACCTTCATGCCTTCAAACCTGAGATAAAACATGCTAAAAAGATCAACACAAAGGTTGAGTGAATCCATAGAGTTTAATTAAATAAAGCAGTTGATCACAATATCATTTATAAAAACAACTAAGCAACAAATGCAAAGTCTAGTAAAGTTATTATTGCCCTAAGCTCGTGACCCCGAGACTAGCGTTTCAGTTGCTAATAGCATAAATTTGCCCTTCATACATAGGTAATAGCCACACCTATCATTTAGTTCGAATACAATACACGACTGCCATATAGGCACGTTCTTTCTGGTGGGGAGTGCTGTTACCAATAGATCTATTTACTGTATTCGCGCTCACTCGCAAGTGACTAACGGTTCACGATAAAGGGACTTTCGGCTATGGGAAACTTAGGCAATAATAATAACATGATAGCATCCAATTTCCAAAACATTGTGATCATAAATATTTACAGCATGTATCTCCCCCACGGAGTTTGTAAAACAATTGAAGTAAAAATTGGGGCTATGAACTCACCTTGAAATGTAGTGACGTAGTTAACCAATGATGCCAAGGAGTCTGGCAGAATAGTGTAAAGATGTATAGCACAATGATACAGAATCGGCATAACAATTTATCGAGAGGAGGAGGGAGGTGATGAACGAGATACTGTGATGGTATCATGATTCAGAATCAACTCCGAAGAACCCAAGCGAAACTAGAAAGGACCTATAACAAGAAACGTGTCTAAGCGAATGTAAATTGAATAAGTGAATGAATGCACATTATTATACTTGATTCATACGGCCAAGGCAGCATACTAAGGGTTTTCACAAGTCATATAGTCATGGTTTCCAAAAATAGTAGTTCCCGAGTTGTTTGCCCCTCACATTTCCCTAGTTTTTATTAGCGGCTGAAAACTTTCCCCGACTTCCAAAAATCACTACATGCAAACCGTAAGTCGAAAAATTATGTTCTTTATATCCCTAGTTTCCTTTAAGTCCCTAGTATACTGTAAAAATAAGTTTACTCAAAAATTTGCAGGTCTAACCACTTTTTATAAATTTTCTTTACAGATCTGTCCTAAAGGCAAATGTGACTGAGTTTTATGTCTTACTAAATCGGCCGTCATTTGAAATCTACAGGTCCTATGAAGGTGAGGCCAATTGGAGGTGATAGCTCTATTTGTCTAGTACAGGCTACATATTTAGTTTTCAAAAAGTTATGGAATAAAACTTGATTTTTGCCCCGAATGCCAACAGCATACAGAATCTGACCCTTTTTACCATAAAATTCATAGTTTAATCGTCGGGTGTCGTCACGGAATTCGCCACCCGGAGAAATGACCAAAAGACATTGATCTACAACTATATATTTTTAGTTTAGGTCTAAAGTCTACTGATTAGTACAGTTAATTCCATTTATACTAATGGTCTGCAACAGTCCCAAGTTTTCCTACCAAACACTAATTTTGATGTATTTTACAAACCGTGATAGCTATTAAAGTGAATCCACTTTGAGAAGTTAGATTAAGATGCATACTACTGAGATTAGCTTTCTTATCCTACATTATATAGTATTAACTTGGAGTTTATCTCGTTTTCCAAACAATGTTCCAGATTTGACTAGCAATCGTAAAATGGCCATAACTCCTTCATCCGGAGGAGTTGATAACCCATCCAATTTGCCACATCAAGCCTAAGACTTTATCTAACCACCCATGTAATTTGTTCACAGGCTCCAGGCCAAAAATTTGGAGAACTAGCCCCGTTTACCTACTGGTCTCAAAACAGTCCACTAATCCTACCTCTATTTCATCATAAACACTTCCAAACCACAATCACCCTTAACCAATACCCCTAATGAATCAAGTATAATATGTATATGATTTAGAAAGACCATTTACAGAAGTGAAATCAATATTCCATTGAAAGATGAAAACCCATTTGCATGTAACAAGAATCAAAGAAAATGGTGAGATTAACTTACTAGATGTGAAAATCACTAATAACCTTTCTATGGTTTGCTTGAAATCGACCCAATTGACACCCAAATCAACAAAAGTCTTCACTTCTAATCTTCAAAACGTGATTACCCACTTAATCAAACCAAGCCCTAATCAAGTCTTGAAGAAAAACACCAAGAAAGCCTTCATCTCTTGTGTGTAATTTGTAACTTGAATTCAAGTGATGAATATTATTGGTGATGATCTATGGGGCGGCACAAAGAAGAAAGGAGAGCAGAATTTTGGTGAGATTTGCATGAGAATGTGATAGTTGGAGTGAGATGGGGAGTTATCTATCTCCTGGAAGTGTTTAGGGAACACTTGTCCACATTTTAGACAAGTGTGGAGTGTGTTGGAGAGTATAGGGCGGCAACAACAAGGGGGGAAAGGTAAGTGTGCAGATTTTTAGTAGTTAAATGTTATATTGGGTGAATGTGTAGTGTATCTTGCTCCCGGTAATTACTAATGTTAAACTGTTAAATCCTAAAACTTAAAACCGGGCAACATAAAAATAGAATACTTATGAAAATGTCAAAACTTATCAATATACACCAACTAAGTATACTAAAAGTGTGATAAGTCTAATGGAGAGCGTATACGTTGATAAAACCTAATAACATAGGTTTGAGCGCGCGTATTACGTAAGCAATAAAATGCTCACGTAAAAAAAATGATAAAATGACAATAGTTCATATTAAATATGACTATTGGTGAAATATGGGTATTTTAAACACATAGACTTATCCTAGTCTTGTGTCGGTACGCGTTGTGTGATTTTCACATTTTGCGAGATATCTTCTCATTAAATAAACAGAGGTGAACGAAAACGTTCAGAGAGTAATAATTTAAGGAAGAGTGAATTATTTAACTTGGAAAGTCACCGGTTACAGTATTTGATTTTACGTTACGATAAAATTCAAATAGTCAAGAAGTAAAAGTCAAAGGGCAAAATAGTCAGTTTGCCTTATGAAATTTTACGGGTTGTTACAGTCTCCGCCGGTTAAGGGAATCATGTCCTCATGATTTAATTTGTGTTATGAGTTGACGATGTGTCTCAAAAGAGGTGGGGGTACTTCTGTCGCCTTTCCGGATATGTAAGGAACATTTCAAACGGAGCTACGGTTATTTTTCTATGATTTGTCAAAGTCGGTGGAAATTCCTGCACACTATGCTGTCCCATTTTTAAACATATCATAAACGACCCAAAACCTATAATAAGTTATCTCAATCTCTACCAAACTTATATGACAGCTTATTAGACATGTTTAAGTCATAATTCTTCAGGCTTTAAGCCAGATTTGCTTATTTAGATGCTAATTTAAGCTCTAGCCAAACACCCCTTTATTTAATATCAACATTTATCACATCTAGTGAAGGCATAACTTCTTTACCTAATAATGTTTTAGAAAGTTCCTTAACGTATATAGAAGATATATAAATGTTACTCTCATATTTCCTAAAAGTTTTATGGCTCAAACGGACCCAAAATCGCTCGAAATGCCCTTTTTATTTTCCAATCAGTTATTTACCTTGACTTTCTTTTCATAAAATTTTGTCCGACTTTGACCAAGATTAACTCTCTCGTTTTACACTTTCAGCTTATGTGCGCCTAAATTTTAGTATAAAACATCATTCTGAGCAACTTTCGTGTTTTACACTTTCAGTGGTTTGGACCAGAAATGGGTGAAAATCGCGTTTTAAAATCATATCAGTAAGCTTTTGCAGAAAACTCAGCATGAAATGACCCATATTAAGTGCTGATGGACAGCACGCTGCAGTCCCGCGGCAAAGGCCATATCTTGAGTTCTACAATAGTTTAGGACGCGAGGCTTTTTCCTACGTTTAAGTTTATGTCTTAGCTTCATTTCATAAAACTACAACAAGTTCCCAAAGTGGCCAGAACTGTCCCGTTTTGTCCAACGAAATCTGCTAGTCAGATTTTGACATGTTTTACCTTTTTGGCTCTAGTTTATTCATCGGGATGAGTTACGAGGTGCGCCACCCGGCGAAACGACCACAAGACAGAGCTCTACCGGATTATCTTATTGTCTTAACCTCAAGGTTTACTGAGATGATCAGTTTGAACATTCTATGGGGCTGTTCAGAATTTCAGATTCATAAAACATACTTAGGGCTTGTCCTAGTTTATTTTTGTGTTTCAAACCTCATGTACAACATCAATCAAGTCTTAATACTTATACAACTTGTATAAAATATGAAATATACCAAAAGGAATAAATACATAGAAACTAAATATAATCTTACAATGATCTTGGATGAGAACTTACAAGAACCACAACACTAATCAACACTTAATCTCCAATCAACCTTTAACCCTTGTCTTGAATCTTTACCCACTTGATTTCAACCCTATGTAAACCTTATAATAACCCTTTTAATTCAGCCCCTTACCTCTTGATCAAACCCTTGAATAGCTTCTAAATCAACCTTGAAATCAACAAATCAACACTTGGACCTTGTAAGGATCACCTAGGTCTTCATCTATGTAGCATAAATTGTAACTTTGTTTGATCCACTCACCTGGATGTAACAATCCCGATGTCTCGTAATCCAGTGGATCAAGTTGTGCGAGCTTAGTGTTAGGATTCGACACACAGTTAAGGTGGTTAAACCTTTTGTTCTTTGTGTGTATGATATATTGAGTGAATATGATTAAGTACGCGGAATTTACTTAACCACACTTAGAAGGTTTATATGTGTTATGGAAATGGAATGGTTGTGTTAGTTCTATGACAATGAACAATGAAAGATTAACACCAAACGATTCAATATTATTAATGATAATAATACGACTGATCTTGAATTATCACTAGGGTTACAACCTTGAATCTTAAGTTTTTCTTACAACTTGTGATATTCTTGTGTTTGTTCTATGTCTTAATAGTTATGAACTTATCAACTTATCTATTTTTTATACATAATATCGAGACTAAGATCTTCTTTTATAGTCCAAGAAGATCTTTACAATATTGCTTAAAGTCTAGCCGACCTACTTGTTAACTTAACTTGAGAGTGTCAGTACATAAGATACAACATGTATCTGTGTACACAACTTGTTAACTAAGCACATGGGGTAAGATATTATCTACCGTATATTGTTGACCAAAATACAAATAATATCTTTTCATACTTATCCACTTAGTAGCAGAATGTACATTAGCAGCAGCAATGAGTTATCGCTAGCAGCAGGATCAACAGCAGCAGAATCATTTATCGCTAGCAGCAGAGTCAAATGTTCTAGCAGCAGGAACAAACATTAGCAGCAGGAACCAAATGCACTAGCAGCAGAATCACACTTAGAGTATTTCTTTGATTAGAACCCGATATTAACCTTCTTGAATATTTAATTCCCAACAATCCTCCCCTAAACATGTGAATCCATTTCAACATGTTTCTGAATTAAATTATGGATTGTGAAGATCTTTCAAACACTTCTGTTCTTCAAGATTAAATATCTTTCTCAGTAATTCATCTGCTTTGTTCTTTGACTTTAACAATATCAACACATTGCTCCAATCTTGGACTAAAAGATGGTGCAATTTTCTTGGATGGAGGAATTATAAGAGGCAATGATGCTGTGTATCTTGGATGCTTGTTTCAACAAGTGAAATCATCTATCAGCATGCCTTTGCAGGTGATGAACAAACGTGGTAAACTGAAATTGAAACTTTTCTTCGTTTGACCTAGATAGAACTTTCTCCTTTGGAATGTTCTTGTCATTTTCAACCTCCATGTCATCATCTTGTATGCTCTTGTCTTTTCCTCCCTTACATTGGGTTTTTATTTCCTCCCCTGAAGCAAATAAAATTTTAAATCCTCCCCTTGTTTGGAAGATCTCTCACCATCATCCCATCATTATCTGATCTACCAATGTGAACTTGTTTTCAGACAATGTTGTACATGAAGCCATCAATTCCTTAAGAGTTTAAGTTACTGCCCTCATCACTTCTAGGTGTGTTAACTCCTATGAGAGGTGAATCAGTGGACATTTGATTCATGGTCCATCAATGGATGGTTTTTGTGAATCCTTTGAAAATCCTTTTAAGAAACTTTTTGACTTAGCAGTATGTTCATGATTTTAGTATTGAAAAATCATACTGCTTTCAACCTTTTTGAAGGGATCAAGTGTATAACAGACACTTAATCAAAATTTCGGTTTAAAGTAACCTCTGGTTGTGTGAGAACCAATGTTTTTCAGTTATCTTGATAACTGCCTGTGTAAAGATAAACTCATTCAAAGAGTTTTCCTGACAGGGTTTCCAGCTCATAGTAATTGTTACCTCTAACACAAGTGTTAGATTCACTTTTACTAGCTGTTCTTTCTATCAGATGTCCTCAGACTTGCTCATTATACTTAAAAGTATAAAATGATAGAAAGTGAGTTGCATCAGTTACTATCTGATCAACTAAGTCATCAATTCAAAGTGAAATTTCATACTTAGGTTTCAAGAAAGAAGTTTTAAGGAGTTTTAAATTCCCAAACTCAGTCCATCATAAACCTAATATGTAGCAACTGATATCTCAATTTTGCTGCTTCCATTTCACTTGAAACATCCTTTTGTGTTCACATGATCATACCTGAAATTGTTAGTCTAAAACCAAAAGAACAATGTACAAAGTACTTGTCTTGTATTAGAATAATCATAGGACTAACTGTATGAATAACACAAATTAAATTTGTACTAGCAGCACAAACTTTTGTAATAGCAGTAGTAACTTTTAAAACTAGCAGCACCAACAAAAATTTATTTACAAAAACACAAAGTTTAAAATTATTAAGGATTAAGCATTCCAATACTTGCTACCAAGTACTGAAACCTTCCAACATCAAAAGCTTTGGTTAGCAGATCTGAAAAATTGAATTCTGAAGCAATTTTAAGTACTTGAATTAATCTTTTCTCATTGCAGTCTCTTATAAAGTGATGTCTAATTTCAATGTGTTTTGTTTTAGAATGTTGCACTGGATTTTTAATAATACAAATTGTACTACTATTATCAATATGAATAACAGTGTTTAAGAAATTGTACCCATAGTCAAGGAGTTGGTTTTGAAGCCATAGAACCTGGCCACAGCAACTTGAAGCAGCTATATATTCAGCTTCAGTTGTTGAATTAGCCACACTTGTTTGCTTCTTACACTGCCATGAGACAAGTCTACACCCAAGGAATTGACATCCTCCAGTTGTTGACTTTCTGTCCAAGCTAGCACCAGCATAATCACTATCCAAAAATGCTACCAAGTCAAAAGGTGATTCCCTTGAATACCATAGACCCAACCTTGGTTGACCCTTGAGATATCTAAAAATTCTCTTGACTGCAGTTAAATGAGAAACCTTTGGAGTTACTTGAAATCTTGCACAAACACAAACAGGGAACATGATATCAGGTCTAGATGATGTAAGGTACATCAAAGAGCCTATCATAGATCTTTAAGTGTGTACATCCACATTTTCTCCATCTTCATCTTTCAGAAGGTGCTTCTCAGAGTCCATTGGTGTGCTTGCTATTTTTGAATCATCAAATTGAAATTTTCTAAGTATCTCTGCAACATATTTGTCTTGACTAATAAATATGCCTTCAGATGATTGCTTAACTTGCAAACCCAAAAAGAATGTAAGTTCTCCCATAGAACTCATCTGAAACTTATCATGCATAAGTTTCTCAAACTCTAAACACATCTCCTTCCTAGTAGATCCAAAGATAATGTCATCCACATACACCTGCACTAATAGAAGATCCTTCTTGTGCTGTTTGATGAAAAGTGTCTGATCAATCTTTCCTCTTTGAAATCCATTTTTATAATAAGTAGGAAGCTAGTGTTGCATACCAAGCTCTTGGTGCCTGATGAAGGCCATAGAGAGCTTTCACTACTCTGTACACTTTGTCTGGATGTAATGGGTCAATGAAGCCTGGAGGTTGTGAAACATACACCTCTTTTTCAATTGTTCCATATAAAAATGCACTCTTGACATCCATTTGGTAAACTGTGAAGCCTAAAAATGAAGCATAAGCTAAGAAAAGCTGAATTGCCTCAATCTTTGCTACAGGAGCATAAACTTCATCATAGTCTATTCCTTCTTCTTGTGTGTACCCTTGAGCTACTAATCTAGCCTTATTTCGAATCACTATTCCCCTTTCATCCCTTTTATTCTTGAAAACCCATCTAGTGCCAATTACCTTTGCTTTCCTAGGTAAATCAACTAGCACCCATACTTTCTGAATCTTGAACTGAAGAAGCTCCTCTTGCATAGCTTCTACCCAGCTTGAATTATCTAAGGCTTTCAGAATATTCTTTGGTTCATCTTGTGAGAGAAAAGATACAAACAAGCAAGAGTTTGAAAACTCATGCTGCTTTGAAGCATAAAGGGCATTAAGAAGCCCTTGTTGGTCTGAAGATATCAGTTGTTGTCTTGTCTTCACACCTGACTGTACATCTCCAATCACATTATCTAGGGAGTGGACTTTGTGAATTCTTGTTTGTGGAGTGGAAGGAACTTGATAATTTGATGGAAGATTATTGAAATCCACCTCATTATCTGAGAATTCTACTTCTTTTGTTTCTGAAGGGCCAGCAGCAGAATCAGTTGGCCGAACAGCAGAATCAGTAAGCTTAGCAGCAGAATCACCAGCAGAAACAATTTGTTGTTCTTGAGTTCCATCTTCTTTGCTTTCATCTTCAACATCTTCTTTAGTTTTGTTAGAAGAAGATTCATCAATCGTTGAAGTTGATTCCACAATTGTATTTGACCATATTGGCATCCAAACATGATCTTGGTTTGTCTCCTTTTCTAACCTTGCCTCATCTGTTGCTTGTGAACTTGAAAATTCATTAGTTTCAACAACAACAGGCACATAATTCATTGATTTGGTTAGAGATTCAAGATCAAATAGCTTTTTTGGTCCTTGACCTTCTACATTGGATTTATCTTCTAAAAATTCCACATGTAGGTTTTCTTCTACAATCAAAGTTCTAGTGTTGTATACTCTAAATTCTTTGCTATTAAGAGAATATCCAACAAAGAATCCTTCATCTGCCTTACCATCGAATTTTCCTAAATGGTCTAAGGTATTGAGAATTGTCACATGACATCCAAAAGGTCTAAGAAATCCTATTGCAGGAGTTCTTCCTCTAAAAAGTTCATATGATGTCTTATTGTGAGGCTGTATAACTAAAACTCTATTTTGAACATAGCAAGCAGTGCTAAATGCTTCGGCCCAAAAGGTTATAGGTAGCTTAGAATCAGCTAACATAGTTCTAGCAGCTTCAATTAGTGTTCTATTCTTTCTCTCAACAACACCATTCTGTTGTGGTGTTCTAGCAACACTAAATTCTCTTCGAATACCTTTTTGTTTGCAGAAATCATCCATAACTCTATTCTTAAATTCTGTCCCATTATCACATCTAATGACCTTCACTTTCTTGTCTACTTGGTTTTCTATCTGTGTAATGAATGTCTTAAGGATGCATGTAGTCTCATCCTTAGTAGATAGAAAGAAAACCCATGTAAATCTAGTATAGTCATCAATTATAACAAGACAATATCTCTTATGCATTATACTACTTACTGAAACAGGTCCAAATGAGTCCATATGCAGCATAAACAATGATTGATTGATAGAGTTAAAAATCTTGGGCTTACAAGTGGCTTTGTGTTGTTTGCCTTTAAGACAAGCAATGCATGTTTGATCATTTTCAAATCTTTTGTGAGGTAAACCTCTTACCAAACCATTCTAAACAATTTTATTTATGGTTTTGAAATTAATATGACCAAGCCTTCTATGCCATTTCATTGATTCATCCAATGTGGCCTTTGCAACAAGACAAGTTAAATTCTTTTTAGGAACAATGTTTTTCATGTCTACACTGTATATATTGCCTTTTCTAGGAATTCTAAGAAGTACTTGACTTTCATCAGGCATCTTAAAATCAGGAGAAAGTACAAGACATTCAGTCTCACAGAAAAGAACATTGTTCTTTTTGTCACACATTTGTGAGACACTAAAAAGATTATAATTTAGCTCTTTTACATAGAACACATCTTCAAAATCTAAATTTCCAGTTTTGATTGTACCTTTACCAGAAATTTTGCCACCAACACCTCCTCCAAAGGTAACATAGCCTCCATCTATTGATTGAAAATCTGAGAGATAAGACTTGTTGCCTGTCATGTGCCTTGAACATCCACTATCTGAGTATCCTTGATCCTCTTCCTGATCATTTGAATGTTCCTGCATATAAATAAGAGTGTTAGTTTCTTTTGGGGACCCAAGGCATTACAGACTTGGATCTGCCTCTTGCATCAATGTAATTTAATCTTTTAAGGATAGTTGATGCAACATTGGATTTAAGAATCCAACATGCTGAGGCCTTAACAGCATTTGCCCTGTTTCCCTTAGCAGCAGAATGAACCACACGCTTAGCAGCAGAATCTGCTAACTTTGTAGTTCTACCCTTTGGTTTCCAAACTTGTTTTTGAACCACTGCTTTTGTTTGAATGGGCCTTAGAACAGTTGTTGGTGCATGTTTGAAGGTTGTTTTTGCACCCTTAGCTGTTGATTTTGGGTTAACAGTCATAAATGGTTTAGCAGCAGAATGAACTTGTCTAGCAGCAGAACCATTTGGTCTAGCAGCAGAATATGTTTTTGAGCCAGACTTGTGTGAGACTGTTCTGGGTTTTGTTCTATGAACACTAGAACTAGAGTGAAAGTGAGTTTTAGGTGTTTGCCTTTTGTGGTTCACTCTATTGTTTTCATACCCAGTTACCCAATGGTTGCAGAAAGCTGCAAGATGGTCAAAACTACCACATGTGTAACAAGCTTTGTTATAAAAAGCAAAGTCATCACCTAATTGGTTAGACTTGAGGTTGTTCCAATTCCTTTGGTTACCTCTGGGCTTGTTGGTGGTTCTATATTGCTCACAATATCTAACTGGTTGCCTAACATGCTTAATGTTTGATTTAGGCTTATCAGTATTGTGTTTGACTATCTTAGGAACACCTGTTCCTACTTTCTTAACCACTTCAGGTTTAGACATAACCTGTTCTTCTTCATCATCACTATCAGTTGTACAATCTTCAACAACTATAGCATCTAAGTTCTTAACAAAGGACACCTTGTCCTGATAAAGTAAAGTTTTATCTAAACTTTTACTTACTTTTTCTACCTTAAGGCTCTTGCTAGCCTTAGAACCATATTCCATGATTGGTTCTTGAAACTCAGGTAAACCTGAATTTACTAGGTCAATCCCTGGGGGTTTTGGGATGCCTCTATAAGGAGGTGGGACACTCTTATATCCTACTCCTGACTTAGCTCTATTAATCACTTGACATTCTACTATGTTGTGCACACCTCTAGAAGCATGTTCTAGTGCCTCAGTAGTCAAGTGAATGTTTTCATTTTCCTTTTTGACCCTATCAAAAGCTTCTCTCAAAAGCTTAATTTCAGCATCTCTAAAGAATATGTCCTGTCTTAGGAGAGCTTTGTCATCAGAAAAAGCTAATTCATTTTCCTTATAGTATGTGATTTGTTTCTCTACCTTTTCTAATCCACACTTATAGTTTATAAAGTTTTGAAAAGTGCTACTTAGCTCTTTCTTTTGATCATCATATTGTTTCATTAACACCTGTAGAGCATTAAGAGCAGTGCAAGTATTAGAACAAGCTTTATGATTTTGTACCTCAGTAGTAGAAAAAGCCATAAGTGCCATCTGAGCAGGAGTTTCTTCTTCATCTGACATGAAGCTCCAATCAAAACCTAAGCCATCAATAGCTACCATAGCTTTTGGCTCAATAACCTCCTCTGTTTTGGATTTGCTTCCAAAACCTCTATTCTTGCTATCTTGCTGCCTTGGTCTTCTGCAATCTCTTGAGAAATGACCCATCATGTAGCAGTTATAGCACTCTATCTTTGACTTATCAAAACCAGCAGCATTAGTGTTGCTGATTATGAGCTTCTTCCCCGTCTTGTGATAGAACTTCTTGGCTCTCATGCTAAGAAGAGAAATTTGCCATTTTAGATCCATTTCCTCCAGATTATTTTCATGGATGTCTTGGAGGTCTTCATAGGAGAGCATGGACCCATTATTCTGACTTGTAAGAAAGGCACAACAAGTCTTTTCATCCAAAATACTAATGGTACTACTTGATGAACTAGCAGCACCAACATCATCAACAACTTTCACTTCTTCACTTGATTTTGAGGTACTAGGGGTTGACATAAATGCCTTGTTCCCAGTATTAGAACTAGTACCTCCATTCTTCTTCAAATCTTGCTCCACAATCTTGAAGTTGCTATACAAGTCCATCAGTTCCATGGTGTCAAAGTCTGGCTTGTTCTTCCAGACAACAACATGCATAACCCACTCTTCGGGTAAGCTTCTCAAAAATTTTGAGTTCAAATCTTCTTGAGGCATTTCAATCCCAAGAATAGCAAGTTGGCTCACAATATTCTGAAGCCTATTAAACATGTGGTCAAGAGATTCATTGTATGTAGAGGAGAAGTTTTCAAACTGCTGCTTGAGCAGTGTCTTGTGGGTTTTCTTGGTGGCTTCATTTCCACCATACCTGGCAATAATAGCTTCAAACAATGACTTGGCATCCTTGAACTTGCTGAAGTTTAGAAGTTGATCATTAGGAATGGTCATCATCAGCATGCTTCTTGCCTTCAAGTCATTTTTCTCTTTATTCTATCTTCTGCAGATGATGGCTTTGTCTGCAGGGTTGACACAACTTTGCCGTCCACTGTTGATGTAGTGGTGGTAGGCTGGTAAGAGTTTCCATCTTCAATGATTTCCCAAAGTGCATAATCTTGCACTTGGAAATATTGCTCTATCCTCAGCCTCCACATCTCAAACTCATTCTGTTTGAGCATGGGAATCTTTGCAGCAACATTTGTCTGAATAGATTCAACATCCATTTCTTCAGCTTCTTCTTCTAAATCAATAATATCAGCCTGATGCTCTGATACCACTTGTTAGGATTCGACACACGGTTAAGGTGGTTAAACCTTTTGTTCTTTGTGTGTATGATATATTGAGTGAATATGATTAAGTACGCGGAATTTACTTAACCACACTTAGAAGGTTTATATGTGTTATGGAAATGGAATGGTTGTGTTAGTTCTATGACAATGAACAATGAAAGATTAACACCAAACGGTTCAATATTATTAATGATAATAATACGAGTGATCTTGAATTATCACTAGGGTTACAACCTTGAATCTTAAGTTTTTCTTACAACTTGTGATATTCTTGTGTTTGTTCTATGTCTTAACAGTTATGAACTTATCAACTTATCTATTTTTTATATAAAATATCAAGACTAAGATCTTCTTTTATAGTCCAAGAAGATCTTTACAATATTGCTTAAAGTCTAGCCGACCTACTTGTTAACTTAACTTGAGAGTGTCAGTACATAAGATACAACATGTATCTGTGTACACAACTTGTTAACAAAGCACATAGGGTAAGATATTATCTACCGTATATTGTTGACCAAAATACAAATAATATCTTTTCATACTTATCCACTTTGCAGCAGAATGTACATTAGCAGCAGCAATGAGTTATCGCTAGCAGCAGGATCAACAGCAGCAGAATGCTAAGCCTAGCAGCAGAATCATTTATCGTTAGCAGCAGAGTCAAATGTTCTAGCAGCAGGAACAAACATTAGCAGCAGGAACCAAATGCACTAGCAGCAGAATCACACTTAGAGTATTTCTTTGAATAGAACCTGATATTAAACTTCTTGAATATTTAATTCCCAACACTTAGTCTACTCAAGGACCCAACAATAACAAAACAGAAGGCAAGAGAATGCCAGAGCCTATGATGTCGTTGTCACAACTGAACGAAGAGGTAATGTCAAGAATAAACCATTATGTCATCGATGCAAGTTGCATCATATTGGTTCTTGCACTGTTAGGTGTAGAAGTTGCTAGAAGGTAGGCCATATGATCAAAGATTATAAGGGTAAGAATTCCGTTAATGGTGGTAATGCTCAACCAGTGGTAACTTACCTTGGATGTGAGGATATTTCAAGAGGCACTGTTCCCAGAACATGGGCCAACAAGTGATAGGAGCTCGTGGGAGAGCTTATGTGTAGGTGTCCACATACCTAAGTAGAGTAGGCATCTTACGTACCCAAGTAAGTAAGTGGAATATCGTACTCAGTCTGTTAGTTCGAGATTGAACCAAATCAAGAGTGTAACAAGTCTGTTAACTCAATAAATATCTCATGATTGTAAGGATTTGTAATGACAAAAGTGACAACTTAAGAATGAATTCAGGTAGTTCAAATGAGATCTTAAGATTTTTGCTGAGTGGTGGAATACTGGTGATTCTCAAGTTCGAGTTCATACTCATGTCTCATCAGATACTAATAAGCCCACTTATTTATAATTCATTATTTACATAGAGAGGCGTCCCAAACAATGTAAATAAAGAAATATAAACTTATGGTTCGGCGATTCACAATTTCTTTATTTAAATAAAAAGGCGTCCCAATCCATTTAAATAAAGATATTATAAATCATCCTACTTAAGAATTCCTGACAAAACACTCATACTTAACCGATGAGTTACAGAGCGGTGTGATACGAGACGTCATAAGTGTTCCGAGAGTATGGAATAAATGTTCACACTCATCCTCGAAGACGAGGAGTAAAATAATCAGAGAAAGTCGACATAGCGTTCAAAAGAGTTGGTGAGTTCATAGTTATAAAATAGTTTTCTCACAATGTCTGAGAAGTAAACGAGACCATTGTAATCAACTACAATGTCTGAAAAAAAGTTTCATAGATCACAAGAATGTAAGAGTAGGCGTGGCACACGGAATATGAAAGACAATAATGAGTAAAGTGGGTCTTAATGTAAGATGTAGGTATGTAATCGGGAAAACAGGGTTTGAGCTCAAGTTCCGAAAATAAGCGTAAGAGGTCAAAATCAGTCAAACATTTATATAATTAACCTTTATATAAATAAATAGTGTATATAAGCATACTTTATATAATACCATTAGTGATGACATATGTATAACAACATAGGCAGCCTGGTGGTATACGCACACGGATATCGGATACGGCAATGAGAGATTCTTTAGTGAAAAATAGTTATAGTCTGGGTTTTGAAAATGACCCAGTTCCCTATAACTGTAGCTCTGATGCCAATCTATAACACCCCCAAAATATCACAGCGGAAGATAGTACACTGGGGTATTACTTCCTAGCACAAAGTACAAGTCATAGAAAACGACCTTTCAAAAGAGACGTTTAAAGATATTTCACATTTGATACACTAAAAGCTTAGAGTTTGAAAAAGGTCCCAACAGTCTTCATAAAACACAATGTTTTCAAAAGATTGCAAATGTTTTAAACATAACATAAAACTTTAAAATATAGTCTCTTCAAATGTGAAAATATGCTGAGTCTTCAAAATATATCCGTGCAACTCCATCCAAGACCTTCATGCCTTCAAACCTGAGATAAAACATGCTAAAAAGGTCAACACAAAGGTTGAGTGAATCCATAGAGTTTAATTAAATAAAGCAGTTGATCACAATATCATTTATAAAAACAACTAAGCAACAAATGCAAAGTCTAGTAAAGTTATTATTGCCCTAAGCTCGTGACCCCGAGACTAGTGTTTCTGTTGCTAATAGCATAAATTTTCCCTTCATACATAGGTAATAGTCACACCTATCATTTAGTTCGAATACAATACACGACTGCCATATAGGCACGTTCTTTCTGGTGGGGAGTGCTGTTACCAATAGATCTATTTACTGTATTCGCGCTCACTCGCAAGTGAGTAACGGTTCACGATAAAGGGACTTTCGGCTATGGAAAACTTAGGCAATAATAATAACATGATAGCATCCAATTTCCAAAGCATTGTGATCATAAATATTTATAGCATGTATCTCCCCCACTGAGTTTGTAAAACAATTGAAGTAAAACTTGGGGCTATGAACTCACCTTGAAATGTAGTGACGTAGTTAACCAATGATGCCAAGGAGTCTGGCAGAATAGTGTAAAGATGTATAGCACAATGATACAGAATCGACATAACAATTTATCGAGAGGAGGAGGAAGGTGATGAACGAGATACTGTGATGGTATCATGATTCAGAATCAACTCCGAAGAACCCAAGCGGAACTAGAAAGGACCTATAACAAGAAACGTGTCTAAGCGAATGTAAATTGAATAAGTGAATGAATGCACATTATTATACTTGATTCATATGGCCAAGGCAGCATACTAAGGGTTTTCACAAGTCATATAGTCATGGTTTCCAAAAATAGTAGTTCCCGAGTTGTTTGCCCCTCACATTTCCCTAGTTTTTATTAGCGGCTGAAAACTTTCCCCGACTTCCAAAAATGACTACATGCAAACCGTAAGTCAAAAAATTATGTTCTTTATATCCCTAGTTACCTTTAAGTCCCTAGTATACTGTAAAAATAAGTTTACTCAAAAATTTGCAGGTCTAACCACTTTTTATAAATTTTCTTTACAGATCTGTCCTAAAGGTAAATGTGACTGAGTTTTATGTCTAACCAAATCGGCCGTCATTTGAAATCTAAAGGTCCTATGAAGGTGAGGCCAATTAGAGGTGATAGCTCTATTTGTCTAGTACAGGCTACATATTTAGTTTTCAAAAAGTTATGGAATAAAACTTGATTTTTTCCCCGAATGCCAACAGCATACAGAATCTGACCCTTTTTACCATAAAATTCATAGTTTAATCATCGGGTGTCGCCACGGAATTCGCCACCCGGAGAAATGACCAAAAGACATTGCTCTACAACTATATATTTTTAGTTTAGGTCTAAAGTCTACTGATTAGTACAGTTAATTCCATTTATACTAATGGTCTGCAACAGTCCCAAGTTTTCCTACCAAACACTAATTTTGATGTATTTTACAAACCGTGATAGCTATTAAAGTGAATCCACTTTGAGAAGTTAGATTAAGATGCATACTACTGAGATTAGCTTTCTTATCCTACATTATATAGTATTAACTTGGAGTTTATCTCATTTTCCAAACAATGTTCCAGATTTGACTAGCAATCGTAAATTGGCCATAACTCCTTCATCCGGAGGAGTTGATAACCCATCCAATTCGCCACATCAAGCCTAAGAATTTATCTAACCACCCATGTAATTTGTTCACAGGCTCCAGGCCAAAAATTTGGAGAACTAGCCCCGTTTACCTACTGGTCTCAAAACAGTCCACTAATCCTACCTCTATTTCATCATAAACACTTCCAAACCACAATCACCCTTAACCAATACCCCTAATGAATCAAGTATAATATGTATATGATTTTGAAATACCATTTACAAAAGTGAAATCGATAATCCATTGAAAGATGAAAACCCATTTTCATGTAACAAGAATTAAAGAAAATGGTGAGATTAACTTACTAGATGTGAAAATCACTAATAACCTTTCTAGGGTTTGATTGAAATCGACCCAATTGACACCCAAATCAAAAAAAGTCTTCACTTCTAATCTTCAAAACATGATTAACCACTGGATTAAACCAAACCCTAATCAAGTCTTGAAGAAAAACACCAAGAAAGCCTTCATCTCTTGTGTGTAATTTGTATCTTGAATTCAAGTGATGAATATTGTAGGTGATGATCTATAGGGCGGCACAAAGAAGAAAGGAGAGCAGAATTTTGGTGAGATTTGCATGAGAATGTGATAGTTGGAGTGAGATGGGGAGTTATCTATCTCCTGGAAGTGTTTAGGGAACACTTGTCCACATTTTAGACAAGTGTGGAATGTGTTGGAGAGTATAGGGCGGCAACAACAAGGGGGGAAAGGTAAGTGTGCAGATTTTTAGTAGTTAAATGTTATATTGGGTGAATGTGTAGTGTATCTTGCTCCCGGTAATTACTAATGTTAAACCGTTAAATCCTAAAACTTAAAACTAGGCAACATAAAAATAGAATACTTATGAAAATGTCAAAACTTATCAATATACACCAACTAAGTATACTAAAAGTGTGATAAGTCTAATGGAGAGCGTATACGTTGATAAAACCTAATAACATAGGTTTGAGCGCGCGTATTACGTAAGCAATAAAATGCTCACACACAAAAAAATGATAAAATGACAATAGTTCATATTAAATATGACTATTGGTGAAATATGGGTATTTTAAACACATAGACTTATCCTAGTCTTGTGTCGGTACGCGTTGTGTGATTTTCACATTTTGCGAGATATCTTCTCGTTAAATAAACAGAGGTGAACGAAAACGTTCAGAGAGTAATAATTCAAGGAAGAGTGAATTATTTAACTTGGAAAGTCACCGGTTACAGTAGTTGCTTTTACGTTACGATAAAAGTCAAATAGTCAAGAAGTAAAAGTCAAAGGGCATAATAGTCAGTTTGCCTTATGAAATTTTACGAGTTGTTACAACAACTTAAGTATTTCGTTCGAAATATTCAAGTAAATTTGACTTACGATTGTAGTCATTAAAAGTCATATCCGAAAAATCAACACTCAAGTATTTTAACAACATATGTTAAAACACTTATCCTATCACGACTAGAACACTTATCCCACTTTGACACCTACTGTGTCACTTACCCCACTTTGACACTTATCTTAATACTCTCCTAATCAATAGAAATAAAGCAAATGTCAATAGGTTTTCATCCTTGAACATTTATCGCTTAAGTTCACTTGTTTTTTCACCATCATCCCATCACATTCACCTCTGTGATATATCTCAGCCCCTAAGCATCACAAACATGACCAAGACTTCAAGCACTTCTGTTAGGAATATAAATATTCATGTGAAGACTCGGTCACCCCGAGTATCGATTTAGCATTTGTGTAGCTCGTAGGCTTATTAGAATTTTTAGTATTATTAGTATTATTTGTTTAGTTAGTATAGTATTCGTGGAGTGGGTCGGGTCTTTACCCACTGTCAGCTCACTCCACAGCCCACTCGGGGCACTTATATCTTGTACTATAAATACCCCTTCCTACACTTGGGAAGGGTTGGAGCTTTCTCTCATTCTAATCTAATCTTTCCATCTTTCTCTTCACTCTCTCTCTCTCTAGAAAAGTTCCAAACTCTTCTATTTCTCTCTAAGATTCAATCAATCCTTTAATCTTGTGTTTGTGTCATGAATTCAAGTATCCTACAATTGGTATCAAGAGCCTTGGTTTGATCTTGGGTACTCGGATTTCCTTGATTTTTTTTCTCCTTTATTTCTTTTGGTCCGAATACAAACACAAGAAACACTTGTGGACGTGTTGTCTTATTTTTTGTTGTTATGTCTTGTTTTTCTTGGTCAATGATTGGATAAGAGTTGGTGTCAGATTTAATTCGTGTTGTGAAGTCAAGAGTTGGTTTCAGATTCAATATCCAAGAAATATTAAATGTTGTGAAGTCAACAAGTAATACTAATTCGTGCTCTACTTTCTGATTGTGATTTTTTTTGGCTCGAACATTATCTTGGGCATTAACAGTGCATGGACTTGGTCTGCTAACTTAATCTTGAGCCCAATATTGGTTTAAGTGGGTGTCTCTTACTAGCGCTGGTTTGTGGCTTTACTTGTCCGAATTGGTTTGTACCCGAATTTTTTTCTCTTGTTGTTGGTGTTTAACTGCTTCTTGGTGAACTTCTTGGTAGCGGTTTGACATAAGAAGCTATTCTTGGTAGCGGTTTGAACTAGGTTAATTATTGGCACTTGTGACTGTCTTGTGGTCCTCAGTTTTGGCAGTTTGCACTTAAATGGAAAACAAAGTGGTAGCGGTTTGAAAGGACTAAGACTAGCGGTTTGGACTATAACCAAAACGGGAAAAAGACGACTAACAGTTGAAAGGGACTGTTTTGTTGGGTACTACTAGCGGTTTGACCCATGTAACCTATCGTTTGACTCAGCGGTTAGAAGTGAATATTTGTAGCGGTTTGATATACCTTTTTGGTAGCGGTTTGATCTAATCAGGTGGCGGTTTGATTTTGTAATTTAGCGGTTTTAGTTTGCCTGGTCTAATTAAATCTAGCGGTTTAGTAGTATCTCACAACAGTTAAATCAAAAAGAAAGAACAAGGAGAAGCAAAGATATACAGATAGATTAAACCCAAACAACAACATCAACTAAGACTCCACACCTCATTTTTTGTGAAGATTCAGTGTGTCTTAAGTACAATCAATCAATCCACAGAAACAACAAATTCATTCGACCCAACAACACTTAATTACAATAACAAATCAAAATCCATTCGAAACAATAATATCTAATTACAACACAGTTACTCACGGCCTATCCTAACAAATCACTCACCTACCTTGTATGTTATCGCCAATCTGTTCACTCGATCAACAAAAACCGTGGAACAAGAAAACCAAACCTTCTTTACACCTTTAACCTTCAAAAGGATCTTGAAGCTAGTCTTGTGGGTTTAATCTCTTTGTATGCATTTGGTTTGAGATCAAGGAGGAACGGATAAGGGGGCCGCTTACGATTTTTTTTTTGGTTATTGTGGTGATCGGATTAACAAGAGATAAGGGGTGTCAAGGTTTTTTTTATTTTTGATCTGTGAATGAAATTTGGTTGATGGCGTTTTCTTTTTCTTGATTAGGGTTGGTGTGACTGCGTTTTTTGTAGAAGATAGGATTAGGGCTGATTAAGGGTAGTGTAGAGGCATTAAGTACCGAATATTTGGGATAATAGGACTTGGATTGGGTAAGTGTTAATTGGGCCGAGTGTTATTAGTCTGTTTGTGTGAATTCCTAAGTTATCATTGGGCTAAATTTTGGTCTGATTATCACAAGAACGATTTGTTTGGTTTGAGAACTGTTCACAAAGACAAAGACGGATATCTTTTCAAATTGGTCTGTCTTGGGAAGATTTCTTTTGTATAATGTTGGACAACAATTTTGATCGAGCTTCGTTATCCGAGTTTGAGTGTAATTTTGGGTGAAGGTTTTCGGATTCGTCGGATATAACTACCGTGCTAGTTACTTAATATTTTCGAGTTTATTGGATATAACTACGGTGGTTATTTGGATTAACTTAAACCATTTCAACCAAAATCAAACAACAGTTCACATTATCATTATCATCTCACGGTTCATTCTTGATTTTTTGTAAAATCCCGCGAAAGAATCTATTTCTCGGTTTAAATCATAGAATTGTAAAATCCCGTGCACGTTTACGTCATGTCTACTACTTTAGATTCCTTCATATCTGAGGTACTCAAGTTGTACGACACATATGATAAACAAAAGACTTCCAATTATGTACAACAAATAAACGTGGGTGATTCTGATAATTCTAATGTAGAATCTTCGTGCTCAAATTCGCAAGAGAGAGAGTTGATTCAGTCACTAATGTTGACAAATGAGAAGGAAAGTCGCATTGAATGTTTTCGATTACTTCATTCACATCTCAAGATTCTGTTTGATAAACCTGAATACGTAATGGGTTACACATGGGCTTTCACAACACTCTTTGGTCAAGATGTTCATGATTTCACAGTCAAAATGACTCTATATTTGGATCAACTTGAACAACAACTTGACAAAGGAGAATTTTCGGAAGACAGATCCATGGCTGCTTTTTGTGTGATCAACAACCAACTCCAAGTGTTCACTGATTCGCAATTCACTTTGGATTATGATGATGACAGTCAAATGGAGAAAAAGTATTTTGCTAATCACACTGGAACTGAGGTTGACGTGTTCAGAAGGACATTACTCCAACTTATGAGTAATGTTAAGGGGTTCATTAATGAAAGGGCTCAACTTATGGGAAATGGGATAGAATCAGACAAGCATGATGATAGTAACAGCTCAGGAGTTGATATCTCACTGTGTGTGGATGCAGCTCTCAAACCAGAAAATCATCAAGAAATAGCTGCTGAGGTACATCTGTCTGATCAACATAATGTTCTTTCTAATGAACACCAACATACTGATCAAATTAAACCTACTTATGACACATATCTGATGGAAAAGACTGATAGGAATATCACCTCTGATTCATCAAATATGAGTCATAAGGGGGGAGAGATTGATCAGGATGCTGAACATGATGATGCGTCAAGTTCTTTGTCTACGGCTGAGTTCTCCAAATCAAATGATATGGTTGAAAAGGATGTTTATAATGAACTTTCAAAAAGATTTTTACAGCTTGAAAAACATTGTATTTCTTTTGAAATTGCAATGCAACAAAAGGAAGAAAGTTTTCAAAATAAACTACCATGTAAAAATCAGGAACTCCCTGAATTCCGTGAATTCTTTATAATAAATGATTTGAAAGCTCAGCTAGAAGCCAAAAACCTAACGATCAAAAACCTGAAAAACAGTTTGACTGAGATGCGTGACATGTGCAATGACGTTAAGACTAAACATGACATTAATGTGGCTGAATTACTTTATGAAAATGAGACTTTGAAAATTCATTGCAAAAAACTGTGTGACTCAATCAAAGAAGCAAAAACTAAGACTGTAGAACAAACAACCTCTTTGATTGCCAAAAATGATGAATTCAAAGCTCAACTTCAGGAACAGGGTTTTGCAATTGTAGCGTTGAAAAACGAGTTAAGAAAATTGACAGGAAATAGTGTGAACACTAAGTTTGCAAAACCATCAATCTTGGGGAAACCACCACTTAGAAACCAATCAGTTGTTAGACAACCGACTGCGTTTAGATCTGAGCGAACAAAATCCTCAAAACCACGGTTTGCCTCCCAAGTTGATTCGAAACAAGTTTTGTCAAAACCAGTCACTTCACAGTCTAGACCTAAGGAAAAGGAATGTACGTTTGCAAAACCTCATCACATGAGTGCCTCTAGCTCTTCTAGGAATAGTTCAAAGCGTGTGTCATTAGTGACACCAAAGGAACATGTTAGACATAAAAACAATGTTCAAAATCACAACCTAGAGGATGCTAAGAAAAACACACTTGGAAAGACTAGGAATTTGCCTGTTTCTAAGAGTAGCTGCGTGCCAATTAAGACAATTCCCAAAGCAGATCCCTCTAAGAATCCTAGATCTTTTTCTGATTCCAAACACTTTGTTTGCTCGACTTGTCAGAAATGTGATTTTAAGGCAAACCATGATGATTGTGTAACAAAATTCCTGAAGGAAGTCCATGCTCGTAATAAGGTTCAATCCTCTAAGACTAGAAACAACAATGAACCCGTAGAACCAAAGAGTTATATTCAGAAACCTGGTAGGCAGATTGCTGTAGGACAAAGGTCTTCTCTAAACAAGTCTTCCACTGTACATGAGAAACCAAACACTCCTAGATCTTGCCTTAGGTGGATACCGACGGGTAGAATTTTTAAGATTGTAGGTCTTAGATGGATACCTATTCGAAAGATGTTCACTAAGTGCGAAACCAAGGTTGACAGTGAAACCCCACATGGTCTAAATGCTGATATCACTAACCCATATAAATACAAACGAACTCTTAATGTCAGTGTAGGTAGTCTTTACTTAAGTGCAGGTACATCGTTCACTCATAGTAAGGAAAGACTCAGGGTTTGGGTGCCGAAAAGATTGATATCTCATGAAGTAGGGGTTCAAGCAATTCAAGCTTGATGAACATCAATGACGATGACGTCTGTTCAAATCAGTTCAGGCCTCGTTCTTCAATGTCTATGATGTTTGTTCACATCAGTTTAGGCCTCGTTCCTCAACGACAATGACGTTTGAACACTGCAGTTCAAGCCTCGGGCCTCATTGTCAACATAATGGCGTCTGCTGACAACTCTTCAGGCCCCGTTCCTTAAAGAAAAGAAAGGCGTACGCTTGAGTGCGCTTTATCTTCGGAAGAAGAGAAATCTTCTTGTTTTTGACTATTCTCATCAAAAAGCTTCACTCGATCAAAAATGGCAACTTCGAATGCAATTTTTGAGGGGGAGAAGTGTGAACGGTGGACCAACCTCATGTACACTTGTTCAATCAAAAATGGCATCCTCATATGCAATTTTTGAGGGGGAGAAGTGTAAACAAGTGGATCGACGTACAGTTGATTGTTTGTTCACTCACTTGTTGGGCGTCTAAAGGTGACTACGGAGTTGATCAGGTATCACTTATCTGAGGTTGAAGTTGAATTTCTCAAAGGCGTGATCCTACTCTATCTTGAAGTCGGGGTTGGTTGGATGCATGACTTTCAATGATAACTTGCTCGTGCTTAAGATTTAAGTTGAAGACTTAGTTTATCTAGTTACCAACAGTCGGGATAAATGTTTGACGACCTGGTTAACTATCACTTAAAGGAGTTACGTTGTAGTACTCAGTGTCACACGCCGATGTCGTTGTGGATAATCACAAGAGGTGTTAATGTCTCATACTTTGGTTGGATATTGAGTACTTAGAGATTTGCTTGGAGCACTAATTCTCTACACCGTTCTTCCAACATTAGTGCAAGTTCAAGTCACGAGAACGGGGAATTCTACTTCAGTGTCAAGTTTGGTATATCGGGTTTGTTCCATCAGTCATCTCGTCAAATAGCCTACTTAAGGGTTGGTTCTGATAGTCAGAAAGAGTTTCGGTAGCGGTTGATTCTCACTTGATACATTTGAGCTAATTTTGTTCTTCTCACAAGATTTCAAGTATTTGTGCGTAAAATGTGTTGCTGATTCTGAGGTATCAAAACCAGCAAGGGGGAAGGAGACATACATCTGAATGTACAACGAGTACACGTGATGAAATTTATACCTCTTCTGAGTTGGGGTTATTCCGGGAAGAAAAAAGTCATAACCGCAGAGAAAATCAGTGTTTTAACTCGTTTCTTATGGTGTATCATTCCAACTACGTGGGGGAAGAGATGTATGAAACAGTTTCTGATGATTAAAGAGGTACACAATTGTATGATGATTCCTATGGTTAGTCGGTATCCAACAGAAGGAAATGTGTTCATCCGGGACTTACTTGATTCCGGTGCTTCTGTGGTACTGTCTTGGTGTTATCATTTAGAATACATACGGGATAAGTTGCTTACACTCGAGACTTAGGTGACTTTGGTGTAACAATTCTCATCTGCAATTTCCTGAAGTGAGAAAAGGGGATTTCCGGGTCTTAATTGATCTTGATGTTACTTTTTCGACTTAATTAATGGGATTGAGTGTGTACTTCGGGTTTTTGGGCTTCATAAAGTGAGACTGATTGCATCAATTCAACTACTAGGGGGAAGTGGTCTCTGGATATTCTTGGCATGCATTACTTCAGACTTCAGCGAGAAGAAATGTGAGAAGAATTATTCTAGTGTGAGATGATTCGTTGCTGATCTATTTGATGATCCCAGAACGGAGAATCACGGTGATTATTCTTAAAAGGAGCAACAATGTTTGATGTGGTTTGCTACGGTTTCTGCTGTACACTTACCTTTTGTAAGCTTGAAAGAGAGCTTTGAGACTGCTTAAAAAGGAAGATTGTCGGTTTAGGGGGAAGCTATCAAAGCTTCACATTGTGAAGGCTCAAGTTCAGGTGATTATTCAGGAGCCTCGAAAGCTTTGGTGGTGAAAGTTTAAGAGATGTTGACTACAGATGTCTACCACATCCAGAACGATATCCTTATCTTGGTATTCATGTCATCATCGTCTTAAACTGAGTAACATATTTTGTACATATCTTATACCAAAATGTAAATAGAATAATATAAAACCAACTAATTGTAAATAGAGAAACTTAAACCCATAAAAACCATAAAAATCAGAAAATTAGAAAATACCAAAAATAGTTGTTCTAGGCATGTCTTCTGTTTATCGATAACATTTATGGACCTAGAAATGTCATTCAATAATGACACGGGTCTTTAAATGATGCTCGAGTAGAAGTTTAAAAGGTTTATCAAAACATGTCATTATGGCTTGCTATTACTTCAGATAGCAACCCGCGTTTCAAAATGGGGAAAGCACGTCGCCAAAAAGACGGCTGTTCCTCCCACTGGGTGATGTTCACCCGGGCATGGATTACTTCATATCCCACTGGGTGATGTTCACCTGGGCATGGATTACTTCATATCCGTGCATCCCTGATTTAGTGTACGCTTCAGTGCATTATTTCCGGATTAAGAAGAGAAGTATTCTTTGTATGCAAATAATTTTCCTTCTATGATTCTTCTGAAAATTATTTTTGAGACACTTGGTGGTTACGTGTTGTTTGAAATTCTTTTAGACTTGGATTGTGCATAAAATTTGTCACTCAATCAATGACTATAGCTCTTTAACTAGAATACGGGTCATTGATTGAGGGGGAGAGTGATTTCAAATTTTATCTCATCAAACGGGTTTCTTGGTTAAATCATAATACTTAGAAAAGGTTTTGTAGTTAATGGGGTATTAGTTGAAGAGGAAGTTACTATGCTTTATATCTAATGGCCAAATGTGTTAGTTGTTAGAAAGATTAGGGCATTATGTGCAACTTGCGTATAGTTTCCTAGCTTTATGTAACTAGAAGGGACATTTGTGTCACTTTGGAATCCTCGTTTAATCCCCTAAATACTTTAAAACTCAAAATCTAAAAGAAGTTAGAAAACCAATTGCGTTTGATGTTCTTGAATTCTCCACAAGCATGTGTATGATCTGAATGAATGAGTTTCAAATGTTGTTTGACTCTTGTTAGACGATAGCTGCTTAATTGTTGTTGATTTAGTGCATATGTTCTCAGGATGTGCTTAGGTATATAGTTATCATGTTTGAATCTTGTCCCTAAGATCCTGAGTTGAATGTTGAAATATGTGTGAATTGCCATGTTCATGATTGTTGATTGCTCTTCATGCTAGATAGCGGTTTGATGTATTTCCTGACTGTGGTTTGATTATGAGATGAATTTGGTATTATGAGTTGGCAAGCTGCTATGTGGTAGCTATTAATGAAAAGTGAATCTGTATGTATTTATATCTGTGTTGATATTCTTATGCAGATTCCATGGCCAATATGAATGTGCCAGCTCCCGTTCTAACCATTTGATCAAATGTTCAAACTCTATTGACTGGCTCTGAATTCACCACAACAACAACATCGGCAACAACAACAACAACACTGTCTTCACCTCCACCACCTTCATTTCAACAAAGCAGCACTTATTTTGGTCTCGCCAAGTGGGGATCTACAACATTTGGGAAAGTTTTGTTGGTGGATGGATAATCGATGTTGACCAATGACTCTCTCAGAGAAGCGGATGATCACATCATCTGCGCAAAAAGTTCAATATCATTTGTGTCATAACGATTATCTTTGTACATGATAAGTAGTGAATCTCCCTCATAAATTGAGGGGGAGCATTTGCATGTTCCATTATTAGCACATATTAAAACTGACCACATTTTCTCCCATAATTTCTAACTTATTTAAATCAATTGGGATCACAAATCTCAAATGGTTTGAAATTTTTGATCGGGGGAGAGAATGTGATTTAAATATGAAATCTGATTAAATGTGATTGTTTGGACTTAAGTGTAAGCTCTCCCATATGTGCTAAACTCTTTCTTATATCGATGCACATATTAAGGGGGAGCAAATGGTGCGTAATTGCAATATGGATGTGGCATCTCATGTGAGCGCGGCTCAGACTTAACCAATGAATTGACGAAACATAAACTGTCATTAATTGAAAGGATGCGTCCTGGCCAAGTAATAATTTCAAGCTGGTCTAACCAGTGATGTAAGCATGTCTCGAAAAGGATGTCTGAGTAGAGTGTACCGTTTCGAGAAACTTTCTGTGGACTTGACCAGGCCGGGTAATAATTTCAAGCTAGTCCAACTAGTGATGTAAGCGTATCTCGAATCGGTCATGTTCACTGAAAGTGGATCAATTCAAAAAGTGCAATCTCTACCCAACATGTGCAAATTTTAAATTAAAACATATGGGCACATGTTAAGGGGGAGAATTTGAAAAATATAAAACTCTCAAAGTGTTAGCAAAATGTGTTTCATAATCATGAACACTTTGAGAGATTTTTCAAAGATTTGGTAAATGGCAGCATAGGATAGTCATGAAGTTATAAGGTGGCTAAGGTTAGGAAAACCGTCCTATGATCCGCCAGAGCCGGAGGGATCTACCCAGGGACAATACCGAATAGTTAGTATTAGAAAGTCCTTAGGTATGATTATGAAAAAAAGAGTAATATGAGAAAGGAGAAAGAAGGGGTTGAAGAATTAAAAAGAAATGAAATGAGAAAGGGTGAAAAGAAATAGCCCTCCAATTATTCAACCTTAGGGCAGAAACCGAGTTCAATTCATATGCTACTGGTGGTTACTAAGGTAACACCGGTATTGAAGACAAGACGTCATGGACCCAGTGACGCACTGCACTAAACCTTCTAAACCACTCAAGTTCTCTTAAAAGGACTTGTTTCATTCTCATGGGGAACCCTGCATAATCTATCGACTGCTCATTACGAGTTATGTTGATATTGAAACAGGAGACACCGCTCCAGTCTCCGACTACCAAAATTGCACTTATCGAGTCTAGAGCCACGAGATGCATCATAAGATCTCATAGGAACACGTGTTACTTCTACACTGGTTGTTCAACATTAAGGACACCAGATGTAAACTTATGAGTCCTACGCAGATCTTAGCAATCTGCCAGAACATTTATGAGGGAATTTACAAATGTAGTTCTCAGTGATTGAATGGAAATTCCTGCCAGGGTCAACATCAAACTGCCCTGAAAGCAGGTCACTTCGGTAATTCCTTGTGGATTACGCTTAGTGGTCGCGGCGGTTTCAAACGGTCTACAGTCGTGGAGTGAACTCCAGCGACTCACCTAATCGTTGATTTACTACGGTAGATCTTTAAAGCCCTCTGTGGGTTTTCGATTTAGGAACGGCCTTGGTAAGGATTAGAGAGAGTTTTCACACTATGCTGTTAACAATCTCAAAGTCTGAACCTGTAAGTACCGGACGTTTTATTGCTAACTGTCGTATGCAGGAACACCTGGCGGTTGTAGCTGATTGCTGATGCAGCTGATTGAGGTTGTAGCTGATTGCCAAACAAGATGCCAATCCATCACCACATGCTCACACTTAACCATCATCGTGTTCAAAGAAGTCATGATAAACTAAAAGACCTTCAACATTGCTTCCGCAAACTCTGATGCTGAAAATCATGACCCAGAATAGTGTGAGCATGTTGGTTCAAAGTGTACAACATCACATGGAGACATAATGCTAAAAGATGACCTGGAGACATACGTTGGATGATGACATCAAAGAATCACCAAAGATCATCCAAGACAGAAGAACGGTCATCAAAAGAACACTGCTGAATGTAAAAAGAGTAATGAATTTGAAGAATCAAAGACTACGAGCTAGGAAGTTACAGTCATGTAATAGAATGCTAGAATGCAAATTATTATTTCAGGGGTGACCTCCCTTAGGGGGAGATTGTTAGGAATATAAATATTCATGTGAAGACTCGGTCACCCCGAGTATCGATTTAGCATTTGTGTAGCTCGTAGGCTTATTAGAATTATTAGTATTATTAGTGATGCGTGGTTTTGCAACCTTACAACAGGTTTTACCTCTCGAGGGATCTCAAGAGGCTTACAACCCCACCAGGCAGTGTACCTGACCGATGTAGTATAGTGTAGTGGTAAGTACGGGGGATTGATCGTTCTCCACAGGGAATAGTGTTCGTTAGGTATGAAAAACTACTCTAATAGGTCTAAGGGTGAGAGAAGATTCTTTTTATGTTTTTATATTTTTATGAAAGCAAGTAAAATCTCGGGTTTGAAGGAGTGGGCGGAATTAGTTGCTAGTCAACTAACCCAAATAACTACGAATGCAAATAAAATAAAATAACTGAAAATGAAAAGGTTGGTGAAAACTTATATAGAGAGAAATGTGTTTACTTAGATTTCCTTACTCCCTAACTATCTTTTACCGGTTGATTAGTGTGTATTAGTTGCGTGGATGACGGGTGTATTCCTTAATACCATTCGTGGGGTGGCGTACGTACTTCCCCAACTCTACAAGCTCCTACTTCACTCCTATGTCGAGCCGGCTAGGAAGCTCCTAACATGGGATCACTAGAATTCGCTTGTGCATTAAATACAACCATAAAAACCTTTAGTACGCATTGGTTCATGTTTCTTAAGACGTTCAAGCAAGTTACCGAATAGGAAGTTAGCCAGTTTTCTTAAGCCTAACATAGATAAACAATCATCCAATACAAATAATAACACACTAATAACCAATAATCAATAGCTAGGTTTCATTAGATCTAAGCAAACACAAGATAAATCTAGCCTAACATGTTAAACAAAAGACAAGAACAAGATAGAATCAAACAACACATAGACATATTGAATGATTAATTGATAACTTATCTTCAATGTAACATGGAAGATCTCAAGGCAAAAAGCCTTGAAAAAGCTGCCAAATTCGTCCTAGGGTTTTCACACACAAAGTTCCCCAATAAGTTCCACAATAAGTTCCACACTAATGACAAAGAATTGCAAAACTATATATAGATTTTCAGATCTGACGGCGTCACGTTATGGAGTGTGACGCCGTCACCTCGCCGCTTTTAGGGTTCCCGGATGACCTTCTTGACGCCGTCCCTCTTTAGCTCTCCAAAATCCGTTCTGGCTTATCAAAGCTTGACGCCGTCAGATTTAGGGGTGACGCCGTCCCTCTTTAAATTAAGCCGTGACGACCTTGATCATATTAAAGCGTGACGCCGTCAGAATTCCATGCAAATTTCTCTGGCTTATCATGAGTAAATTTCACATCCACCTTTTCTTGCCAAGCCGTGACGCCGTCTGGAGAGGATCCTGACGCCGTCAAAGGTAACTTTTAGCCGATTTTGAGACTTTGTCGTTTTCTTCACTTTAATGCTCCAAAAACGTCCAAAATGCTTCCTTTTCCAGATTTCTCCTCAAAAGTACCTAAAATGACAAAAGGAACGATTTAGGGCAATATTTGATCAAATAAATACGATTTAGGGCTTAAATGACCCCTTAAAAGCGGTACACTTTTCGCTTCATCAAATACCCTTACACTTGAGATTTGCTTGTCCTCAAGCAAATGCGCTTTTATTCTAATCAAAATACAAGTTAGGGGTCATTTAATGCTAACATAAAAGTAATTGCAACAAATAGTCGTTCCACTTTAATCATAATAAGCACGGAGATTACATACTAGCACCTCACAAGTAGTGTTTAGACACTCACATCTCTCAGGTGTCATCAAAATAAATCTCATAAATGAAAACGGATAATATCTCTCACTACCTGTCATAGCAAATAGATTACCATAGGCTTGGGAAAGGATCGAAAACCTCCTCCACTAGGCGTAAGCACCTAAGATAAACTATCAAAGAGGGCTTTTAAACGGGTTATAATGTTAGGTGTAGGGAAAAGGAAAACACGGTTTTGTTGGATAAAGGATATTTACTGGTGGCGAGTTAAAGATCTTGATCAATTACATGTACTATACAATGTTGCTAAGCCAAGACTCGACTCGATCTTAAGCTAAAAACAAAATAACAAAAACATAAAATAAACATAAAATAAAACGGGATGGTAGTCCGTATGTTTTTTCTACTTTTCTTTTTCTCATTTTTTTGTATTTTTCTTGATTTTTTCGATTTTTTTTTTTTTTTTTTTTTTTTTTTTTTTTTTTTTTTTTTTTTGCATACACTCTTGCCCTACCATTCAAAATAATACATCATAGGGGCGTTGCATCCCTTACACTTGAACTTTTACATAACTTTACAAATTACTATTCTAATGACTCGAATTAAGATAATTGAAAAACTTGGAGTACTTTTAAAATATTTAGCACATATGGGGGTAATAATGTTGTTCTTCCCCATTACTCCATTACACTAGTACTTTACCCATGAGTCCCAATCGTCCCAAAACAATATGTACAAGGATATGACTCGACTTAGCAACCATGTAATCAATTAGATAATTAACTTGGGTTTAAACAAATGTTGTAACAATAATGCACTAAAGATGAGTGCATACAAGGTAGGCTAAGGCGATTTGGGTGTACATTTTAGTGGGGTGTAAACAAATTCTTCCTTTAAGTAAAATGCTTAAAGGTCGAAACGAAAAGATAGGCTCTGAGGGGTGTACTAGGGGTATCGTGTACTAAAAATGAGTACAACGCAAAGGGTGTGGGAGAATTACTTGACCAATGTAGCCAACGTAATTATAACAAAAACACAGGTGTAAAACAATGGGTTAATCCTAATGCCTCTTATCATGTAGTAAATCTAACTACACGAATGTAGTCTCACTTGTGGCCTCGGAATGGTCCTAACGCAAGTTCTAGAATCTAAGTGCTACCGGTACACACATCATAGCATAAATGCTTTTCCTACCAATTCTAGGGGCGAACCTCACATATTTGGGGGTGGAAAATTTTTTAGTGGTACGGTTTTTTTTTGTGCTAGTCATATAACTCCTATCCGTGAGACGCTCATTAAGATCAAAGTTTCACTCCTATATGTTGTAAAAAATTTTAAATTTGGCACTAAAATTGCCCTAACAAGTATTTATCTCAGTTTTATTACACATCTACTATTAAACAAACAAAAATCAAGCGTAATAGCATTCTCTAATCGTACTTTTACCCCCCTTACACTTAAGATAAACATTGTCCCCAATGTTCAAATAACAAATGTAAAAGAATAAAGTAAAAGAATGAAATCAAATACTCCCCTGATTCGCTCGGTGGATAATGAAGTAACACGGTTAGATCTTCTTCCAAAGAGAATGTAAAAGCTTCTTGACTAATGCATCGCCAAAAGCTTGATCCAAAACATTTCCTTGTCCAAAATAACCTGTTAAACCTGAGAAAACAAACACGAAAACCTGCATAACATCGGCGGGATAAAATCTATATATAAGGATATAATGCTTGTGGAATGATAATTTTGCAGATTCCTGGAGATTATAAGTTAGAGATTTAATAAAAACTTTTTATGAAAACAAAACTTTCAAAAATTTTCAGAAAATTAAACCTGACGCCGTCAGGTTGTAACGCCTGACGCCGTCAGAAATGATCTGACAGAATTCTCATGTTACGTTTCCGGAAAATTTTTGGAAAAACCTATACCTTACTTCCTGGAAATCCTGCAAAACATCATTATGACTCGATACAAGCATTTGACTCAAACGAATACTAATATGTATGTTCATTTATTATTATTATGATTCATGTTCATTTGTGTTCTAATAAACCGATTTAGATTTCCCTTACACTTAACTTTTTCAAAATACCTTTATATGTAGTTAAGACGAAGTTAAAAACAAGATAAAGCATTTTCACAAATTAGTTTTTAACATGAATCAATAAAAATAAAAATTAAACATACATACGGAAGCAAATAAAATCAAACAAACAAATAAATAAACACACAAAGCAAATAAAACAAGTAACGCTTGGGTTGCCTCCCAAGAAGCGCTTGTTTTTGTTCGAGTCATGAGCCTGACTCTACCCTTATTTAATGGATAAAGGAGAGGTTTTCCCTACACTTAGGATTAAGTGCGGGTGATAGTAGCGATACACACCAGCTCGGTAGGAGTATGCCACGTGAGGAAAGAGTGGTGGATGAATTATATGCTCAAAGGGGTGTGCTCCTTTCATCATAACCTTGCCTAGTTCACTTTGGTCAATGGGTGATTTTGAGTTTCCTCCTAAAAAGGGATCATCTTCTATCAACTTCGAGAGACTCCTAGTTGGGAATCCATCTTGACCTAATAGACCCGGTTTAAACCCATAATGTTTCTTGTGATTAATCATGAATGGGTGATGTAAGTATGAAAGGTTATGGTTCACTCCTATATTAGCTTCCTCTCCACAAGGCCTAGAGTCTACTACCTTAATCTTAACACTACCCGGACTACATGGTTTGATGGGTGGATCGGGACCTAATTCAATTCCTAAGTTCACATCTAAGGATGGAAGATTAGGTAACGGTTTTGATTTAGGCTCCGGTTCATCAAAACTAGGAAATTCCCTAGAACTAAGAGTAAGGTTGTGATCATTATGAGCATTCAAACCTATGTCCTCTAGTTGTGCTTGGTCCAAGGGTTCTATCTCTATCGGGATTCCTAAAGTCTCCTCTACTTCTTCCGGGTAAGTCACGGGCGGTGATGCTGAAAATCATGACCCAGAATAGTGTGAGCATGTTGGTTCAAAGTGTACAACATCACATGGAGACATAATGCTAAAAGATGACCTGGAGACATACGTTGGATGATGACATCAAAGAATCACCAAAGATCATCCAAGACAGAAGAACGGTCATCAAAAGAACACTGCTGAATGTAAAAAGAGTAATGAATTTGAAGAATCAAAGACTACGAGCTAGGAAGTTACAGTCATGTAATAGAATGCTAGAATGCAAATTATTATTTCAGGGGTGACCTCCCTTAGGGGGAGATTGTTAGGAATATAAATATTCATGTGAAGACTCGGTCACCCCGAGTATCGATTTAGCATTTGTGTAGCTCGTAGGCTTATTAGAATTATTAGTATTATTAGTGATGCGTGGTTTTGCAACCTTACAACAGGTTTTACCTCTCGAGGGATCTCAAGAGGCTTACAACCCCACCAGGCAGTGTACCTGACCGATGTAGTATAGTGTAGTGGTAAGTACGGGGGATTGATCGTTCTCCACAGGGAATAGTGTTCGTTAGGTATGAAAAACTACTCTAATAGGTCTAAGGGTGAGAGAAGATTCTTTTTATGTTTTTATATTTTTATGAAAGCAAGTAAAATCTCGGGTTTGAAGGAGTGGGCGGAATTAGTTGCTAGTCAACTAACCCAAATAACTACGAATGCAAATAAAATAAAATAACTGAAAATGAAAAGGTTGGTGAAAACTTATATAGAGAGAAATGTGTTTACTTAGATTTCCTTACTCCCTAACTATCTTTTACCGGTTGATTAGTGTGTATTAGTTGCGTGGATGACGGGTGTATTCCTTAATACCATTCGTGGGGTGGCGTACGTACTTCCCCAACTCTACAAGCTCCTACTTCACTCCTATGTCGAGCCGGCTAGGAAGCTCCTAACATGGGATCACTAGAATTCGCTTGTGCATTAAATACAACCATAAAAACCTTTAGTACGCATTGGTTCATGTTTCTTAAGACGTTCAAGCAAGTTACCGAATAGGAAGTTAGCCAGTTTTCTTAAGCCTAACATAGATAAACAATCATCCAATACAAATAATAACACACTAATAACCAATAATCAATAGCTAGGTTTCATTAGATCTAAGCAAACACAAGATAAATCTAGCCTAACATGTTAAACAAAAGACAAGAACAAGATAGAATCAAACAACACATAGACATATTGAATGATTAATTGATAACTTATCTTCAATGTAACATGGAAGATCTCAAGGCAAAAAGCCTTGAAAAAGCTGCCAAATTCGTCCTAGGGTTTTCACACACAAAGTTCCCCAATAAGTTCCACAATAAGTTCCACACTAATGACAAAGAATTGCAAAACTATATATAGATTTTCAGATCTGACGGCGTCACGTTATGGAGTGTGACGCCGTCACCTCGCCGCTTTTAGGGTTCCCGGATGACCTTCTTGACGCCGTACCTCTTTAGCTCTCCAAAATCCGTTCTGGCTTATCAAGGCTTGACGCCGTCAGATTTAGGGGTGACGCCGTCCCTCTTTAAATTAAGCCGTGACGACCTTGATCATATTAAAGCGTGACGCCGTCAGAATTCCATGCAAATTTCTCTGGCTTATCATGAGTAAATTTCACATCCACCTTTTCTTGCCAAGCCGTGACGCCGTCTGGAGAGGATCCTGACGCCGTCAAAGGTAACTTTTAGCCGATTTTGAGACTTTGTCGTTTTCTTCACTTTAATGCTCCAAAAACGTCCAAAATGCTTCCTTTTCCAGATTTCTCCTCAAAAGTACCTAAAATGACAAAAGGAACGATTTAGGGCAATATTTGATCAAATAAATACGATTTAGGGCTTAAATGACCCCTTAAAAGCGGTACACTTTTCGCTTCATCAATTAGTTTAGTTAGTATAGTATTCGTGGAGTGGGTCGGGTCTTTATCCACTGTCAGCTTACTCCACAGCCCACTCGGGGCACTTATATCTTGTACTATAAATACCCCTTCCTACACTTGGGAAGGGTTGGAGCTTTCTCTCATTCTAATATAATCTTTCCATCTTTCTCTTCACTCTCTCTCTATCTAGAAAAGTTCCCAACTCTTCTATTTCTCTCTAAGATTCAATCCATCCTTTAATCTTGTGTTTGTGTCATGAATTCAAGTATCCTACAACTTCACCCACTAGTTGTACCAACCAATGGACCACAAGAATTAGTATCCATCCTTGTTGTTTTCAACATCTATGAACAAATAATCAACCTAAGTACTCCCATAGCACAACAAACCTCTACATCACCACATCCTTCTTTAGACATACTAGAAGACCTACCACCTAGATCAACCAATCCACCATCCTTACCATTATTTGAATCCGTTGAGTGCATTGCTCAAAAAGCCCTTTGTCCGACACTTGTACCGAATCAAATGTACGTTGATCAAACTCAACCATACTTTCCCACCTGTGAGAACTTAGATAATTCATTATGGCTAGAACTACCACTATCCGATTCAAACACTTTGGCTTCATATCTTCATTTAGGAAAACATGATGTTTTGGAAAACATTATCATGCGTTAAGTTTTCATCTTGTTAAGAGGGCAATAAAGGATAATGTATATCCTATGCATCATTCTCTCCTTGCGACATGAACGGTTGTGTTACAAGAGATTTCATTACACCTCATTGGCTAAATGATCTTGAACAAACATCTACAAGTTCTATGAACTAGCGTATCTCCTTCATCTTGTCATACTTGTTTTCATAAGCATGATAACTTTATCCCATGGGATAATCTTACTTGTTGAAAGATACTATTTGTATCTATTTCCTTTCCAGCGTACATCATAACCAAACCTTGCTCATAATCTAGTTCAAACCTTGTGCACATCCAAGGTTAAAACTACACATCCCTAGAGCATACACAAGATCTATTGAAGTTGGTAACCTTACTTAGATTCTTGTTGAATAAAATTCCAAAGAGCTTTCTTGAGAATGTTATTAATTTAACATATTCCATTATCACACTGATGAAGCGAAAAGTGTACCGCTTTTAGGGGGTCATTTAAGCCCTAATCCGCGATTAGATGATCAAATATTGCCCTAAATCGTTTCTTTTCTCATTTTAGGTACTTGGGACGTGATTTCTGGAATATGAAGCATTTTGGAGCTTTTTGGACGTTTTTATGCTCAAGAATGAAGAAAACAAAAAGACCAAGGAAAGTCAGGATTTTACACCTGACGGCGTCAGGCTTTGGATGCTGACGCCGTCACTTGAAGATGAAAGTGGTGGAATTATACACGTGACGCGCCAGAAAGTTTTACATAGGAAGTCTGACGGCGTCACGTGTTAATGGATGTAGGCCGTCAAGTGTTAAGTTAAAGAGAGACGGGCCAGAGGATTTTTTAAGGTGACGGCGTCAGGATCATAGACCTGACGACGTCAGATGATATAGAGTGACGGCGTCAAAGTATTCTTACACGAGAAGGAACCTTAGTGAAACCGCCACAAGTTAATCAAGACAATCACAACTCGCGCGCGGAGTAGCTGTTACTGTTTTGGCCGTAAAATCCTCATACGAACTCGGATTTAGGTGATTCAAAAGGCCACGGATTCGGGACGAAGAGATCTACAATTTGGTGAAAAATTGGTCGTGACGGCGTCACGTGTTAAGTCTGACGCCGTCAGATCGGGCCGACAGAAAAATGCCTATAAATATAACCTCACAACTTCATTATTTGTAAGCCCTAAACCCTAAGTCCGATTCTAGGGTTTAGGTAGGTGTTTTTCCAGCATCTTAGAGGGTTTCAATCACTTCATAAACATCAAATATTGGTTTGTTGATTCTAACTTAATTATGTATTTCATTATTATGGTTGTTTGCCCTTCATTGATCATGCTTTGCTAATTCACCTTGTGTCTACTTATGATTGTGTGAAACTTGTATATAATTAATTAGATCTTATTGATTCCTTGTTGATGTATGTGTCTATCGTCATCAATAAAGGTGTGACACTTCAATAGATCTTATTGGTTTAGCTTATAATTCTTGTTTCCTATTGTCTCTTGTTTGATTGGGTGATATCGATGTTAGGCTTAAGAAAACTGGCTAACCTCCTATACGGTAACTTGCTTGAACGTCTTAAGAAACATGAACCAATGCGTACTAGGTTTATTTGGTTGTATTTAATGCATGAGCGAATTCTAGTGATCCCATGTTAGGAGCTTCTTAGCCGGCTCGACATAGGAGTGAAGTAGGAGCTTATAGAGTTGGGGAAGTACGTACGCCACCCCACGAATGGTATTAAGGAATACAACCCGTCAATTAAAACAAGGTGTGACAATTCAATAGGTAGAATTGGATAGCTAGCAAGGAGTAACATATCATAGGTAGAAATGCTTCACTTCCCTTGTAGAACCCTAGTTTACTTTCCTGCACATTAGTTTAAGTAGTAGCTTTTGGGTTAGTTGATTAGCAACTAATTCCGCCCCTCCTTCCAAAACCCGAGATTTTTACTTGCTTTTCATAAAATATAAAAATACAAAAAGAATCATCCCTCACCTCTAGACCTAGTAGATAAATTTCAATTCTAACGAACACTATTCTTTGAGTTGAACGATCAATCCCCCGGTACTTGCCACTTCACTATACTACATCGGTCAGGTACACTGCCTGGTGGGGATTGCAAACTTCTCGAGATCCCTCGAGAGGTAAAACCTGTTGTAAGGTCGCAAAACCACGCATCAAGTTTTTGGCGCCGCAGCCCGGGGTAGTTATTATTGCTTAGGTTGAAATTTATTTTTATTAGGTCTACTCATTAGATTCCTATCTAGTGAGATTTTTATTTTCTTTTTATTAGCTTTCTAGTAGTCTATCTTTTCTTTGTGTCTTTGTTCGTAAAAACCTTTCCATTGACTCTTCCGTTCACCAATATGGAGTACGCGAACCCACCATACTACCGACCACGAAATCCATTTGCCCCTAATGACATCTTGATGTTCATCCAATGTCGAGATGAACCCATATATGATGCATGGACTCGTTTTAAAAACTTACTCCGAATAGTCCCTCATCATAGCTTCAATTTAGCATCCCTAACCCAAATCTTTTACGATCGTGTCGACCGATATGACCAAATGTGCATTAACGATTTTGCCAGTAGGGACCTTAGGGAATTAAATGCTGAAGAAGCATGGGATGCCATAGAAGATTGTGCCCAATATTATTATAGAGTAGACAACCCAACAAACGTTAGTACAAGTCAATTGACACAAATTCCAAGGATCATGAAACAAGTTTGTCTGGGGATGACTATTTTGGGATACCTAAGTGGATGTCATGTAACATCATAGTACAAAACAAACACATAGGTAATCTAGATAAAATGGAGGATGAGGTGGATAATCCAAGCCCACAAAGTACCCCATAAGTCCTACCATCACTTGAGGCACACACACCGCCCGTGACTTACCCGGAAGAAGTAGAAGAAACTTTAGGAATCCCAATGGAGGTAGAACCCTTGGACCAAGCACAACTAGAGGATATAGGTTTGAACACTTTTAGTGATGACCTTACTCTTAGTTCTAGGGAATTTCCTAGTGTTGATGAACCGGAACCTCAACCTTTACACAACTTTTCATCCTTAGATTTACATCTAGGAGACAAAAGAGGAACCGACCCACCCATAAACCAATATTATCCGGGTAGTTTTAGGATGAAGGAAGCCATTCACTCACCCCCTTCACCTCACGTGGCATATTTCCACCCTAAGGGTGTGTATCGCTACTTTCACCCGCACTTAACCCTAAGTGTAGGGAAAACCTCTCCTTTATCCGTTAAATAAGGGCAGAGTCAGGCTCGTGACTCGAACAAAAACAAGCGCTTCTTGGGAGGCAACCCATGTTTTTAATTGTTTGATGTTTTTATTTTATTTGTTTGTTTGTGTCATATATGCTTAATCATAATTGTTAAATTTTCATGTTTCGAATAATTTGTTAAAATGCTTTATTTTGTTTTTAACCTCGTCTTAAATGCATATAAAGGTATTTTACAAAAAAGATAAGTGTAGGAAAGTTTATATTTTGTTAAGAGTAAACTCCAAAATACATCCCCGTGGTTTGCCAAATTTTGCACCATACATCCAAATCTTTTTTTTCTAACATATACATCCACCGTTAGTAAAAGTTAAACACAATACATCCACGAGGACGAACGGTGCAAACCATTTCTCCGTTATCTCCTAACGAGATAGAAAATGTTTGCACCGTTAGTCCTATGGGTTAAGTCTATTTGCACCGTTAGTCCTTTGTTACGTTTTCGTCCCTTTTTTTACGTTTTCGTCTGCTTTTTTACGTTTTCGTCTGATTTTTTACGTTTTCGTCCGATTTTTTTCGTTTTCGTCCGATTTTTTACGTTTTCGTCTGTTTTTTTACGTTTTCGTCCGAATTTTTTACGTTTTCGTCTCTTTTTTTACGTTTTCGTCCGATTTTTTACGTTTTCGTCCGATTTTTTTCGTTTTCGTCCGATTTTTTACATTTTCGTCTTGTTTTTGTTTTTTTACGTTTTCATTTATTTTTATACGTTTTCGTCTGCTTTTTTAAGTTTTCGTCCATTTTTTTACGTTTTGTCTTTTTTTTTACGTTTTCATCCGATTTTTTAAGTTTTCGTCGGATTTTTTACGTTTTCGTCTGTTTTTTTTACGTTTTCGTCGTTTTTTTACGTTTTCGTCCCATTTTTTACGTTTTCGTCCGATTTTTTACATTTTCGTCTGTTTTTTTTACGTTTTCATCCATTTTTTTACGTTTTCGTCTGATTTTTTACATTTTCGTCTGTTTTTTACGTTTTCATCAATTTTTTTACGTTTTCGTCCGATTTTATACCTTTTCGTTTGATTTTTTATGTTTTCGTCTTATTTTTTACGTTTTCATCCGATTTTCTACGCTTTCGTCTATTTTTTTACGTAAAAAAGCGCACGAAAACGTATATAAATGGATGAAAACGTAAAAAAACAGACAAAAATATAAAAAATCGGACGAAAACGTAAAAAAAATGGATGAAAACGTAAAAAAACAGACGAAAATGTAAACAATCGGACGAAAACGTAAAAAATCGGACGAAAATGTAAAAAAACAGACGAAAACGTAAAAATATGGACGAAAACGAAAAAAATCGGAAAAAACGTAAAAAAAAGACGAAAACGTAAAAAATCGGACGAATAAGTAAAAAATCAGATGGAAACGTAAAAAAGCAGACGAAAACGTAAAAAATCGGACGAAAACGTAAAAAATCAGACGAAAACGTAAAAAAACAGTCGAAAACGTAAAAAAATGGACGAAAACGAAAAAAATCGGACGAAAACGTAAAAAAATAGACGAAAACGTAAAAAATCGAACGAAAACGTAAAAAATCAGACGAAAACGTAAAAAATCAGACGAAAACGTTAAAAAGCAGACGAAAACGTAAAAAAACAGACAAAAACATATATAAGCGGACGAAAACGTAAAAAATCGGACGAAAACGTAAAAAAACAGTCGAAAACGTAAAAAAATTGGATGAAAACGTAAAAAATCGGACGAAAACGTAAAAAAAGGGACGAAAATGTAAAAAATCGGACGAAAACGTAAAAAAGCAGACGAAAACGTAAAAAAGGGGACGAAAACGTAACAAAGGACTAACGGTGCAAATAGACTTAACCCATAGGACTAACGGTGCAAACATTTTCTATCTCGTTAGGAGATAACGGAGAAATGGTTTGCACCGTTCGTCCTCGTGGATGTATTGTGTTTAACTTTTACTAACGGTGGATGTATATGTTAGAAAAAAAAGATTTGGATGTATGGTGCGAAATTTGGCAAACCACGGGGATGTATTTTGGAGTTTACTCTTTTGTTAAAAAGAACAAAATTCGAACATGGAAAATTCACAATTCATGATTAGCATGTATTCTATCTTGTTTATGTGTCAATACTTGTGGACATGTTTTATGAGTCCCTATTTGTAAGTCATCCCGCAAGTATCCTATCCTTTTATTGCTTTGTTTTGTTTTTATTTCTAAGTCTGGAAATACATCTAGTTGTGGTTTTTCTTTGTTCGGTTTGATGCTTTGGTTTTTGTGTTTGTTGATTACAGGTATTATTGGATAAGAAGATGTACGTGCAACACATTAAGAGGATGATCATATTTCTGGAGTGAAGCTTATCATGTTCATTCTCTTTGAGGGAGATTTAACCATATTATCACATCATCCATACCGAGCGAATCAGGGGAGTATTAGTTTCTTCCATTCTCATTTATTTTTACTTTTACATCTTTTGTCTAGAACATTGGGACAATGTTCAGATTAAGTGTAGGGAGGGTAAATTAGGATGCCTTAGAAACTACAACTTCACTTGATTTTTGTTTTGTTTAATAGTGAATGTGTAATAAAGCCAAGAGAAATATTGGTTAGGGCAATTTTAGCACCAAATTTAAAATTTTTTACAACATATAGGAGTGAAACTTTGATTTTAATAAGCGTCTCATGGATAGGGAATTTTATGACTAGCACAAAAACCATACCACTCAAAAATTTCCACCCCAAATATGTGAGGTTCGCCTTTAGATCTTTAGGAAAAAGCATTCATTGTTGGTGCTTATGAGTGTACCGGTAGTTTATAGATTCTAGAACTTGCGTTTGTGATGCATACCGAGACCGCTAGTGAGACTACATTCGTGTAGTTAGGATTGACTACATGATAAGAGGCATTAGGATTAACCCATTGTTTTACACCTGTGTTTTTGTTATAATTACATTGGCTACATTGGTCAAGTAATTCTCCCACACCCTTTGCGTTGTACCCATTTTTGGTACACGATACCCCTAGTACACCCCTCAGAGCCTATCTTTTCGTTTCGACCTTTAAGCATTTTACTTAAAGGAAGAATTTGTTTACACCCCACTTAAATGTACACCCAAATCGCCTTAGCCTACCTTGTGTGCACTCATCTTTAGTGCATTATTGTGACAACATTTGTTTAAACCCTTAGTTAATTATCTAATTGATTACATGGTTGCTAAGTCGAGTCATATCCTTGTACATATTGTTTTGGGACGATTGGGACTTATGGGTAAAGTACTAGTGTAATGGAGTAATGGGGAAGAACATCATTTATTACCCCCATATGTACGTTAATATTTTAAAGTACTCCAAATGTTTCGATTATCTTGATTCGAGTCATTAGAATAATTTTATGTAAAGTATGTAAAAGTTCAAGTGTAGGGATGGTACAAAGAATCCCTAGTGATGTATTGTTTTGGATGGTAGGGCAAGAGTGTATGCAAAAAAAAAAAAAAAAAAAAAAAAAAAAAAAAAAAAAAAAAAAAAAGAGAAAAAGAAAAAGTGAAGAAAAAGCATACGGACTACCATCCGCCTCTATCTTTTATTTATGTTTTGTTTTGTTCTATGTTTATTAGTTCGTGATTAGTTTAAGTTGAGTCGAGTCTTGGCTTAGCAACGCCTCATTCTACATGTAATTGACCAAGATGATTGACTTGCCACCAGTAAAAATATCCTTATCCAACAAACCTTGTTTTCCTTATCCCTACACCTAACGTTATAACCCTTTGTAAAGACCTCTTTGATAGTTTATCCTAGGTTCTTACGCCAAAAGTGGTAGAGGCGTGATCCTTTCCCAAGCCTATGGTAATCTATTTTCTATGATAGGTAGTGAGCGATATTCTTCCATTTCCATTTATGATATATAAATTTACAACACCCGAGGGATGAGAGTATCTAAACACTTATTGTGAGGTGCTAGTGTATAATTTCCGTGCTTATTTTGACCAAGGTGGAATGATCATTTGTTGTAATTACTTTTATATTAATGTTAAATGACCCCTAACTTGTATTTCAATTGGTGGAAAAGCTCATTTGCTTGAGGACAAGCAAATCCCAAGTGTAGGGATATTTGATGAAGCGAAAAGTGTACCGCTTTTAGGGGGTCATTTAAGCCCTAATCCGCGATTATATGATCAAATATTGCCCTAAATCGTTTCTTTTCTCATTTTAGGTACTTGGGACGTGATTTCTGGAATATGAAGCATTTTGGAGCTTTTTGGACGTTTTTATGCTCAAGAATGAAGAAAACAAAAAGACCAAGGAAAGTCAGGATTTTACACCTGACGGCGTCAGGCTTTGGATGCTGACGCCGTCACTTGAAGATGAAAGTGGTGGAATTATACACGTGACGCGCCAGAAAGTTTTACATAGGAAGTCTGACGGCGTCACGTGTTAATGGATGTAAGCCGTCAAGTGTTAAGTTAAAGAGAGACGGGCCAGAGGATTTTTTAAGGTGACGGCGTCAGGATCATAGACCTGACGACGTCAGATGATATAGAGTGACGGCGTCAAAGTATTCTTACACGAGAAGGAACCTTAGTGAAACCGCCACAAGTTAATCAAGACAATCACAACTCGCGCGCGGAGTAGCTGTTACTGTTTTGGCCATAAAATCCTCATACGAACTCGGATTTAGGTGATTCAAAAGGCCACGGATTCGGGACGAAGAGATCTACAATTTGGTGAAAAATTGGTCGTGACGGCGTCACGTGTTAAGTCTGACGCCGTCAGATCGGGCCGACAGAAAAATGCCTATAAATATAACCTCACAACTTCATTATTTGTAAGCCCTAAACCCTAAGTCCGATTCTAGGGTTTAGGTAGGTGTTTTTCCAGCAACTTAGAGGGTTTCAATCACTTCATAAACATCAAATATTGGTTTGTTGATTCTAACTTAATTATGTATTTCATTATTATGGTTGTTTGCCCTTCATTGATCATGCTTTGCTAATTCACCTTGTGTCTACTTATGATTGTGTGAAACTTGTATATAATTAATTATATCTTATTGATTCCTTGTTGATGTATGTGTCTATCGTCATCAATAAAGGTGTGACACTTCAATAGATCTTATTGGTTTAGCTTATAATTCTTGTTTCCTATTGTCTCTTGTTTGATTGGGTGATATCGATGTTAGGCTTAAGAAAACTGGCTAACCTCCTATACGGTAACTTGCTTGAACGTCTTAAGAAACATGAACCAATGCGTACTAGGTTTATTTGGTTGTATTTAATGCATGAGCGAATTCTAGTGATCCCATGTTAGGAGCTTCTTAGCCGGCTCGACATAGGAGTGAAGTAGGAGCTTATAGAGTTGGGGAAGTACGTACGCCACCCCACGAATGGTATTAAGGAATACAACCCGTCAATTAAAACAAGGTGTGACAATTCAATAGGTAGAATTGGATAGCTAGCAAGGAGTAACATATCATAGGTAGACATGCTTCACTTCCCTTGTAGAACCCTAGTTTACTTTCCTGCACATTAGTTTAAGTAGTAGCTTTTGGGTTAGTTGATTAGCAACTAATTCCGCCCCTCCTTCCAAAACCCGAGATTTTTACTTGCTTTTCATAAAATATAAAAATACAAAAAGAATCATCCCTCACCTCTAGACATAGTAGATAAATTTCAATCCTAACGAACACTATTCTTTGAGTTGAACGATCAATCCCCCGGTACTTGCCACTTCACTATACTACATCGGTCAGGTACACTGCCTGGTGGGGATTGCAAACTTCTCGAGATCCCTCGAGAGGTAAAACCTGTTGTAAGGTCGCAAAACCACGCATCACACACACACAAACACATTTCTTGGTCTTAGATGATCAAATCACATTTAAAACACATACTTCAACTCAACATGCAATAAGCTATGTAATTCGAACAACCATAGATTCCAAACACAAGATTGAAATATATTGCTTACTTTCTAAATGTTGACACACCATTGTTAAAATTCATGTGTATAACATGACATCTTCATCACCTTAGTTATAATGGATTTAGTTGAGTCACATTAAGCCAAGTATTGGTAAACTATCATCTTTTTTATACGTCAATAGGAAAAAATAGGAATTCCTATCTTTCTAGCATGAGAATGACTAATGGAGAACCTATTGTACTAGAAACTCAATTTAACCTAACGGTTAAATTGCTTCCAGGAGAGAAGTTGGGTATCACCCGTAAAAATGGTCGTGTTTAGCCTTAATTGAGCACCGCTAGTAATAGTCTCATATTCATTCTCCAACTTGAAAAATCTTTATTCCTATACTTGCCTAAAGTAAGTGTTAAAATAAGATATATTGTTTTGCCTTAGGAATATTAATTAAACAAGTAGTAGACATGACTTTTCTTTCTTTAGTTTATTAAAACCACTTGCATTACATATACATGTGTTGATTACATGTTTTTTTGTCTGATATGATTAAGTGTCTTGACGGTATCATAGTGCTTAATAACTATTTGATTAATAGTAAAATGTGTAAACCTTGGAAAGGTTTTGTTTGCATGCTTATATGTTTCATGCTACTAAATGTTAACATGATTTGTATGATATTTTCATTCTTTATTTATATGATGTTTCGCAAGATTAACGTGTTACTTGTTAATCCATGATATGTCATTTTACATGATGTATCTATGTTTGAAAGCTCTTGTTTTCTGTTGACATTCATTAAACCTTTCTCGAAGGATAATCTAAATGATACATGCTCCAAAATGTTATAATTTAAACATGGGTTGCATGAATCTTTCATCTTGCTTCTTTTGTGACTTTGTAACCCTATTTGTTTGCTACGTGTGCACTTATAATTTGTCAAAGTGCTTTTCGTATGATAAACTTTCAGAAGTCTTTTTACCCTACAAATTAATTACATAGATTGTCGTATTTACTTATATCTAAGTATGCTTAAATGTCTAAGCCTAACGACAAAACAATTTCAAAATAAAATGTCTTGAATAATGTCATGATCTTGCATAATATGATTGTTTGTCTTGATGCTATCTTGTTGTGTGGTAAATTTTTGTCTAGTAGTCGAATATGTTGTTTGTATAGGATATTATCCTTTGATTCCTATCATGTTGACATCTTTTTGTCACTAACAAATTTGTTTTGTAGATTGATAACAAATCACTAGTTATCTCATTTTGTTTTAACTTTTATATGCTTATTTCGCATAATTGTAATCCCTTTATTGCTACGTAGATTAGTAATATGTTTTACGGGACCCCTACACTTGCATATAGTTTTAAAGTATATAGATTTAAGTTTTAAAGGCATGGATTTGCATTTTTTTATCTTTCAACCGACCTCTTTCCAAATCTCAATATTGCTTCCGCTTTACAAAAATCACCTCCATCACTATTTAGTTATAACAATACTCTAATCCTCTACACCACCTATGAGGTGTAAAAATCCTAAAATCCGTTTTCCTAAATTCCTATATAATTTGAATTTTTCCAAAGTTATGAATATGATTAATAATTAAGAACCAATTGAAACTATATGTTATACATTTCTTACATATTTTGATAATTATCCTAAACTATATGTTATATAATTTGTTCATAATATTAATAGTAACCTAAGTAATTTAGCAAATCAAAATCCTATGTCCTAATCTAAACTACAAATCAATCGGCCCCCCTTCTTAGCCCTAAATCACGACCCACCCATTTAAACATAATCAATCACATTACTAACACAATCAGTCACAATTAAATCTGTATTATTTGTTTCCTAATTAGAACACACGCTCCTCCCTAATAATTAGGTCATAGCGTGTTTGTTTTTCTGTATCTCTCTCTCCCATTCATACGACACATTAACAAAATAAACACACATAGTATGCTGCTATTTTCCCTCTCAAAAACCAAAGTCGAAGGTTGATTGCTATTGGTGTTCATTCGTGGCTATTAGGATTGTTGCTGTGGTACTGATTCGTGGGCTGGGTATTCATGATTTGTGAGAATTGTTGTTCTTCTTTTCCTTCTGTGTCTCGATCAGCAGCAAGGTATCACCAATCTTTCTTTTGTTTCTTTCCATTCGACAACACACATGTTAATGTGAATATATACGAGGTAATGCTAATCTGAATCAAACACTAAACCTAATCGATAGTGCTATTTAATTTGTACGAAGTCACATGAAATCATAAAATTAAGAATTTGTTAATCTGTTTTGTGTCACGGTTTATGGACTGTTTTGTGTCCTTGTTTTCCAGCCATTTAGCCGACTATTTAGGCTGAATGATCAAGCCCTAATATCAGTATTAAATGATAATTAATGTGGTATTATGTCACAACCCGTAATTTTAGGTCATTTTCCGAACCTCGACGATTCACTATTCATCAGTCACTATTCATCATTTACTATTCACCGATCACTATTCATCATTTTACTATTCATCATTTTCGGAGTCAATTTGAGATTCTGAGAAGCGTTCAGAAATTTTACTATTCACATGACACTATTCATTCCCGGAGGGAAAACACTATTCATGTCCATCATTCATTTCATCGTAAACGTGGTTTACGGGTATTCATATTCGCGTAACCGGTTGGGTTTAACTGCGAAATTCATGCATCATTAGTAGGGACACTTCATACGGACTAGGAATAGTCTACAAATCATCAGTATCCTAGGTCATGCACGGGTATGCATTATTTCAATTTACGTATGGTTATTTTATTAATTAACGTTACCACTCAGTTTTTACTACTAATAATATACTCGATACTCCCGACAATGATCCTAACATATTTTCATATTTATTATAATGATATAAAAATTATATTATTAATTTACCCGGTGTTTTTAAATCAACTGCTACATTTTTCGGTAAACGCTTATAACACCGTTGGTTTGTGAATTTTCAACCCGATAATTATTTTAACACCCGATTCTTGCAAGGAATAATATTTTACAACTTTTACAACTTCGTCATATTTTATTTCACCTCGTTAACATTTATTTCAAGATAGCTCGGTACCCGATAACACCCAATACACAATTAAACTACACTAATACTTCCACCACTTGGACAACACCATTAATTAGCCCACAAAAGCCCCACCTCCCCTTGTTTCACGCCATGGCCCCCCCTAGGTACATTGCACATGCCTTAATTAACTAAGCTTACATAACAAGACTTATATTTTACTTACTTCATTTTCATTTTTTAACAAAACATAAACTAGCACAAAACTCTTCCATCTTTCTTTCTTCTCTCTAGGTTTCGGCAAAACAAGAACACCAACAAGAAATCACAAATTTTTCAAGATCAAGTGCTTAATCAAGTCTTAGTAATAATCTAGTTAGGGTTTTGAAATAATAACCACAAAGATTTAATGGGTTTTCATCACCATCTCTTGATAATCATCACAAGTAAGTTGTCAAACTCTTTTTCATAATTTCTTCAAGTTGTCTTCATGATTATATGCTTTCCATAGTAGATCTATATGCATATGCAAGCTATACCACTCCATTTACATTTATTTAACTTTTGAGCCATAGAGATGGGTTATAGGTAAATCCTTGGTAGATTAACTTGATGGATGATGTTTAGGAACCCATGACACCCTAAGAAGGTGTATGGTAGGCTATGGCATGATTGGTTGTTGTTTGTGAGGTTTTTGGACAAGTTACTAACTAGGAAAGTGATTTTTAAGTATATATAAACCTACTGTCCCTATTTTGAAAACGTGGCCAACTCAGTAGGTTGTGAGTAATTTTGGACCAAAGATTTAGAAAATACATTCCGAGACGAAACTATGGCCGAAAACGGGGATAAAAACGAGCTTATAACGAAGGAGATATGATTTTTCAAAATTTAACGACGAAAACTAATTTTTCTGAAAATAGCGTGCTGTTGGACGATTTTCGACGGGCAAACTGAGGCGTTTAACGCGACCTAGATGAACCGAGCTACTAAAAATGTGTTAGTATATATTTATACGAAATCATGGATATAAAGAACGTAGAAAACGAGTTTGTAACGACCAAGATATTCACGTTTTAAACAAGATATTCCTTATTATTCTTGACAGCTTTTAATAAAAAGGTATATTACGTACTAAAAGTGTATTTTTCAAGTAACGACGATAGAAGAGCCATTTTCCTTAAACCGTTGAGACACGTATCGTCAAGAGCGTCAATGAGATGACTTCAAAGGTTTTTCAAAACGCCAAGACTAACACGAACGTTTTATACATTTCATTATACGACTAGTTTTGCAAGCCTAGTATGGACATATTTTCCTAAGTTATGGCAACGCTATAACTCAACGCTAACACTTATTCTTAAGCTTCGAGTGGTATAGGCTTCATGTGCATATGCATTCATCTCACACCTCATAATCTAAGTGAATCATATCATTCATTCATATTAGGTCGCGGTTAGAGAATCGTGCCTCATTTCAGTGTATCCACTTTTGTCATCGTAGCTATCGCACCAGGTGAGTTTCATAGCCCCACTTTTACTCATTTTATATGCTTTATAAACTCTTTGGGGGAGATACATGCTTAAACTGTTTGCTATTACTCAAGACGATTTTACTCATATGCTATGCTACGCTTTTATACACTTACTCATGATGTGTAGTTTTATTACGATATGTGACTTAATGTGGAAAACTATTCTATACGCTATATTCTTTCACCACTGTTTAACTCCTGGATGGAGCCGACGGAGAGGTATTGATAGTACTATCGGGTTGACACCCCCACCCTTGGCCCGCGATTCATGGCCTTGGGTGAATATAATCCAGCTATGAAGCATTCTTGCTTATTCTTGTCGTGAGGTTCAGTAGGCTATTAAACTTTACATTAAGCGTGCATATATCGTATACACATTTGACTTAATCATACTATATGTTAGCAGTGGGTTGTAAACACACAGGTTGCGAGTCTTGTATGGCCGGGGCTTGGAACTGAGTGGATTTACAATGCCTTTGCTGTGGAAACATTCTTTGAAGGCTTTTTCAACTATTTTAATACAAACTCTATGAACTCACCAACCTCGTGTTGACACTTTAGCATGTATTCTCAGGTATTAAGCAAAGGCACGCTACTGGAGGTTTTGGCAGGGCACGGCATGGTCATAGAAGACTCTGATATTCATAAGGGACCGTTTTAAATGATATTTTCAAGGGCCTAATTCCGCACTACTTTTTACAATGTAAATCAACATTTTTGTTAAACTATTTTATTCTAAATGAATGAGATGAAAACCGTTCTTTGCACTTGTGTTATGATACCAATTGAGTTGCACCCCAATAACATTACTTTCCGCTGCAAACCATTTTTGGGGGTGTGACAGATTGGTATCAGAGCCTAGGCTATAGAGAATTGGGTAATTTTAAAACCTAAACTATAGCTACTTTTACGAAAACTTAACCCTATGACCGCCACGTGCCTGCCTGCCAAGCTGATGCCTCATTTGTGGTTTGTTGCTGACATATTTAATGAGATTTATATCTTATTGCCAGATAGATTATACTCACTTATTCTCGTTGATTACTATGATTGTCTTACATATAAGGGTGCATACATATCATACACGTCACAGCGTTACACCTCTTCCTTACGTAGTTTATCATTCGGCCTCAAGCCTGATCACATGCCTTAGTCATTTGAACCACCCTTTACATGTGAAGGACATAGTATTAGTATAACTAAGCTGAGTATTCCAAAATTCATTAAACCTCGGTGGAATATAGACTGGTCATCTATATTCGACCCGGGACAGTGGGACATAGCCTGACCACCTATGTTCGACTCAGAGATGAATTTTGCAATACTTAGAGTAGTTATAATGGAATTATGTCCGGATTAATTTGATCAGTGTAAGCAATTCCAATATCGAGCCAATCTTTCAAAAGACCTCATTTCAGGATGTTGAATCCATTCTTTCAGACAACTTGTTTCCTAGCTTGATTTAGTGACAGTTCTTGTTTGATGAGTTGCGAAAATCAAGCTAAGATCCAAGTTGTTACCCCAGCCGATTCAGTTTAATCTCATGACAGTTCTTGTTTGATGAGTTGTGAGATTAAATTTGAATCGACAACCTAAACCGATTTAGCCTAATCCCATGACAGTTCTTGTTTGATGAGTTGTGGGATTAAGTAAAAATCGGTTACCTTAAGATCTTTTGGGGACTACGCTCGATAATGGGAAAGTTTACACCCATCAAACCCGACCAGGAGAACATACGTACGTAGAACGAACGAGCTGAACTTCGGGACGAAGTTCCTTTTAGGGTGGGAGACTGTCACAACCCGTAATTTTAGGTCATTTTCCGAACCTCGACGATTCACTATTCATCAGTCACTATTCATCATTTACTATTCACCGATCACTATTCATCATTTTACTATTCATCGTTTTCGGAGTCAATTTGAGATTCTGAGAAGCGTTCAGAAATTTTACTATTCACATGACACTATTCATTCCCGGAGGGAAAACACTATTCATGTCCATCATTCATTTCATCGTAAACGTGGTTTACGGGTATTCATATTCGCGTAACCGGTTGGGTTTAACTGCGAAATTCATGCATCATTAGTAGGGACACTTCATACGGACTAGGAATAGTCTACAAATCATCAGTATCCTAGGTCATGCACGGGTATGCATTATTTCAATTTACGTATGGTTATTTTATTAATTAACGTTACCACTCAGTTTTTACTACTAATAATATACCCGATACTCCCGACAATGATCCTAACATATTTTCATATTTATTATAATGATATAAAAATTATATTATTAATTTACCCGGTGTTTTTAAATCAACTGCTACATTTTTCGGTAAACGCTTATAACACCGTTGGTTTGTGAATTTTCAACCCGATAATTATTTTAACACCCGATTCTTGCAAGGAATAATATTTTACAACTTTTACAACTTCGTCATATTTTATTTCACCTCGTTAACATTTATTTCAAGATAGCTCGGTACCCGATAACACCCAATACACAATTAAACTACACTAATACTTCCACCACTTGGACAACACCATTAATTAGCCCACAAAAGCCCCACCTCCCCTTGTTTCACGCCACCATGGCCCCCCCTAGGTACATTGCACATGCCTTAATTAACTAAGCTTACATAACAAGACTTATATTTTACTTACTTCATTTTCATTTTATAACAAAACATAAACTAGCACAAAACTCTTCCATCTTTCTTTCTTCTCTCTAGGTTTCGGCAAAACAAGAACACCAACAAGAAATCACAAATTTTTCAAGATCAAGTGCTTAATCAAGTCTTAGTAATAATCTAGTTAGGGTTTTGAAATAATAACCACAAAGATTTAATGGGTTTTCATCACCATCTCTTGATAATCATCACAAGTAAGTTGTCAAACTCTTTTTCATAATTTCTTCAAGTTGTCTTCATGATTATATGCTTTCCATAGTAGATCTATATGCATATGCAAGCTATACCACTCCATTTACATTTATTTAACTTTTGAGCCATAGAGATGGGTTATAGGTAAATCCTTGGTAGATTAACTTGATGGATGATGTTTAGGAACCCATGACACCCTAAGAAGGTGTATGGTAGGCTATGGCATGATTGGTTGTTGTTTGTGAGGTTTTTGGACAAGTTACTAACTAGGAAAGTGATTTTTAAGTATATATAAACCTACTGTCCCTATTTTGAAAACGTGGCCAACTCAGTAGGTTGTGAGTAATTTTGGACCAAAGATTTAGAAAATACATTCCGAGACGAAACTATGGCCGAAAACGGGGATAAAAACGAGCTTATAACGAAGGAGATATGATTTTTCAAAATTTAACGACGAAAACTAATTTTTCTGAAAATAGCGTGCTGTTGGACGATTTTCGACGGGCAAACTGAGGCGTTTAACGCGACCTAGATGAACCGAGCTACTAAAAATGTGTTAGTATATATTTATACGAAATCATGGATATAAAGAACGTAGAAAACGAGTTTGTAACGACCAAGATATTCACGTTTTAAACAAGATATTCCTTATTATTCTTGACAGCTTTTAATAAAAAGGTATATTACGTACTAAAAGTGTATTTTTCAAGTAACGACGATAGAAGAGCCATTTTCCTTAACCGTTGAGACACGTATCGTCAAGAGCGTCAATGAGATGACTTCAAAGGTTTTTCAAAACGCCAAGACTAACACGAACGTTTTATACATTTCATTATACGACTAGTTTTGCAAGCCTAGTATGGACATATTTTCCTAAGTTATGGCAACGCTATAACTCAACGCTAACACTTATTCTTAAGCTTCGAGTGGTATAGGCTTCATGTGCATATGCATTCATCTCACACCTCATAATCTAAGTGAATCATATCATTCATTCATATTAGGTCGCGGTTAGAGAATCGTGCCTCATTTCAGTGTATCCACTTTTGTCATCGTAGCTATCGCACCAGGTGAGTTTCATAGCCCCACTTTTACTCATTTTATATGCTTTATAAACTCTTTGGGGGAGATACATGCTTAAACTGTTTGCTATTACTCAAGACGATTTTACTCATATGCTATGCTACGCTTTTATACACTTACTCATGATGTGTAGTTTTATTACGATATGTGACTTAATGTGGAAAAATATTCTATACGCTATATTCTTTCACCACTGTTTAACTCCTGGATGGAGCCGACGGAGAGGTATTGATAGTACTATCGGGTTGACACCCCCACCCTTGGCCCGCGATTCATGGCCTTGGGTGAATATAATCCAGCTATGAAGCATTCTTGCTTATTCTTGTCGTGAGGTTCAGTAGGCTATTAAACTTTACATTAAGCGTGCATATATCGTATACACATTTGACTTAATCATACTATATGTTAGCAGTGGGTTGTAAACACACAGGTTGCGAGTCTTGTATGGCCGGGGCTTGGAACTGAGTGGATTTACAATGCCTTTGCTGTGGAAACATTCTTTGAAGGCTTTTTCAACTATTTTAATACAAACTCTATGAACTCACCAACCTCGTGTTGACACTTTAGCATGTATTCTCAGGTATTAAGCAAAGGCACGCTACTGGAGGTTTTGGCAGGGCACGGCATGGTCATAGAAGACTCTGATATTCATAAGGGACCGTTTTAAATGATATTTTCAAGGGCCTAATTCCGCACTACTTTTTACAATGTAAATCAACATTTTTGTTAAACTATTTTATTCTAAATGAATGAGATGAAAACCGTTCTTTGCACTTGTGTTATGATACCAATTGAGTTGCACCCCAATAACATTACTTTCCGCTGCAAACCATTTTTGGGGGTGTGACATATTAAAAATCAGAAACCCTAGACTAAATTAACGAGTGCATTGAAAAGGGATTAGGGTTTTGCGTCCATGATTTTATGTGGGATTGGTTTGCCTATTTGCCTTGTTATTCTTAGAATGGTGTGTGTGATTGCTATTGGTTTCTTGTGTGTGTCGACATGGTTACCTACTGGTTAAAAAGGTGTAAAGATTTGTGGTGTAAAAGTGTGGCTCGCTATATTAGTCATCTCACTAGCATGCATAATTAATGAGGCCGGTTTGGTTTAAATGGGAAAACTAGGGTATTGAGTTATGATATTTTGTGTGTGTCATGGAAACATGTTAACTGGATAACTCAGCCGTATTTTACGAATATCGAGGGTGTGTGAGTCTAAATATATTCAAAAGAGTGTAAAAAGGGTTTAGGTTAGGGTTGTTTCTGTCTCAACTGCATGCTGTCCAGGATTTGGGTCGTGTTGCTAGGGTCATAAGTTAATGATACAAATGTGTTTTTGCAAGATTTTTGATGCTAAAACTAAATTCAGGATGTGTGCCATCTAGATATCAAATTTCATAATTTTTAGAGGTCGGGAGAGTAGTTTTTTGATTTTTGGGAGTTCAAGTGTCAAAACTGTATTTTAGATGTCTGAAAATCAGTTGGTGTTTTTGATTTTTAGTTTTAAAACCATAAGGAATTAAGAGGTCCCATTTAAAAGGGATAATTTTTGAGATGTATATGGCTTACTGGAATTTTGGTGGATTTTTATGAAGTGTCAAAATGGGTTCGTTAAGGGCAAACTTTCTGGGTGTCTGTGCAGTTATCTTTCTGGGCAGGTTTGGGAAAATGATTTTTGAAAGGGTACTTGAACTAAGTAATAAAATATGAAAAAATTAGAGGAAGTACTAGAAATATGTAGGAGTCACAAATAAAAATTGTAGAGTCTCTGGAGCTTAGTTGATAAGTCTATAAATTCATAAGATACTGAGCCAGATTTGCATTCTAAACCTAAAATCTATTTTGACACACTTAAACCTTAACTAGATTAATTATTGATTTGAAACACATATAAAAACTATGTCTTGATTGTTAACTCAGTCTAACCGAATTCCATATTCGACTAAACCTATTTTGATATTACATTTATAACCTAATTAAGTTATGCCTTAATTATGAAACCTTAAACCTATGTATTAATCACTTAACTTAAGTAAACCCTAAATATGAAGATGTGATTGATAACAAGCATTAAAAATCCGTTATGATATTAAATGAGCGTATAAGTAATATACGATTATAATTCATGTAGATCCGATGAAGTCGGAGTGATCCTCTTTCTTGTGTTCTTTTGCCCTTTTGCTTGCATTTCATAAGGTACAGATATTCCGCCCTTTCTCAGTAAGGGTATCTCATGATTTGATTCCTTGATGTTTGATATTCTGATTTATGGTCTATTTGATATTCGTTTGGTTGTTTGTTTGATATGATTCGTTCGTTATCTCCTGTGACTTCAGTATTCGAATCCTTTGGGTATTTTGTAATCCATTAGATATTATGACTTGTATGAAAAACCTTTTTGAATATATATCTTAATGATGGTTTTGAGAAATACTATTTTTAAAATGATTTCTATGAATACGAGGTAACCCCACTTTATATATGAAGGTTTAAAGACTCTTATGAAAACGACTTTTAAAAGAATACTTTCATGAAAACAACATTTAAATAATTTTCATAATTACATAATCTGGTTGTACTTTACCCTTAAGGATTTCTCATGACTCATTGTTTCCTGATATTTGTTATGCTTTGATCCGTATTTGTTTAGTTATTTGTTTGATTATTCATTTCATGCTATATTATATTCATATAGCTATTATCTGAGTTGGATAATTTATAATTATCCTTTATCATTAGATTGCATGTACTATGCCTATTATGTTGCCCATATTTGTAGCCAGTCATGGGGAGTCCATGGCCTTGCCATTGATGCACCAATGGTATTGACACTATCTGTGGAGGTGGATTTTTGCCAACAGTGTTCCCATTTGTTTATATGGCTGTATATATAGCGCACCTGGCCCATGTTTATTATATGTATGTTTAGTCTAGAACTGGCATATGTATCTTTGTTTTGAAGGGAACGTATGGATGCATCCTAGGAACTTAGTTCAGTTTTGATATATATACTTGTGAATGGACTTGAGTGTGTGCAATACACTCCATTTCACTATTTGGTACATTGAGCTAGCTACTCCATGTACAATTTGTTATATGATTTGTTGGGCATTTCCTTTGATATTGATATCCACTTTATGTTCATTATTATGCTTTGACCCCTTTCATATGTTCCATATTCTGTTTGACATCTTGTTTAGCAGGTTCTCTTGGATTCATTCGCTTATTCATTTCGTATATGCTTATTACATTTCATTTGTTTATATCTGTTCACTAAGCGTTAGCTCAGCCGCATTTTCTTTTCTCTGCGGTAGGTTATAAGCGGGATGCTGGGCATGAATGTTGAGAGTAGAAGATAGAGGACCTACCCTTGATTAGATTCCATTATTGGAGTTATGATTGTAGACATTATGCTTTGGATATGTATTGTATTTAGATTATTGTTTGGATTATATTTCGTAAGTCCTTGTAATTCTTGACTTAGCATTTAATAAGAAGTCTTTCGCTTGCGTTACTATGTTCTGATTGACACCATAATGTTACACTTAGACCCTTTTTGGGTTGGGGTGTTACAATTATGGTATCAGAGCTTAGGCTCCGACCTGTAGTACTTTAAGTTATGACCTGTGAAAGATTTGGCCCTTAGGTTAGCACTATAGGAGTTTATGAAATAACCTTTGAGAATTTGCCTTAGGATTTCCACTCTGAAGAAACTTAGGTTATGATCGGTGAGGATTGGGTAGACTATAAGACGTTTGTTTAAGTATCATTGCTTCCGCATCACTCTGATTCGTGCCTTACTTTTAGTTAAGCCCTTTTAAGATCACTTTTTCTGGAGATTAGAAACTTATTATTTTGCACAACCTAAGATTTGTAACCGAGTAAGTTTAGAATACGTTGAGAATTATGTGGTAATGCCTGACACTGTATAAGCTTTATTTTCTGATTCCGACCTTAACCTCTAATTCGTTTGTTAATCATTTAGATGCCTCTTCGATCATTCTGAGAATTCTTGTGACCATGACGTGTTTGACACCTTTTGTGATTTCTCTTGCGTTTGCTAAGCATATTTAAGTCTCCCTACACTATTAGATTCATCTTACCCATTCCTATTCATATGAGAAATCTTGTGGTGATTAACCACGAGTATGGGAATGTTTCCCTCACTTCTGAATGATAAGATCCACTCTGCTGATCTGTCTTTCTCTGGAATGCTAATTTCGATGTCATTCTGGTATGGATTATTTGACTGAGCATCAAGATGCTAACTACTGTCATACTGTACACCTTTGACGATTCGAACATCCTGAATTCTTTTTACCATGATTTCCGATTGGTTAACCCGTTGTTATCATTACTACCCTGGAAACTCGTATGTTATTTTCGCGGTTGTGAAGGTTTTCTAGAACCTATTTTTGTACACCTTGGGATGGATCTCACCTTGAGAGTCATTTTGCAATATGAGTTTTCTCGATGTAATCCCTGAACGAACTACCAAGGTTTCCACCGGAGTGTGAAGTTGATTTGAAATGGTACTGAGAGATTGTTTAGTCACGACTCGAGGTAGAATATGATATCAATAAAGACATGTTTACATGATGCAAGTATTATGACGCCTGGCCAACGTGATAATAATTACATCATATAACCTGAACTTATTGGGATCATATGATGTCTTTGGGAAGTGCCTGAGAACAATAAGTGGAATGAGTCAGAATTCTATCTGAGTAGAGCGACGTTTTGCCTGATTCTGAAACTCCGTATCAAATAGCACCAGTTGAATTGAGAGAACTGAAGGAGCAACAAAAAGAACTAGGAAGTGGTTTTATTTGTTTGAGCGTATCTCCGTTAGGTGCTCCAGTTTTATTCGTGATAAAGAAGGATGGTAGCATGAGGTAATATATTGATTACTGGAAGTAGGACCGTATTACAGTTAAAAACCGTTATCCATTACCTTGAATCGATGACTCATCTGATCAACCTTAGGATATGAAGTCTTCTCTAAGACTGATTTGAGACCTGGTTATCATCAGTTGCATGTGAGGAGCGAGATGTTCCTAGAACTACCTTTCGTACTCGTTATGATCACTTTGAGTTTAGTGACGCCAATTGTATTGGCTAATGCTTCGATTGTTTTATGAACTTGATGAATCATGTCTTTCGGGAGTACTTGGACAAATTTGTCATAGTATAACATTTTAGTACATTCAGAGACGAAGGAGAAACATGAGGATCATTTTTGTATTATGATGGAAACTTTGCGTAAGAAGAAACTTTATATATTCTAGAAGTGTGATATTGGTTGGGACAAGTGGCGTTCTTAGTTGATGGCATTATTAGGATCCTGCGAAGATGGAAACTATCACCAAATGGCCAAGACCGACAACAGTTACAGAAGTTAGAACCTTTTAAGTCTTGCAGAAGAATTGTGGAAGATGTTCATGACTGGCGTTACCGTTGACGAAGCTTATGAGAAGAGGAGAGAAGTTTAGTTGGGATGAGAACTGAGTTTTGGAAAGTGAAACACAAATTAGCTTCTACTTCCATACTTATAGGTGAGTACCAATTTTTGGACGTTTCAAGAAGAGACTTGGTTATGCCTTTATACAGTACGAGAAGGTTATTGCTTATGCATCAAGACTACTAGAGCCGTATGAGGCGAATTATTCAATGCATAACTTGGAATTTGTAACAGTGGTGGTTGATAGTAAGATTTGGAGGTAATTCTTGTATGACGGATTATGATCTGTGTTGAAGACTTGAGGAAACTATTTAACCGAGGCACACAGTTTTTACTTCTTTATTCATCTTAGTTGTACTATGATAAATTAAGATCTGGAGCAGACCTTCTGGTGGAAAGACATTTAGTAAGTTGGTAGAAACCTTTAAGCTAGAGATTATTTGGTTAGTTAGCACACCTGCAGTGATCGTGTCTGAGATCCGCGTCTTACTTCATAATTCTGGGAAGATCTGTAGAAGGCTTGAGGAATCAGACTCGGGATGGCAAGCTGATGGCAAGTGAATCCTTTCAGACTTATGTATGAACAGAAGTGTAGAGCACCTTTTGGTAGAATAAGGTCGGAAAGTTGCTTATTAAAGGTCCGAAGTTGATGTTAGTGAATATTAAGATAGTTACCATTGTAGAAGAGAAGTTTTGAAATTTTAGACCAGGAGACTGGGTGTTCTTGGAGTGTCTATGTATAGAAGTGTTAGATGTTCTGGCACAATGGAGATTTAATCCGCGGTTAGTTGGCCTTTAGGTTCATTCTTAGCATTACTAATATTCCGTCATTTTCGTTAGACATTTGGTATGTTCGATAATTCGATATAAGCTTCATTGACTGTTTGTATGCTTCTTTGATTCGTTTGGAAACTTAGATAGAATTGATGAAGTTCCTACCATTTAGCATTATCTCCGTATTTGTCTCATGTTTTAGTTCATGTACCTCTTTTGAGATGCTACAGCTATCATCCGTCATATATATGTTTCGTATCTATTGGATCAGATTCGTTATGATTTGTTTTGCTGGTGAGACTGAGGCTATCCTAGTTTGTCTCGATCAAGTCATGAGAAAACCTTTTCGTTCATTAAAATCTTTCAGATTAGAAGAGGCAATCCTAGTGAGTTAATCATTTCTTTTCTTTTCGTGATTTGGTACGTTTCCATTTGACCTTTCTACTTCAATTTCGAGGACGAAATTTTCTTTTTAGAGGGGAAGAATTGTAAAACCCTAAAATCCGTTTTCCTAAATTCTTATATAATTTGAATTTTTCCTAAGTTATGAATATGATTAATAATTAAGAACCAATTAAAACTATATGTTATACATTTCTTACATATTTTGATAATTATCCTAAACTATATGTTATATAATTTGTACACAATATTAATAGTAACCTAAGTAATTTAGCAAATCAAAATCCTATGTCCTAATCTAAACTACAAATCAATCGCCCCCCATAATCAATCACATTACAAACACAATCAATCACAATTAAATTTGTATTATTTTGTTTCCTAATTAGAACACACGCTCCTCCCTAATTCTTAGGTCATAGCGCGTTTGTTTTTCTCTCTTTCTCTCTCTCTCTCTCTCTCTCTCTCTCTCTCTCTCCCCCATTCATACGACACATTAACAAAATAAACACACATAGTATGCTGCTATTTTCCCTCTCAAAAACCAAGGTCGAAGGTTGATTGCTATTGGTGTTCATTCGTGGCGATTGTTGCTGTGGTACTGATTCGTGGGCTGGGTATTCATGATTTGTGAGAACTATTGTTCTTCTTTTCTTTCTGTGTCTCGATCAGCAGCAAGGTATCACCAATCTCCCTTTTGTTTCCTTCCATTCGACAACACACATGTTAATGTGAATATATGCGAGGTCATGCTAATCTGAATCAAACACTAAACCTAATCGATAGCATGCTATTTAATTTGTACGAAGTCACATGAAATCTGTTTTGTGCCACTGTTTATGGACTGTTTTGTGTCCTTGTTTTCCAGCCATTTAGTCGACTATTTAGGCTGAATGATCAAGCCCTAATATCAGTATTAAATGATAATTAATGTGGTATTAAAAATCAGAAACCCTAGACTAAATTAACGAGTGCATTGAAAAGGGATTAGGGTTTTGCGTCCATGATTTTATGTGGGATCGGTTTGCCTATTTGCCTTGTTATTCTTAGAATGGTGTGTGTGATTGCTGTTGGTTTCATGTGTGTGTCGACATGGTTACCTACTGGTTTAAAAGGTGTAAAGATTTGTGGTGTAAAAGTGTGGCTCGCTATATTAGTTATCTCACTAGCATGCATAATTAATGAGGCCGGTTTGGTTTAAATGGGAAAACTAGGGTATTGAGTTATGATATTTCGTGCGTGTCATGGAAACATGTTAACTAGATAACTCAGCCGTATTTTATGAATATCGAGGGTGCGTGAGTCTAAATATAATCAAAAGAGTGTAAAAAGAGTTTAGGTTAGGGTTGTTTCTGTCTCAACTGCATGCTGTCCAGGATTTGGTTCGTGTTGCTAGGTCATAAGTTAATGATACAAATGTGTTTTTGCAAGATTTTTGAGGCTAAAACTAAATTCAGGATGTGTGCTATCTGGATATCAAATTTCATAATTTTTGGAGGTCGGTAGAGTAGTCTTTTGATTTTTGGGAGTTCAAGTGTCAAAACTGTATTTTGGATGTCTGAAAATCAGTTGGTGTTTTTGATTTTTAGTTTTAAAACCATAAGGAATTAAGAGGTCTCATTTGACAAGGATAATGTTTAAGATGTATATGGCTTCTGGAATTTTGGTGGATTTTTCTGAAGTGTTGAAATGGGTTCGTAAAGGGTAAACTTTCTGGGTGTCTGTGCAGTTATCTTTCGAGGCAGGTTTAGGAAAATGATTTTTGAAAAGGTACTTGAACTTAGTAATAAAATCTGAACAAATTAGGGGATGTACTAGAGATATGTAGGAGTCACATATAAAAGTTGTAGAGCCTCAGGAGCTCAGTTGATAGGTCTATAAATTCATAAGAAACGGAGTCAGATTTGCATTCTAAACCTAAAATCTGTTTTGACACACTTAAACCTGAACTAGATTAATTATTGATTTGAAATACATATAAAACCTATGTCTTGATTGTTAACTCAGTCTAACCGAATTCCATATTCGACTAAAACTATTTTGATATTACATTTATAACCTAATTAAGTTATGCCTTAATTATGAAATCTTAAACCTATGTATTAATCACTTAACTTAAGTAAACCCTAAATATGATGATGTGATTGATAACAAGCATTAAAAATCTGTTATGATATTAAATGAGCATATAAGTAATATATGATTATAATTCATGTAGATCCGGTGAAGTCGGAGTGATCCTCTTTCTTGTGTTCTTTTGCCCTTTTGCTTGTGTTTCATAAGGTAGTGATATTCCGCCCTTTCTCAGTAAGGGTATCTCATGACTTGATTCCTTGATGTTTGATATTCTGATTTATGATCCATTTGATATTCGTTTGGTTGTTTGTTTTATATGATTCGTTCGTTATCTCTTGTGACTTCAGTATTCGAATCCTTTAGGTATTATGTAATCCATTAGATATTATGACTTGTATGAAAAACCTTTTTGAATATATATCTTAATGACGGTTTTGAGAAATACTACTTTTAAAATGATTTCTATGAATACGAGGTAACCCACTTTTTATATGAAGGTTTAATGACTCTTATGAAAACGACTTTTAAAAGAATACTTTCATGAAAACAACATTTAAATGATTTTCATAATTACATAATCTGGTTGTACTATACCCTTAAGGATTTCTCATGACTCATTGTTTCCTGATATTTGTTATGCTTTGACCCGTATTTGTTTAGTTATTTGTTTGATTATTCGTTTCATGCTATATTCTATTCATATAGCTATTATCTGAGTTGGATAATTTATAATTATCTTTTATCATTAGATTGCATGTACTATGCCTATTATGTTGCCCATATTTGTATCCAGTCATGGGTAGTCCATGGCCTTGCCATTGATGCACCAATTGTATTGACACTATCTGTGGAGGTGAGTTTTTGTCCACAGCGTTCCCATTTGTTTTTATAGCTGTATATATAGCGCACCTGGCCCGTGTTTATTATATGTATGTTTAGTCAAGAACTGGCATATGTATCTCTGTTTTGAAGGGAGCGTATGGATACATCCTAGGTACTTAGTTCAGTTTTGATATATATACTTGTGAATGGACTAGAGTGTGTGCAATACACCCCATTTCACTATTTGGTACATTGAGCTAGCTACTCCATGTAAAATTTGTTATATGATTTGTTGGGCATTTCCTTTGATATTGATATCCACTTTATGTTCATTATTATGCTTTGATCCCTTTCATATGTTCCATATTCTGTTTGACATCTTGTTTAGCAGGTTCTCTTGGATTCATTCGCTTATTCATTTCGTATATGCTTATTACATTTCATTTGTTTATATCTGTTCACTGAGCGTTAGCTCAGCCGCATTTTCTTTTCTCTGCGGCAGGTTATAAGCGGGATGCTGGGCATGAGTGTTGAGAGTAGAAGATAGAGGACCTACCCTTGATTAGATTCCATTATTGGAGTTATGATTGTAGACATTATCCTTTGGATATGTATTGTATTTAGATTATTGTTTGGATTATATTTCGTAAGTCCTTGTAGTCCTTGTCTCAGTATTTTATAAGAAGTCTTCCGCTTGCGTTATTATGTTCTGATTGACACCATAATGTTACACTTCGACCCTTTTCGGGTTGGGGTGTTACAAAACCACATGCCTTGTCATGCGATCATCTCGCATTGATAGAGAAAAGCTTTGTGACTTCAAGGATGAAGTTCTTTGTATGCTAATCAACATCTGCAAATACATTACTAAGCTTATCACTTTCTTTAACCTGCAACCTCCTAAACACTTTATCATCATTCTTCATTCGATGCATTACACATTATGTTGGATATCCACCGATTAAGGCAGAAAGAAATTCATTTACATAATTGTCTTTTGTCAAAATGTATTAAAGAACACTTACTCATGTTTCTTACACCCTAAAATACCAACACATAGGTACACACCATTTAGTTAAAATCGGTTCACAAAACCACAAGTGTTTCAAGCCTTTTTAACCCAACATCACAAGTTTGCACCAATACCTCATCAAGTGAAAAACACATCATGTGTTTGACAAACTTCTTCATCTCCACAACCAACAACTAATTTAAATGGAGTCTAGGATTTTTCTTAAACCAGGACCTCACAACTTCATTGTCTAGAACACCATCATAGGATCTCATCCTTTTCTTCCTCGACACTTTCTCAACACGTTGGTCTAACCAACACTCTCCCATCATATGATGCCATTCTCATCCTCATATAGGTATTTAGTATTTTTATTTTTTATTTTTATATGGAATTTCTGATCCTAGGTGCTTATTGTCTTCACTTCCTTTAATTCCATTCAAGCGTATATTATGGCATGATACATCATCTTTGGTAGATGATAATGTCATAAAAGATCATGTCGGTCAAAACCATGTTAATACTCTCTCTCCCATTGTCACCTAGAATAGGTCATTTTTATAATTTGTGTCAATCAATGAATGAATTTCGTTCTTGTTAGAATCGTAACCCTTATGCATTACGAGAGTCACAGTCTCTGCTTATCCCTTAAGTTGTGAATTTTAGATAAGGATTGCATGAGTGCATATTTTCTATTTTTATAGAACTTGCTATACATACGTGTTTCTTATTCTTTAATAGTTGTCTACGTTATCACCACCACCTTCCATCACCACTTTCACTAATCATCACCACCATGATTAGCGAAAACTTACTTTTATCAATCTTGTGTCATCTACCGAGTTATCACCACATGAATCCTACTAGTAAATCGACACCAGCACTAGCACCACTCACTTTAACTCTTAATATTCCAACTTCACTTCATATCTTCTTTCTAGGCATTATTTTTGGCTCTTATCATATTATATTCTCGTTTTTCTTATGATTGTAATTCTTATTAGAAGACTAAACTTCATGAGATCTTTGATTTCATAATCATGGTTCTCTACTTTGAGTTGCTTGTGATTATATCATTTATATATTGCATATATACATCTTATTTTCTCTTTGTCAAAAAGATGAATATATTGCACTAATTCTTTCATTGTCGGTTCATCATCATATACACTCAATTGTATATAACATACTCATCTAAGGATGAAGTTTGCAAAAATTATTTTTCTTATTTTAGGTGCTTCTTGACACCCTCGAACAAGGAGGAATATCCATTAAGCACTCATATTGAATCCCGACCTGAGTATAGGTCGGTTTATCCCGAGTCCCGACCCAAGTCCCGAGTATAGGTCGGTTTACATATACTTTCTTTGTGTTTTGTCGGTTTATCCCGAGTCCTGACCCGACCCGAGTCCCGACTTCCTAGAAATCCCATCCCGAGTCCCGACCCGAGTATAGCTCGGTTTGTGTCGATCGGGGTCGGTTGCGGTCGGTTTGTGTCGGTTTTCGGTCGTCGGTCGGTTTTGCTCACCCCTAGTCTATACACTTGGTTGTATATGACATACTTGTCTAAAGACAAAGCTTCTATTATACTAATATTTGTTTTGTAGGTTCATCTTGAATCCCTAGAGCAAGGGGGAGCTTCCATCAAGCATTTATAGAATGCATCTTATACACACTTTGTTGTATATCACATACTCGTCCAAGGACGAAAATGGTTTTGCACTAATATTTGTTGTAACACCTCGAAAATCAGGTCCAGCGGAAGCATACATGTCATTGGGGTGCTACTCAATTGGTATCACAACACAAGTACAAAGAACGGTTTTTACCTCAATCATTTAGAATAAAATTTATTTACAAAAAGTGTAAAATTTACATTTTTCAAAAGTACTACGGAAATAGGCCCATAAATAGGTAAAGCGGTCCCAAATATAAGTATCAGAGTCGTCTATGACCATGCCCCTTGCCAAGCGCCTTCAAAAATAAGCTATCACCTTAAACCTGAAAATACATGCTAAAAGGGTCAGCTTACGCTGGTGAGTTCACAGGTTTAAGTAAAAGTTTAACAGTGGACCAAGATAAGTGATTTGCTACACTGGACTAAGATAGATGTAAATCACAAGTTCCACATATATCAACAAACACAATCAATCCAGTATCAATATGACAGGTCACAATAGCCCTCTTTCATATTGACAAACACAGTAGGGCCCTAGGTGTATCAGTCCTTAGCCAGGCACCATGTTATAGCAAAACATAACAAGATTATTTGCTACCCTGGTCTAAGACAAACATGTCGCATATCTAACCTTAGCCAGTCAACAAGTTATAGCAAATCAAAAACAACAGTTAGGTCCATTCAAAACAGTTTGAATGTTTTCTCACATGAATACCAGTCAAATCACATAATGTCATCAAATAACCAGATCAAATATTTCAGCCAAACAGTCAAATATTGAGCAAAACAGTTCTCATATTCCAAATAAACAGTTATTGAGTTTAGTTAAAAACGAGCATGTATTCTCCCCCAAAAATTGTTAGAAAACGGGTAAAAGTAGGGGTCATGAACTCACCTTAGCCACAACAATGCAAGATCACAACTGACACGACTGGCATCAAGAAGGAAAACACAACGGTCTCAAGACATACGGCACGACAGTACACGGAGGTACAAGCACAGCGGTACACAACGGTCTAGAATCGGCACAACCTAATACGTATACGATTATCTCAAAATACTTCTTGCACAATAATAAAGTCGATAAAAGACAATGTGTCGTAGTTTTCGTGAATTACTTGATTTCAAAACTTATCAAAAGCTTAGTATCAATGTTTCGTGTGGTGTGGTAAGATAACATAGACTCGACATACAACTCGCGCCAAAGAGAATAGACATCGACATAATCGAGAAAATACTGACGAGAACTCAAACCAAGAAAACAAATCTAGAAGTTAACGACAAATAAACACCTCGAATAAAATAAATCAGTTTGTACGTTTCGGTATTTACCCCGATATCCCAAATAATTTGTATAAAAAATAAACGTCTTATAAATAGAAATAAGTTTAACAAATAAAATCAGTTTTTTTTTTTTTTTTTTTTTTTTTTTTTCAATTCGTTGTGATTTTAATTAACCAAATCTGTAATCACAATATTTTATAAGTTTTATGTTTCGTTATCATTCGCGTAATTATTAGTTTTGGGTTTATTGAAAATTTTGTGTCCGTTTTGTGTCTAATATATTAAATTCATTTTGAATCTAATATATTATACCGTCTCGAGTCCCAAAATGTTCAATAAGTCCAATGTCTAATATCGTAAATCCAATAACGATCCAATACTCGTCCAAACGATACAAATCCATTATATATCCAAAGTAGAGTCATAATCCGTATTCAAATCCAATTCACAATTTCTATATAATCCGAAACGTACCAATATGATTGCCAAGTGAACAATTAAATACTCGTTAGTTTAGTTAAATTTAAACTTGACCAAATTATTCACCCGAAACCCTTATGTCATTTGGACTGACACTTACACAACTCAACCTTAGACAAATCAATAACTACCAAACCCCAAATCAACATTCCATTGGCTGATAACAACTGGACGCAAACAAAGAGACCACATATATCAAATATAAATCCATGTCCCATCTTGACAACAACAATTCACTTTTACTTACCATGGTCTCGGCTCGAACCCTCGTTAGTTAAACAACTAAACAGACCAAAAGTCATGACTCCAACCAAGTCCTAACATCACGACACCAGAACTATAACCAAGAATACATTAACCTGTTATGCCGAGACCAAGAGGTCTCGGCTCGATTCTGCTTACCGCAACAACCAAACAAACGTAGCCAAAACTAATTATAACTCAATTATAGGATCAAAACTAGCGTCTACAACACAACATGAAGGTGTATATAGCTAAAGTCAAACCGAGTTAAAGCAAGTATGGGTCGACCCGACCCGTTTTCAACCCGAAACAAACAGACACTCTTACATCAATTTTTCTTACCACACGAATTCACAAATCAGCCCCAAATACCACTTTAAATCGTTTTTATCACACGATTTCTATTATCAAAAAGTTTTTAAATCTTGTTATCAATATGTTTTTAACTCATTTGAATCCACGAAAACAATGGCAAAAATAAATAAAAATCGGTTAATAATCAATAAAACAAATGTACTGATTTCACTATACCACAAGGACGAACAAAAGGGAAAAAGACGGAGGTGGTGATGACGGCAGCACGATGGTGGTGGTGCTGATGATGGGGGGGGGGCTGTGGTGTCCTCGAACCAAAAACAACATAACACTCAATCCACAACACCCCGAATCTCACGGTTTTATAAAATTTCGACCAACAACTGATGGTGGTGATGCGTATGATAGTGGTTATGAGGGCTTTGGAAGGCACATATAGTGATGAGCTTTGTGGTGGTGGTGGCGGTGTGGTGTGACAGTGGGCGGTGTGGGGTGGCCGGAGATGGCTAGAGGTGGGGTGGTGTGGAGGGTTGTCGGCTGCAGGGAAAGTGAGGAGGGGGAAAATGAATTTAACCCTAGAAGAGTTATAATAGTTGTATATATAGGCTAGGGTTAGGTTATAAAAAGCCTAGGGACCAATTATGTCGCAATCAAAGTCTAGGGGTGGAGGTTGAACTCTAGTCCAGGGATCAATTATGTAATTTTAGAAATCTTTCTTGAAATGAGGCTCGGGGCTCATTTAGACTAGCAAACGACCGATTCAAGACATGGGAATTTCACCATTGCACTTAGAATAATTTTTCCAGTAAAAACGACTATTCATACGCCTCGTTTCTCATAAATAATAAAATAATCAAATCAAATCGTTGGTTGTGCCAGTACACGTTGTGTACAAATTCCAAGTTTCGCGAGATGACTTCACGTTTTTGAACCAATGAGTTCAGAAAAGATTCGTGTATGAAAAACAGAGAAAATCTCGTATAGAAATAAGTCTGGAAAATTACGGGTTGTCACATTTGTTTTGTAGCTTTTTAATCGTACCTTGACGCCTCGATCAAGGGGGAGCAACCGTCAAGGGGGATCATGCACGCATTCATAATAATTCTCATTCTTTGACACACCTTTATGTTTCAACAAAAAAGAGGAGAAGATAGTCTAACATAGCTTACCCACGTGTATCGTTTGCTATGTGCATTTTCATCATCATGCATTTCTTATATATTTTTTATATGTTGCACAAAACTAACCTTGATATAGGTTAAGAGTCTAAATTTGATCCATGAATCCGCTACCAAACAAGGGCAATAACCTAGGGGACGCAACAACCATAAGGGATTGGAGTAGAAAATTTAACTTCACTAGGGATGATGCAAGCTCGCCTTTTCGGGGAGAAATGAAGTTTAAAACTCCAAGGACACACCCTTTTTGTTTCGATAAAAGGGGGAGAAAAGTGTAAACGGAGAAGGTAATGTAGAAGGTAATACAGAAACAAGTAACTTTTTACATTTTACTATCTATGACGTTTACATATTTCGTCATCATCAAAAAGGGAGAGATTGTTAGTTTAAATATTATGATATTTAATCTATACAGTCTCGTTTGTTTTGATTGATGTCAAACATGTAACTTGATACATAACGTAAAATCACTCATAATCATATTTTGTCTCAACATACATTCAACACCTCTCGACGTCTCGCGTCCGCGTATGCTACAACACAAGTTCATACATGTTTGTTATGTGGCATTATGATCAAACCCCATAACAAACCATTTAGAATGTTTAAAATACTTTTAGATTCTTTAAGCATTTTGTAGGTTTATTATTCTATTTCGAACCTTACTTTACATTTTGCGTTTACAAGTATTTTATATAAATACATCTTTTATAAAATGTCTACTAACAAATATATACTTTTATTTGTACAAGTAAACTAATTATAACTTTCATAAAAGCACTAAAGTTTACTTACACTTGACAAAATATATTTTATTTTGACAAGCACTTAACTAGATATTTTATTTTACAAAAGGTTACTTACATTTTTTCATATACAAGTAACTTACCTTTTTAAGTAAGTATATACATTTGTTTAAATGTATTTTTCATAAAAAGGAAAACACTCTTTTATTACCTCATGCATAGTGTCACAAAATCCATAAAATCTCTACAAATATCCTTTGGAAAGATCTTGTGTTGATTCGGAAAGATTGTATGCAAAATCCAAGATTTTCTGTCAGGCCTCCAAGGAACCCTTTTCTATAAAGGGCGGAACCCGCGAAACCTTTTTTTGGTTCCTTGGTCTGCTGACCTTTTTGGCTATAAATACCAGCCCATTGTTCACTCATTTCTTAACCACTTGAACACACATTCTCTCTACTATGTTTTCATACATTTAGATCAGTAGTAACATACATTAATCACCCTCATTATCATGATCATAATGCTTCTAACTTTCATTATGTTGTAAGAATACTCCCAAAATGATCATGTGAAGCAAGCTCAGAGATCTTGAGTCATCATCCACCACAAGCATACATATATGAAGATCTATTACAACAAGCTTAGGGAACTTGTGGTCTTCATCCATTGAAGGCTTCCTATCAATGTAAGTTCATTTAGATTAGTCATTCATATCCACTAAACATTTGTGTCATGGATCATCATTGTAAACATCACTGTATCATCACAATATATTCACCAAACTAGATTAGATGTTTTATGTGTTTGTGCCATAAAACACAAGGTTTGTTATGTTGCGCCATAAAACATAACGGGTTTGGTTGTACCCGAAGAAGGACTCGACATCTAGCTTAGTGTCGGAAATATTGTATAGGTGACGTCAGGTTGGTTCTACCTCGAACTAGAACTCGGTATTTAGCTTTGTACCAGAAAAAGTGTAAGCGACGTTTGTAAGGTTTTCTCCGCCAAGAAGGGAGCTTGTTGATTTAGTAAAGTAACTCTCGAGTTGGGTACTCGGGGAATGGAGTAGGGCGGAGAGGAGCTCCGTGACCGAACCACTATAAATCATCGTGTCCAGTTTGCACTTTCTTTTACTTATTGCTTTACTTTTATACATGCACCATATTATTGTTTGTGTTGTGGCTTGATATTTATGCTTGTGTGACAACTTGTTTTACTATATGCTTTATATTAGTCATAAGACTATAATTGGCATTTTTCATATTATGGCAAACTTGATTGGATATTTGATACAAAAGATTTAAAGTTTTTAAACGGTAACGTATTCACACCCCCCCCCCTTACGTTTTCACAGGTAGTTTAGAGTTTTTATTCAAGTTTAAATCAGCTAAGAGCTTGGTTTTTCTCGAGGTTAGATTTAGGGTTTATTGCGGTAGGATTAGTAATGGTATTCATAATTTGATATTGTAGAATATTTTGATCACGGAGACCCAATTGTACCTTGCCAAGCATGTGGTGCGTTGTTATGGCTTGTTGAAAGTAAACGATTTAACACACCTGAAGAAAAACAAAAATATTCTTTATGTTGTGGTAAAGGAAAAGTGAAACTTCCAATTGCATTAAAACAGCCACCAGAATTACTAGTGAAACTTTTGACTAATGAGCATACAAAAAGCAAAACGTTTATTGAAAATATCAGACGATATAATTCAATGTTTGCTTTCACCTCTATGAGAGGTAAAGTTGATTATTCTGTCAACACTGGTCGTGGGCCGTTTTGTTTTAGAATTCACGGACAAAATTACCATCAAATTGGAAATCTGTTTCCTAAAGAAAATGAGGCTCTAAAGTTTGCACAGTTATGTATTTTTGATACTGATAATGAAGTTCAAAACAAAATCGATGTTGTAAGGTAAATTATTTTGAATAATTATTATTTATACATATAGTGCAGAAAATAAAAATAAAAAAAGAAAGAAATAAAAAATCTAACATATGTGATTTTAATATTTGTTTATCATTTTTTTTACAGCAATAAAAAAAGGATATCCTGATAAAAGTAGCAATATAGACTATCAGCTAACCAAAGATATGCTTGATGCTCATAATCCTTTAGTAATGAAATTTCGAATGGCCGGCGAACAATTTGCCAATCTGATGATGATAATTTGAAACTCAGATTAATATGAGAAAGAAATTATGATCTACCAACAGCTTCAGAAGTTGCAGCTCTTATTGTAGGTGATTTTGATACAATGGGTAATGAGAGGGATATAATCATGTATAAGCGTTCAGGAAAGGTTAAACAGATTTGCGAACTGCATGTGTCATATCTACCTTTACAATACCCTTTGCTATTTCCATATGTGGAAGATGGTTATAGAACAGATATATATCACTTTGGCGTTACAGACTCCACACCACCAAATAAAAAGACTATGGTAACTATGCGTGAATGGATTGCATATCTCATGCAAGACAGGGCAGATGTATTTTCAATGATACTTCATGGTAGAAGATTATTCCAACAATTTTTAGTTGACGGTTACACAATGGTCGAGGCGGAAAGGATGCGTTATTTGCGAAAACAACAAGTAGAATTAAGATGTGAAACATACACCCGTTTACAAAAGATGGCGAAAAGTTCAAATGGCGGAGCTAAGCCCCGTGGTAGGAAAGTTATATTACCGTCTTCATTTACCGAAAGTCCGAGATACATGATGCAAAATTATCTGGATGCTATGGCAATATGTAAAGCTTATGGATATCCAGACCTGTTTATTACCTTCACATGTAATCCTAAATGGCCAGAAATCACCCGATTCGTTAAAAAAATGAATCTTAAATACTAAGACCGTCCTGATGTGATAACAAGTTTGTTCAAAATGAAGCTTGATTAATTAATGAAGGATATAAAAGATAGAAGGATTTTTGGTAAAGTCATAGCAGGTATTTCACTTAATTGATTTTTTAATAAAGTACTATAGAAACAACTGATATCAAGTATATCAACACTGATTTTTTTATTTTTTTATTATTTATTTATTTATTTATTATTATTTTTAAATGTACAGATGTTTACACAATTGAGTTTCAAAAACGTGGATTACCACATTGTCATTTATGTGTTTGGCTTGATACAAATGAAAAAAATTAGAACTCCAACTGATATTGATACGTTTATATCCGCTGAAAATCCTGATGAAACTGTTGATCCGAAACTTAATCAGCTGGTTAAAGAATTCATGATGCATGGTCCTTGCGGTCCTGATCATAGAAACTGTCCGTGCATGGTCGGCGATAAATGTTCAAAGAATTTCCCAAAGGCGTATACTGAAAGCACAATTATCGATGACAATGGTTTCACATTGTATAAGCGAAGCCATAATGGGAGAACTGTCACCAAAAATAGGACCGAGCTTGATAACAGATATGTCGTGCCATACAACCCATATTTATTAAAGAGGTATCAAGCGCATATAAATGTAGAATGGTGCAATCAGTATGGGTCAATCAAATATTTGTTTAAGTACATAAACAAGGGACCAGACAGAGTAACTGTGACGGTAGAAGAAGAAGAGACGGACGAGATTAAAGATTTTTATGATTGCAGATATTTATCAGCATGTGAATCTGCTTGGAGGATTTTTCATTTTGATATTCATCATAGATCACCACCTGTTGAGAGGTTGCCGTTTCATCTGCCAAATGAACAGACAGTGTTTTTTGATCCTACAGAAAGTATAGATTACTCACTTGAAAAAGAATCAGCAAACACTTCTAAATTTTTGGCTTGGATGGAATGCAACAAGACAGATGAGGCCGCACGTGAACTGTTATATGTAGATTTTCCAAAATATTATGTTTGGAAACCGACTGAACGATTATGGAAAAAAAGGAAGCAAGGTCAGTCTATAGGTCGTATACACCATGTTCCTCCAAATTGGGGTGAGCTTTTTTATTTACGAATTATGTTGAATAAATTAAAGGACCTGAAGAGTTTGATGATCTTAAAAAAGTGGAGAAACTTGTATATCCTACATACAAAGATGCATGTAGTGCGATGGGATTACTAGAGGATGACAAAAAATATATTGACGGACTTAAAGAAATTAGCGATTGGGGAACTGGAGATTACATACGTTCTTATTTTGTTATGTTGATGTTATCAGAAACCATGTCACGACCAGAAGTTGTATGGGAAAAAACCTGGCATTTGATGGCCGAAGATGTTTTGGAAAGAGAAAAAAAACATTAAAATCTAGGTATTGCTTATCTTTTTTTTGAGATGTCTACATTTCATACTTATAATTTTTATAAACGCATGATGTTTGCATATATATATATATATATATATATATATATATATATATATATATATATATATATATATATATATATATATATATATATATATATATATTATATAACAGTATGCGTATGACGTCATCAAATGCAATTGCCCAGTAATCAGGCTGATTGCCCAGTAATCATGGCTTAATTCCACGTCATAATGCCACCTAAGCAATGTTTTGATGTAGATAAAAATCGGAATTTATTTGTGTAAAAATGTACACTAATGGATTCGAACTTGGGTTGTTTATAAGGTTTACATGTATGTTAACCACTAAACCAACACAATATTTATGAATTTATTTTGCAGATCAAAATCTATAAAGGTCTGTAATTAATAATCCATTTAATAGGAAATTTAAATTTAGAACTTATCCCATATATTTATTCCTTAATTATAGTTCCAAATTAATATACGGTTTTTATTTATTGATCACAGAAAACCCTAATTTTTCCTCCCGATAATTTTATTTTGCTTCTTTAATGCTTTATTATGTTCATAATTGTTGTATAACTTTTATGAATATTATGTGTGCTTGTCAATCTTTGTATCATGTTTTATGGTTTTTTTTATAGATCACGTGTGCAGGTTGTTCGTCGATCTTCTTTGTTGGTAATATGTATCCAGGTATGTTGTTTCTTTTCCATTCCTGTATGTTGAATCAATTATTTTATGCTTATAATACAATCATTCTTCAGATCTATGTGAATTTTTATATCTCTTTACTATGACTATACTATGTAATCTTTTTATATAAAGATTATTACTTTGTAATCTTTCATCTATTTTTTTAATTTTTTTTTTGCAGAAGTTGATAAGTTGTTCTGTGAAAGATAGACCATGCATCAGGTTTGCAAACATCATGACCAAACTCAGTAAGATCAACCCATTATTGTCACAAAAGTAACGTTATTTTAATTCTTCATATAAAAGTGTTATTTGTCGACAGTTCTAATGCTTTTTGTTATTTGATATCATATAGTTCTGATTGTTGTAAAGATGAATCACATGAACAAACACATTTTTTTAATGTTATAGGTTAGAATTCAGTTTTTGATTATTAATGTATTGATTTAGGGTTTTTTTTTTTTTTTTTTTTTTTTTTTTTTTTAATGTATTAATTTAAATTTTCTAATAAAGATTAAATCTTGATGTGTTTTTTGTGCAAGTTGTGATTAGAACATCTACAGCTATGTGTTTTGCTTTTCTTGGAGCTTTGATAACGTATCAAATTTAGGGTTTTTGTTGTTCTGGATTCAGTCTGCTTAGGTATGATTCAATTCGCGTTGTCTATTGTGTTTGTGTAGTTTATTTTTGTAGATTTCTTCCGAATTGATATGGGTTTTTGAAGCTTGAATCTTCTGGTAATATAATCTTTGTTTTATAAATGATTTGTTTACACCGATATGTATAATTATGTTGTGTTTACGATGAATAGCTGTTTCTGATGAATAGGTGTTTCTGATGGAGAGGTGTTTTTGATGAACAAGTATTGTACTTTTTTCAGTTGAATTCTCAAGATTTTAGCTAGCAGTTTAAATCAAAGATAATTCAGTTTTTGCTTATTAATGTATTTATATATTTGGCTTGTGACTCAATAATAAAATCACATTATCGATACCACTTCTTTTTTCTTGCTATGAAGATACCACAACTTTTAGAGCTTGACATTAATGCAGTGGAATTGCTTCCGGTGAGTTTGAATTCCAGATGCGCCCGAATCCTAGAGATCACATGGTAACATATATTTCTTATAAAGTTCCATTTTGTCGAAATCATAATACCTTACAAGTCGATTAGGTTCATAATCGGAAATTTTTTTAACTAACTGTGTTGTTTCTTAAAAGAGATAATCAATGGAGATTTAGTAAAGATATTGACTCCTTCACTGTACGTAAAGGGCTTACTAAATAAATAGTTAGGCTAATTTCAGAAGTCTATAAATAGTGAACTTGATAAGATGCTTGACTTTAGGTTAAAAGCTTATAATAAGTGGCGTCGCAAGCGATTTGTTTCAAGTGAAGTTTAGTTTATAGGCAGTGGTAGGAATATAGCATGATATTGATTTTTGAGGAATATGTGAAAAAGGAGTAAAGTTAGTTGCACATTTGATGATTTGGTGAGAGAGTAGAATTAGTAAGGTATATCCTATTTTACATACTTGAATCTCGAGAACACTCTTTTAGATGGGAACCCTGCCCCACAGCTAAAACTTTGTGACTTTGGCTACTCTAAGGTTCTCATCATGTAGCCATATTTAAGATTATCATGTAAATAAGATCAAAATCGTTATGCTAATATTTAGTTATTGTGTAGTCATCTCTGTTGTACTCAAGACCCAAATTCATAGTTGGCACCCCTGTATATAATTGACATGATATACAATAATCAGATTCTGGATAAAAAAATATTGGTTTTGATTTGTTTCGCTTACAATTGGAATTAGCTAGGTTGCGAGTAGGGATATCGTTTAACGTTAATTACTAATTAGGTTCGGATGTTGTTCAGAAAAATGATTTGGCTCAAGTGAAGTTTAGTTATAGGCAGTGTTCAGAATATATACGCCTAGCTGGGCATTCTCCGATGAAGTTTTGGTATTGCTTCTAGATGTGGAAAAATGGGGGGTTGGGCAATGATCCAAACGGGTTATAGCATGATATTGATTTTTGAGCAATATGTGAAAAAGGCGTCAAGTTAGTTGAACATTTGATGATTTGGTGAGAGAGTAGTATTAGTAAGGTATATCCTATTTTACATACTTGAATCTCGAGAACACTCTTTTAGATGGGAACCCTGCCCCACAGCTAAAAATTTGTGACTTTGGCTACTCTAAGGTTCTCATCATGTAGCCATATTTAAGATTATCATGTAAATAAGATCAAAATCGTTATGCTAATATTTAGTTATTGTGTAGTCATATCAGTTGTACTCGAGACCCAGATTCATAGTTGGCACCCCTGCATACAATTGACATGATATACAATAACCAGATTCTGGATAAAAAATATTGGTTTTGATTTGTCTCGTTTACAATTGGAATTAGCTAGGTTGCAAGTAGGGATATTGTTTAATGTTAATTACTAGTTAGGTTCGGATGTTGTTCAGAAAAAATGATTTGGCTCAAGTGAAGTTTAGTTATAGGCAGTGTTCGGAATATAGACGCCTAGCTGGACATTCTCCGGTGAAGTTTTGGTATTGCTTCTAGATGTGGAAAAATGGGGGGTTGGACAACGATCAAAACGGGTTTTTTTAAAATCCTATAGATGAATGGTTTCTAATATGATTTATTTTTTTATTGTTACAATGAGAATTAATTTTTGAAATAAACAGCTTAGGAGGTTTAATGCATTTTCAATACATATAAGGGCAACTTTTGATCCATTCTACGTGGTTTTCAAATTTTAACCGATAATATTTTATTCACCATTCTATCTATTAGAGGTGAAATATAACCCAAATGGACCCGTATATCTATTCATCCGGTTGAAATTTCCATCTGTATTTGCTTCAAAATTCTTGAATTTCTTTGTCTTTAGCATGATTTGGGAACATCAAAGGTATTTATTTATCAATCAAATAATTGTGTAAAAAAGGTCAAATTGGTTATTTCTTTCTCACCTTATTTGATATTTATCTGTTTTAACAGGTGCATATATTCACTTATTGGTCTAAAGGTCTAATTATTCAGCTAACATGCTTCAAACCGAGATCCTATCTCTTACCTTATGGTGGCCTACGGACTATAGATAATAGATGGTTTTCTGCCATGAAACAGGATTTAGTTTTTTCTTATTCTTTTTTTTTCTTTTTCCTATGCAAAGAGAAAGTATGACAAGATGGTTTACTTGAGAATTGCAAGTTTCATTTATACTAGGTTTTGCAAAGTGGAGTAAAGAGACATTTGATGATTCGGCGGGAGTTTTGATAAGCTCAATCAAGGTAGAAAACCACGATTATAGGTGAAAAATAGTCGAGTGGGAATCTTTATTAATAGAAGCGGTGGTAGAGTTCAAGTTGTTAGATCCTTCACCTAAGGTCCTAGGTCTATCAAATATCAGTATATTCAAAGTAAGCAACTGAAAGTGTTTCTTTAATACCATGTATTCAAATAAATAAGGTTACATTCAAAGTGAAACTAAAAAATCTTAGATTCTGTGTTGTATCAATCTTCATTCGCGGGTTTGAGGAGTATGTTTGTAGTCTAATTAGAGTCTTAAACTATTTTTTTTACTTGTATTGTTGTGGTTGCTGCAACAACTTTTTAACCGGTGTTTGGGTCTGTCGGCTACAAATATGCAACTATAAGGGCTGTTTGGCTATGCCTCATGCACCAGTTTAACTGGTGTTTGTGACTGCCTGCTGCAACAATATTTAAAGGGCCGTTTGGGTCAACCTGCAACGGGTTATGTAGTTCACTCCAACATATAATAAAAGCAACGATGGGAAAACATAGTCAAGGAGGATTTGGACTGGGTTGATCCTTTTTCTTCATAAAACAAAGATACAAGAAAACACCACCACCAGCTCCCTACTCATGAGTTTTGATTGCATTCAGTTTTGGTAGATACACTGTATGACTCACTATCTCTAGGGACCAGCTCACAGTTCACAAGGCAGTTTTTAGATAGATGAGAAATTGGGTTGGATGCTCTTAGGATGCGTCGAATGTGATTTCTTTGGTAAGTCGAGTGTTACACTTTTCGATGCTCTTAGGATGCGTCGAATGTGATTTCTTTGGTAAGTCGAGTGTTACACTTTTCTTCCTCAATTTTTGTTACTCTCATGATTTGTTTGCTTATGCCATTTTACGTATCTTTCATAGATGTTGCACTCCAAATTTTAAAAGACCATCCAGAGCTCTCAACGGATATGTCCTTAGGAGTTATGGCTCGAAAGCCTTATGCATTCAAAAGAGCATAAAAGAATTTGATCAGAAGAATCATCCATTCAAGTAAGAGCATAAAAGAATTTGATCAGAAGAATCACCAATTCAAGTAAGAGTAATAAAAAAAATTACTGTTATTATTTTGAAATCATTTGGGACATGTACAATTCATTAACTGATTATGGGACGTGTACAATCAGTTATGAACATGAGATATGCTCATGAAGATGATACTGATGCACTCAAATTACAAAAAAACATTTGGCACCAGACTCTCATATGAAGGGAAAAGTATGAAGTATACTCAATGGGCCTCCTCAGTCGACTCATGAAGGTGTATTATATCGTTACAAAGTATTATTTGTATCTGCAAAATTGGGCAACACCAGATTTGGCATTATGTGTTTCTCATGTTTAATGTTATGTTTCAGTATCGATTGCAATATGCATTGAGATAATTTTGGCCGCTTTTATTGTTGCAGTGTTTTGGAGAAGAATGACAGCAATATCTTGGCTCAACGTTTCCGGCCGCTCATCTTCAAGCCATCTGATTAGCCTTTTTACGGTCAGTCATGTTATGTGTAGATGGTAAAAAAAGGGGATTTGGCAAGTGTGAGAAAGTGTACTTATAGGGTTGGTTGAAATGGTTAAGACGGGTTTTTTGACCCTTTGAATATTAGATATGATAAACTTTGCCCATTCCAGTTACTAATTTTACCCATTATCGATAAACTATAACCCAAAATTGACCAAAATAAGTGTAAATTGGTTAAATAACAAGTTTTTACAATGATCTCCATGATAATAATAAGGACGAAATATATCTTACTCGAGAAATGACTTATCATGTCTAATAACTCATAAAGACTACAAATAAGCCTCTACATAATCTGCATAAATTGCAGTAACTTCAGCAATATTTTGAAATCAAAATGGTCCCGAACACCGAGCTTAGGACATCCATTAGATAGAGGCAACTGCAAGTTTTCAACAGTCTTGAATGTTCATTTAATCATTTTATCGACATAGAGAGATCCTTCTAGATGATCACATTCATGTTGTAAAACACGTGCTTCCCTGCCTGAATCAGTCACCTTTATAGGCTGGCCATATCAGTCAAATCCTGTAACCTCAACATCTAGGAATCTTTCAACCATTCCTCTAAATTCATCAACACTGCAGAAACATTTCAACCATTACTCTAACTACAACAGCCTGGGAATAAAGAGTAAACGAGGACCTCATAAGGTCTTACCTATTAAACTTATTAAAGCTTATAACAGCTTGAGCTTTAAAATTAAGTTGCCAAACACTAGGCTTATGCACAAACTGAATTTTGGAGCGACTTATGCAGTGGCGGTAGTCTTAAACCAAACCAAACCAAACAGTATATTAGGTCGCTGCCATTGAGTGTATTGTAGTTTTCTTAGTTCTATAGCTACTTGACACATTTAAGCTCCAACTATAGCTTTTAAATAAAAACTCAATAAATGCAGGACTTACGAGCAACCCACTACAGCAGCCTGGAAATAAAGAGTAAATAAGGACCTCATAAGGTCTTACGTATGCTGAATGTTAAAGAGTAAAAGGTTAATTTTACGAAAAAATTATTTATTCTATAGCCCTTTTAGCCCACTACAACAGCCTGGGAATAAAGAGTAAACGAGGACCTCATAACGTCTTACCTATTAAACTTATTAAAGCTTATAACAGCTTGAGCTTTAAAATTAAGTTGCCAAACACTAGTCTTATGCACAAACTGAATTTTGGAGCGACTTATGCAGTGGCGGTAGTCTTAAACCAAACCAAACCAAACAGTATGTTAAACTATGAAATTTCGGCTGTGTATCTATTTGGTTTAAGCTGCTAAATAGTATGTTAAAATTTTGGCTGTGCATCTATTTGGTTTAAGCTGCTAAATCTTTCTTAGTCCTGAAGAAAAGATGAAATTTGAGGTTCCCCTTGAAATTCTTAAGCGGCATGTACTTCATAATGTGAAAGTCGAAGTGAGATAATGTGGGCTGGGAGGGTCAGGTGGGTTTAATAATGACTAAAAATGGGTTCAGACTGAAACGGGTCATGTCTTGGTTCAAATCAAACTATGAAGTACATGCCGCTTATATTACTTTCATTTTAATGTCTTTTAGGAACTGATGTTAAGGGAGTGTTTGGATTAGCTGAATTTACGTTGCACTTGATCAGGTGGTGCACCAGGAGATTTGTGGATGTGTTCTTGGAAGACTTGCCACAAAAGACTAAAAGACGGGTCGCAATAGCGATAACTTATTGTATTTTGCAAAAATTTAAGTGGGTTAAAACATGAAATATTTGATAAATTTTTTGTCCAATTCAGTTTGTAAGTCTTGGATATGGATGTTCGACTTTTAATTTTTTTACTGTACTCATTTGGTTGTCAACATTTTATTTTGGCTATATTTGTGGTTTTCAGACTTTGTAATGTTGCATCTCGCATGGAATTTTGTTTTTATTTCATATTAAAATTTCAATAAAAATTTATCTTATAAATAAAAAAAATTAACCCTATTTAAAATTCAATTATTGATAAAAAAAGATAATTTCCAAATATATTAGTTAACAATAACTAATACCTTCCAACGATAATTATACATCATGCTCGCCTTCCTTAAACATTATTCTCCGTTAACTAATACCATCAAAATAATAATTATATGTCATGCACGCCCATCGGGTAACAACTCTAATGAAAAAACACAACCCTTAAGATTATTATTAACAACTCTAATGAACTTGAATTATGTCGTTTCAAACCATAAACAACCGATTTAACATTCCCTTTCAAAGTCAGAAAAAAAAACTACACAATACTAATAATTTTAAAACAACAAAACAAATCTTCTTCTTTAAAAAAAAAAACAATTAAAATGAACGTCAAGCTCGCCTTTTCTTAAAATATTTTAAACGTAAACTAATACCATAACAAAATTAAACAAACTCGACGTCCTTAAAAATAATTTTCCGTTAACTAACACCATAAAAAATACTAAGAATTTAAAAATAACAAAACAAATCATCTTTTTTTAAAATACAAAAAAAAAAAAAAAAAAAAAAAAAACAATTAAAATGTACGTCAAGCTCCCCTTTTCTTAAAATTTTTTAAACGTAAACTAATACTATAACAAAATTAAATAAAATCGACATCCTTAAAAATAATTTTCCGTTAACTAACACCATAAAAATTATAATTATAAATCATGCCCGCCCATCGACGCCAAATTCCTTTGAGGCAGATTTTCTCATGGGCACCAAATTCCTGTTATCTAATTTCCGTGACTCATTAAAAGGAGCGTGGGACTGTACAGATGTTGACTGTAGGACGCGAGGCTGCTATTGAAGTACAAGTTAGATAAACATCATGCATCATATATAGTATTTTAGGTCGTCTTATAAACCTTATAAGCACATAGCATTATAGTTTTGCATAAAATTGCAAAAGCATTTTGTTTTGCTTTAGAGAGGTATTAGGCTTAATTTCTGTATGGTCAAGATAAGATGAGTTTGCTAGTATTATCCATCTAGAGTGAATTTTGTTGCGGTTTGTGCTCACCAAACCTTGCTTTTATAAAGGTCTCTGTATGCCAATAGTTGGGATCATATGGTACTAAATTAAACACCACTACCTAGAGCAGGCGACAAACATTCTTACTTGCTAGCGACACAGGTCACTCAAGTAATAGACTGTATGTTTAAATTATAGTGATCTCTACTAAGAATGTCATATTGTCATAGTGAACTCTACTAGGAATGTCATAGTACTGACTTCTAATAAAGTAACATCTCAGTTAATGTAAATATTGTATTTTAAATTACACACTATCGCATGTTCATTCCTTTATATTTGCTCTTATTTCTTGACCAACCTTCTTTCGTTATAGAAAAATATGTCAACGATATGTTTCTCAGATAGACAAGCCAGATTCTAATACATAACTAGATGCGTCTAGGACTCTGTCATTTCTAATTAGTGTACATAAGAAAAAGAAAAAAGAAAAAAAAACGGAGGTTAAATTGAGTTAACTTGCATGCTTTACTGTTTTGTCATATGATGTTTGATGACTTGATTGGTTAGACATACAACATAATCACCTACTCTATGTGTCCTCGAAAATAATGACAAAAAAAATTAGGGAAAACATAATGCATAGTTTTGCAATTTGTAATTTAAAGGTGAGTGCTAAGAGTATACTTTACTACTTCGATATAATTTTGCTAACACCCGAAATCTCTTTATGGATCAAGTTACTTTGACCACTCAATTTTTGGAGTGTGTCTTCATGTGGCTGTCTCAAAAGTGGGAAACAAAAAACATTAGACAACCGATTATTGGCATACGGATGCTAAATCATCAAAAACATTAACTAACGCTTCCTATAAACAACTATTATGAAATTTGTACATTTATATCTTATTATTCGTTAACTAATACCTTCAAGCGATATTTATAACTGATTCCCGCCCATCGGTCGGGCTTCCCAAATAGTATACAATTGCTTACTGCAGTGTGCTCAACAACAACTATTAATAAAAGTAAACACACAAAAATCTCCACATGTATGCCTATCTCTTCAGTGATGAGTTTTCTTCCCTGACAAACAATATGCAATTGTCTCAAAAAGTGAATAAAATAAGCACATTGAAAATTATTATTTGTCAATTTTTTTAATAATTAATAACAGTCAACTAATTTTCATGTTTAACACATTAACAAAGAAGCCCTACTCAACTAATACCTTACAAGGAACTTTATAAGTCATGCCCGCCCATCGGGCAGGCTTATATGCCCGGGAGGGCTTATAAGTCATGCCCGCCCATTGCGCGGGCTTTGAAGGTATATATATATATATATATAACCTTCGTTTTAGCAGAACTTGATCTTAGTGATGTACAAAGATATAACATATGTCTTACGTACATAGAAGATATGCTACTTAGCAACGGAAGGAGCCTAAAGGACATAGCAAAGATGCCATACCCGAAGTCTGAATACACAATGGAAGGTTATAATAGGTTAATTTACGATGAGTTAAAGTACAAAAAATTAAGCTTGCAAAACAACACGACACTTTGTATGCTACTTTAACTACAGAGCAAAAGAAAATATATGCAACTGTCATGGAAGCGTGTAATACAGATTCACCAGGTATGTTTTTCATCTATGGCTATGGAGGGACTGGGAAAATGTATTTATACAAGACTTTAAGTGTTGCTTTATGGTCTAAAGGTGAAATTGTTTTGAATGTCGCGTCAAGTGGAATAGCTGCACTATTATTGGAAGGTGGTAGGACAGCTCATTATCGCTTTGCAATACCTATTAATGTTGTAGAAGATTCGATGTGTGGAATAACCAATGATAGTGATCTGGCAGAACTCATACGAACATGTAAATTGATAATATGGGATGAAGCACCAATGATACACAGGAATTGTTTTGAAGCGCTTAACAGAATGCTACGTGATATTATGGGTAATGAAGATGACGTATTCGACGGAAAAGTTGTTGTTTTCGGTGGAGATTGTAGACAGATATTGCCAATAGTTCAAAATGGCGCAAGACAAGATGTTGTTCATGCATCATTAAATAGTTCAAGCTTACGGAATTATTGTACTGTGTTAAAATTAACAGTTAACATGAGACTCCAAAGTAGGACAACTGATAAAGAATTGGAAGATACAAAGCAGTTTGCGCAACGGATTCTTGATATTGGTGACGGGAAGATTGGTGGAAAAAATGATGGTGAATCAGTCGTAGAATTTAAAACAGAGATTTTGATCAAAGATAACGAGGATCATGTTGGTACAATGATTAACGATTGTTGGGAATTAAAGCTTCCAAGGTGTTAATGTTGTTCAAGATGGTTAAGGCTGCTCACGTGATTAAGACTGCTCGAGTACTTAAATGAAAATACTCTAAGTATGTTTCTACTGCTGGTACAAAGATTAATACTGCTAGTGTATATTACTACTACCGGTAATGTTGCTGAACTTCAAAGAAATACACTAAGTATGTTAGTGCTGCTAGAAGAAAAGTTAGTGTTGCTAGTACTAACTTACTATTACTGATGAATTAATGCTGCCAGAGTTAAAGTTTAGTGTTGCTGGAGTATTGATTAGTGCTGCTGATGTATTAAGTCGGTTTATGTGTAAGATAAGTATAGTAACACTGTGTAACACGTTTAGATAAATATAGAAAAGATTTATCTTGCATAGAAAGTTATTGTAAGCTGACTAGGACTCCTTAGTCTATAAAAGGAGGTCCTAGGGCATAGAGATTGATACGTATTCATTGAGTCATAGAGTTATAGCTTCAAGGTTGTAAAACCCTAATACTGTTGAGTATTCGTATTATAGTCAATAATATTGAAGCGTTTTGTTTGATATAATTGTGTTCTTTGTTTACTGTTACAATTGATACAAAGTTCTTCTTAAGATCAAGTACAAGATTATGCATTGTATTTGATAAACTAAAAGACAGTTTCTATACGTAGTTGTGTTGAATTTATTCAAGATAACTAAACCTTTACAAGCTAAGGGATTCGATCAAGTGCATAACTGGGATCAACAAGTGGTATCAGAGCTTGTGATCTAGAAACTGTGATCAAGAAGAACATGTTTAAACTCAAGATTGTTTAGACCTTACTAAAGACATGGATTCAGAGTCTACACATATGATTGCTGCATCAAAGGTACCAATGCTCAAGTTTGGTGAGTATGAGCTCTGGAGAATGAGAATCGAGCAGTATATTCAGATGATTTACTACTATCTGTGGGAGGTCATAGGGATTGGTGATAGCTTATCAAAAACTGAAACATCTGCTGCTGGGGTTGTGACTATTGTGCCTATTAAAACTGCTGAAGAAAAGGCATAAAGAAGATTGGAGGTTAAGGCTAGAAGTACTCTCATGATGGGCATTCCTAATGAACATAAGTTGACTTTTAATTCTATCAAGGATGCTAAGTCTTTGTTAGCAGCCATTGAGAAAAGATTTGGAGGGAATGCTACTACTAAGAAGAAAAGGAAGAATCTTTTGAAGCAACAATATGAGAACTTTGCTGCTTCAAGTTCTGAGAATATTGATCAGACCTTTGACAGACTTCAGAAGCTTGTCAGTCAGTTAGCACTTTTGGGAGAAACAATTCCCCAAGAAGATATAAATCAGAAGTTTCTAAGAAGCTTGTCACCAGAGTGGCATACACATACTGTGGTGTGGAGAAATAAGGATGATCTAGACACAATGAGCATGGATGACCTTTACAACAATCTTAAAGTGTATGAAACTGAAGTCAAAGGGTCATCTAGCTCATCCTCAAGCTCACAAAACTTGGCTTTTGTGTCCTCCTCCAATAACAGTTCTGGCAGTACTAGTGAAGCAGTTAAAACTGCTCATGGAGTTACTACTGCTAGCACTCAAGTTAATGCTGCTAGTTCTACAAACTTTGACAACTTAAGTGATGCTGTTATCTATGCTTTCTTTGCTGGTCAATCAAATAGTTCCTAGATTGTGCATGAGGACTTGGAACAGATTCATCCAGATGATCCTGAAGCGATGGACTTGAAGTGGTAGATGGCTATGTTGACAATGAGGTCAAGGAGATTCTTGAAGAGTACAGGAAGGCAGCTCAAAGTCAATGGGAATGACAACATGGGGTTTGATAAGTTAAAGGTAGAATGCTACAACTGTCACAGAAAGGGACACTTTGCAAGAGAGTGCAAGGCACCAACGAGCCAAGACTACAAGAATGGTGAAAGCTCAAGGAAAACTATGTCTGTGGAACCTACAAATTCCACAGCTTTGGTGTCTTGTGATGATTTGGGTGGATATGATTGGAGTGACCATGCAGCAGAAGGACCAAACTTTGCACTCATGGCTTATTCTTCTTCATCAAGTTCTGACACTGAGGTATCTAATGATTCTGGTTGTTCTTATAATTCTCGTTTAGATACTGTTGAGTTGCTTAAGGCTAGGAATGAAAAATTAATAGAAGATTTAAAGAAGTCTGAGTTAGATAATTTAGGCTATAAAGTAGGTTTAAAGTCTGTTGAGCAAAGACTTAAATTCTTTAAGCAGAATGAGACTGAGTATGTAGAGAAAGTTAATGTTTTAGAAAGTAAACTTTATGTCAAAGAAAACGTTATTAAAGAGCTTCCTAAGAGATTAGAACAGACTCAAAAAGAAAAGGATGTAGTTCAACAAGAAAAAGAGGGCATTAAAATTAAAGTGAATAGGCTTGAACATGCATCTAAAGGTGTTAACAAGATAATAGAGTGCCAACTTGTGAGGAAAGGTAGTGGCATAGGCTATAATGAGGTTCCCCCTCCAATTACAGGAAAATTTGCACATCCTTTGCCAGAATTGTCTTGTTTAAATGAGTCTGCTGATAAGCCTGTAGGTGAGAGTAGTAATGCTAAGTTTAATGAGGAAAAGCCTAAAGTTGAAAAGAAGTATACTGATGCACCAATTATTGAAGATTGGGTGTCTGATGATGAGGATCAGGTTGAGTCTACACCTAAGGTTGAAAGAAAAATAGTCAGGCCTAGTGTTGAAAAGACAAATTTTGCTAAACCTAATTCACAGGAAAATAAATGCTAGGAGAACTGTTGAGCAACCTAGGATACACACTAACAGGCCTAGAGGGAACCAAAGGAATTGGAATGATATGATGTCTCATAGGTTAGGAAGTAACTTTGAGATGTTTAACAAAGCTTGTTATGTTTGTGGTAGTTTTGAACATTTGCAGGATAATTGTTATTACTATAAAAAACCTGTGTGGAACTATGCTCAGAGGGTGAATCACCAAAGTTTTGCTCAAAAATCTCACCCTTTCTTAAAAGAAACATAGTTCCCAAAGCAGTACAAATGAGGTTTGGTTTAGATCAGTTAGTGTTGCTTCCACTAAAAGGACAGTCAATGGTGCTAAGTCAATGTCACAGTTTTCAAAAAGAGCACATTCAACTGAAAAAAGCCCATTCAAAGGAATACAGTTGTTAATGCTGCTAAGGCAAAAGCAGTAGTTAATACTGCTAAGCCAAAAGCAGTGATTGATACTGTTTGGGGTGATCATTTTTATGCTGTTAAGGCCTCAGCTTGCTGGGTCTGGAAACCAAAAGTTAAAGTTTTAGATCATGTTTCCAGACACAGCAGTGCATCAATAGTTTTAAAGAAATATAATTATGTTGATGCACAAGGCAGATCCAAGTCAATAATGGCTTGGGTCCCAAGAGAAACTGATTTTTCTTACTTTGTGTGCAGGGCAATCGACAGGTGAAGTTAAATGATCAAGGAGTTGTTGATAGTTGATGCTCAAGGCCCATGACAGGAAACATGTCCTATCTCACAGATTTTGAAGCAATTGATGGAGGATATGTTGCCTTTGGGAGTAATCCCAAAGGAGGGAAAATCACAGGCAAAGGTAAAATCAAAACTGGTAAATTAGATTTTGAAAATGTGTACTTTGTAAAAGAACTTAAGTTTAATCTCTTTAGTGTCTCACAAATGTGTGACAAAAAGAACAGTGTTCTTTTTACTAACACTGAATGTTTTATCTTGTCTCCTGACTTTAAGTTAACTGATGAAAGTCATGTTTTGCTTAAGGTTCCTAGAAAAGACAATATATATAGTGTTGATTTAAAGAACATGGTTCCTAAAGGAGGTTTGACTTGTCTCTTTGCAAAGGCCACATATGATGAATCTAAGCTTTGGCATAGAAGGATTGGACACTTAAATTTCAAAACAATGAATAAATTGGTTAAGGGAAACCTTGTTAGAGGTTTACCTTCTAGAGTTTTTGAAAATAATGAAACCTGTGTTGCTTGTCAAAAGGGAAAGCAACACAGAGCCTCTTGTAAGACCAAGACAGTGAATTCTATAAATTAGCCTTTACATATGTTGCACATGGATTTATTTGGACCAACATTTGTGAAAAGTTTAATGAAAAAGATGTATTGCCTAGTTGTCACAAATGATTTTAGCAGGTTTACTTGGGTTTTTTTAATCAACTAAGGATGAAACCCGTGGCATTCTTAAGACTTTCATAACCAAGATAGAAAACCTAGTTAATCATAAGGTTAAGGTGATAAGATGTGACAATGAAACTGAATTCAAGAATAGGGATATGAATCGGTTTTGTGAGATGAAGGGTATTATGAGACAATATAGTGTAGCTAGGACTCCTCAACAGAATGGTGTTGCTGAGAGTAGAAATAGGACACTAATTGAGGCTGCTAGAACAATGTTAGCTGATTCTAAGTTACCTACTACCTTTTGGGCAGAAGCAGTTAATACTACTTTCTATGTCCAAAATAGAAGTTTAGTAGTTAAGCCTCATAACAAGACCCCTTATGAACTTTTACATGGTAGAACACCAATGTTAAACTTTTTAAGACCATTTGGGTGTCCTGTTACTATCCTCAATACCATAGATCACTTAGGCAAGTTTGATGGAAAGGCTGATGAAGGTTTCTTTGTTGGATCAACTGGATATTCATCTTCATCAGCCTTTCTATCAGACTTGCCTAAGTGAACTTGCACATTAAGTTTAGTGAGAGTAAACCTAATATTGCAGGTAGTGGACCAGACTGGCTGTTTAATATTGATGCTCTAGCCAAAACAATGAATTATGAGCCAGTTGCTGCAGGTACACAGTCTAATGAGTTTGCAGGTACAAAAGCTAATACTGATGCAGGTACACAAGCTAGAAAGGAGACAAAATCTGCACAGAAGTACATCTTGCTACCCATATGGACTGCTGATCCACTTATCTCAACCCAAGTTCCAAAGAGTTCACAAGAAGATGATCAAGATGAAGATCCAAAAGATGATAAAGAAGATGGTGTTAAATCTTCAATTGAGGTTGAAAAGTAGAATGATGAATCTCCAAGAAAAGAAACTGAGGAACAAGTGCAGGATGATAATGTTAGCAGTTCTAATGATGTTAATGCTGCTAATGATGGTAACAACACTAACAATGATAAAACTGTTAATACTGCTGACAAGGAAGGCATTGCTGTTGATGAAGATGAATATCCAGTTGATCCAAACATGCCTCTGGAAAATATCTATGTTGATACTTGATTGTACAATAAATTGCACGACCAGGCCTTCGATGATGATCAAAGGATTTACGGGGTGTTGAGGTTGCGCAAAGCTTGTCTTTAACCTGAAATAAGAAATACTAAAACACTACTTTAAGTGATTGCGTAGAGGTTGGACCCTGCGAACCACCTCCGGCGTGTGAGTAAGTATGTGATATGGTAAGTTTGTAGTAAGTTGAGAGAGTTAAGTTGGCATTACCATGGTTATGGCCCATCTAAGCTATTTATAGGGGAGAAATAGGCCTTAGAAGGCGGTTGCACTTGATTCGGAGATCATGGGGGCGTCCCATGAAATGTGGTAACCGCTAGGGCTTTGTGGCCTACGATTTCCTCCTTGGCGGAAAAGCCTAAGGGAAGGAGGAACGTGGGTGTGACCAAGTCAGGGTAGCTCTCCGTTGTAGTTCCTTCGTAGGAGATACCCCGAAGGGCTTAAGGCTTCGATTGGCGGATTCCCACATGGTAACCACTTCATAGATGAATGGTTTTACGCCAATGAAAAATTTTAGGAGATTAACCTGGGCCTCCGAAGAGAGGGCTTCGCACAGGCTCGAAGGGGAGTCCTTCGACCCGTTAGGAGGGTACATCATCAAGCCCCCCAGTCGAAAGTGATATATACGTACGAGTTTATATTGCATTCGACTAAAAAAACATGCTACACTCTATCCCTTTCATTAAAAATTCGCGTGAATAAAGGATAAGTGCATAAACAGACTTGCGCAATAAATGCAGCTAATGAATATGCAATTACCACACCCTAGGCTACAGTAGCTAGGATTTCGGTGACCACAAACTTCTTTTCAAATTTTAAAAAACAAATTGGAGTCCGTATATTGCTCGGATTATGATTGCACGTGGATGTCTAGGATAAAACCACAAAGGATATACATAAACCCTGCATAATCCGAACCCTAGATCACTTTTCTTTTGCGCCCAAAATACACATACATGACACTGTGCTTCGTGCTTCGGTTGAGCTTAAAGGTAATTATTCTTTCCCAATTCTTTGACCTTTTGCTCTCATTGTTTCTAATTCGAGATGAGCATGGCAGCGAAAAGAATTATTAGGCAACAAAAATGTACTTTATCAGAGCAGGCTTTGACAGAATTTCTTGGAAAATACCCCATACCCAAGGAGTTTAAAGTGATGCTTCCAAACGAAAACCAAAATATTTTTGATGCTCCAACTGGGTATGTGGGGCTTTATGTTCATGCATTTACAGAATCCAACTTTAGGATTCCCATTCATCCCTTAATCCTAGAGTTCTTACAATATTATCAAGTACATATTTCAAGGTTGAATCCATTTGGCCTAGCCAAGTTGACCACCTACATTGTTGTGTGCAAAGCTTATGGTTATGAGCCCACACTAACTGTTCTTGTTTGATTGCTAAACCCTTTGCCAATATAAGAAAATGGAAAGGTTTGTTCTTTTATGTACAAAACACGATCATACCTCCAGAATATCCAGCCTTACTAGATAAAGCATTCCGGTTTGACGAGAAACGCTTTGATGATCCTTTGCCATATCATATAAGGAGCAATCCCCTCTACCAGCGTCTTGCCCGCCACCCTTTTGATGTTCAAACATTTCCGGAGCCGGTTCTGTATATGGCGGGCATTGTTGATCATTGGGAAGGCTCTCCATTGAAACCTGAGATAATGTGTGAAGGGAAAAGTATGTATATACCCATTCAAAATAAAGTAAATAACTTATCTGCTGATATTTATCTTTCTTCCTTTGTTGTTGCAGGGATGGCATTCAGAAATTTTGTTGTGGCCCGTGGTACCAGAGAAGTTAGTTTCATCCCCCAAGATCCAAATAATGTGAGCTACGGAGTAGGCTCTCCGTCAATATCAGTCAACAATGAAAAAACCCCACACTTTGTGGAAAATGTAGCAGATTCTGATGATCCCCTTATTAAGGAATTTCAAGCGAGGCTCGCAAGGTCCTCCGGCACGTCAGACAAGAAGAAAAGTAAGAAAGGAAAAGTTGCTATGTCTGTGAAAACTCCTCTGAAAATCAAATTATCCCTTCCAACCCCTTCGACAAGAACGGTAAAACCCAAAGGCTCCCATGCTAAAACCTTCGTACCTACTACCCTAAAGATTCCCGAAGATGAAACTCCTAGTAAGTGGAAATCTTTCATGCAAAAGGAATACCGTACTTCATATAGTTGACTGTTCTATCTTTCGCAGGTCTTCCTGACGTAAAGGAGCTTTCGAATGCCCTTGCGTGTCACCAATTAGTTGACAAGATGAAACCACCCAGTTGGAGAGGGATCTTGGATAATATGTCAATGGAAGAGCTTTGCAACTTTCATTCCAAGAGTTATGCTAGACAGGCTGTTTTGGATAATCATCTTAATTCTCGAACAAGGGAGTTGGCTCAGACAATATTGGCTGTAAGGGGAAAAATGGACGCTATCTTAGCCAAAGAGAGGGACAGGGATAATGAGTATGCCGAGTTGGAAGCCAAATGTAAGGAAGCAATGGAGTATTTGGAGAAAAATCCTATTGTCCAAGACATGCGAATAAGAATCAATAGTCTCGAAGGACAGTTAAGGGAATCTCAAGCAGAATGTCATAAATTGAGGGTGGAGAGGCTAAGCTGTCTGGTTATAGGGCACAAATTACGTCACTCAAATCCACATGTGCAGGTCTTGAAGCCGAAAAGGCTAGGTTGGTTGAGCAGGAGATTAAGCTTTACGAGGAGATTAATGAACTTAAAATCCAATGCACAAACTTGAAGAAGGACAGAGCTGAGGTGGTTTCAAAGGTTGTTCCTCATGTTGCAATGGAGTTGTACCATAGTGATGAGGTGGGGGAAGTTATTGGGAGGCTGGTGAATGCGGCCATTTTCTGTGGTACGTGTACGACATTGGAAGAAATTGCCCAGACAAGGAAATCTGTGGTCTTGTCGGAGATACCCTACTATCGTCCGAATTCTGAGCAAGAATATAATGATGCTGGCAATGCGTTCACTTCAGCAGAATACCCTTTCCTCGCTGAAGCAACCAAAGACCCTTCAGCTTCAGTAGAAGATCTCCTGGCAAAGAAACCGAGGAAGGTTCAGCCCCCCTCTCCAACCAAGAAGACCGCATCCGTGAGGCCTCCGTCTCCATCAAAGAATCCCAATTTCTTGAAAAATGCATGAGGGCTGCCGTGTTGGCAGTAATTTAGTCGTAAGGGTGGCATGTACCCTTTTAAACAATGTCCCATTATGCTTGTTAGGCTTGTGCCTATATGTTTTGACAATTCTTCTTTGCTTCATGTTGGGCTTCGGCCCATGCTTCGAACAATTGCTTTAGTATTTTTTGATGGCTTTGACCATGCTTGGTCTTGGTAATACCATTTAGGGGACAATGTCCCTCTTTGAATGTCATGCTTTTCTTCTCTTACGCTTACATTAAACGTACACATACAACCTAAGGTTATAACCCTATTGTGTGTATTTTGGACCAAGATTTTTAGCAATCGTATAATTTGACTGTGACAGAGGGTCGCGACCCACTCCGTCTTCATCCTTAAGTTACAAAGGGCTTAGAATACCCTAAGACTTTATAGGAAAGTTAATGTGAATTGTAATGGATGTTATTTGTATACAAGACATGTGTCCTGCTTCATCCTTCGACATTGAAACTTGTAAAGTACTTGGCTGAACAAATCTTTGTTGTAAATAACGAAACAAGAGATTTGAGGGAAATGCGTTATATCATTAAGTGGGTAGGGAGGATTACATCATTTTAAGAAATGAACACTAAGACACCTACCATTAATGCTTATTTCCCCAAGTGAGAAGAATGCATTACATGAATTTTAAAAAAAAAACTGAGTGCTTTTAATAATAGTAAGTCTTATATGTAAAACTTACGAAGATTGGTACCATTCCAAATTCTATCCATGACCTCTCCTTTAAGCGTTGCGAGCTTGTTGGCTCCATTGTCGTAGGCTTCGGATATGACGTAGGGTCCTTCCCATGTAGGCCCTAGCTATCCTTCGTATTCGGCCTTGCTAGCGTTGTTTAATCGAAGGACATATTCACCTGGCTTGAAAGTGGAGGGTCGAACTCGGTTGTTGTAGTACTTTTCAAACTTCTGTTTGTAGATAGCCTCTCTGATTGAGGCTATTTCTCTTCTTTCTTCAAGAAGATCAAGGTTTTCCCGAAGCCTTTCTTCATTCGTCTTTTCCTCGAAGTTCTGAATGCGCTCTGTTTCAATGCTTATTTCGGAAGGTATAACAGCCTCCGTTCCATAAGTAAGGCTAAAAGGTGTCTCCCCATGGCTTGACTTGGGGTGCGTCCTATGCGCCCACATAACCTGGGGTAGTTCGTCTACCCACCCATGATGGCTTCGTCCTAACCTCCTTTCGATTCCATTAACGATGTCCCTATTGGTGACTTCAACTTGCCCATTACCCTGAGGATGGTATACGGAAGTAAATGACTGTTTGATCTTCAGACCTTCGCAAAAGACCGGGAATACCCCTTTAGCGAATTGCTTTCCGTTGTCAGATATGATGATGTGAGGAACCCCGAATCGACAGATTATGTGTTCCCACACAAACTTTTCCATATGCCTTCCTGTTACTGATGCCAAAGGCTTGGCTTCAACCCATTTGGTGAAATAGTCTATGGCTATGACCAAGAACTTGACTCCTCCTAGAGCCACCGGTAAGGGTCCGACTATATCAATTCCCCACTGACAGAAAGGCCATGCTGAAGTGACAGAGGTCATGTCTTGCTTAGGCATTCTTGGAACTTTGGAGTGGATCTGACATGCTTCGCACTTTTGTATTATCTCTATTGCATCCCTGTGCATGGACGGCCAATAATACCCAAGCTTCATTATTTTTGAGACAATGGAGCGAGGGCCTGCGTGCAAACCGCAGGATCCTTCATGTACCTCATATATGATGTTCGAAGCTTGCTTTGGCCCCACACAACGAAGCCATGGAGACAAGAAAGATCTCCTGTGGAGATTATCCCCAATAAGTCTATATTGGGGAGCTTTGACCCTGACCTTTCGCGCTAGTTTTGGGTCTTCGGGAAGGATACCACTGATCAAGTATTCCCTTATTGGAGTCATCCAATTTAGGCCTTCTTCGAGTAAGACATCAGATACTTTGCCTCGTTTTATTGACCTATTAGCCCATACTTCTACCAAAACCTCCTTCGTTAGATGAGCAAATTCCATCAAAGCTAGCTTGCTCAATGCATCCACTTTCTTGTTTTGGTTTCTGCGAACATGTGCTATCTCATAGGATTCGAACCCCTGAAGAAGTTCTTTAGCTTTATCCAAATACTGTTTGATGGTGGGCTGCCTTGCTTCGTAAGAGCCCTTGATTTGGTTGGCGACTAGCTGCGAGTCCACAAAAATGGAGAGGTCACGAACCTCCATGTCCTTTGCGAGTCGAAGGCCAGCTAGCAAAGCTTCATACTCTGCTTCATTGTTTGTAGCCTCGAACTCAAAACGTAATGCATAAGTGTACTCTTTTTTCTCCGGACTAACCAGCATCAGACAAGCTCCCGAACCATCAGAGCTTGAGGCTCCGTCCGTGTATAGTTTCCACCCCTCCTTCGTCTTTGGGGGCTTTTCTTTCAGGATTTCTCTGTCCTGGCTAGGTCCGGAGGGTGTTTCAGCAAGAAAATCTGCAAGTATTTGGCCTTTGACAGAGTTTTGGCCCTTGTACTCTATGTCATGTTCTCCCAGTTCGATGGCCCATTTGGCTACTCTACCCGATTTCTCGGGCTTTGACAGTATCTGCTTAATTGGCTTGTCGGTCAATACTGTGATGGGATGAGCTTGAAAGTACCTTCAAAGATGCCTTGCAGCGTAAACCAAAGCTAGGATCAGCTTTTCTAACTCTGGATAGTTTAATTCAGCCCCTTGCAGGACCCTGCTAACAAAATAAATCGGGACTTGCTTCTTATCCCATTCTGCCAAAAGAATAGCACTAATGCTTTCGAAAGATGCCGCAATATACATGAACAACACTTCACCTTTGATTGGGGCCGTAAGTGTTGGTAAGATTTCCATAAACTCTTTCAGCTTTTGGAAAGCGGCTTCTGCATCACAACTCCATTGGAAAGTCTTTTTATTTGTATACCCCTTGAGTGTTTTGAAAAATGGTAAAGAATGATCCGCCCCTTTCGACAGGAATCTGCTAAGTGCTGCGAGCTTCCCATTTAGGCTTTGTACTTCTTTTAATGACTTTGGATCTTGTAGATTAGTGATGGCTTTGACATTCGAAGGGTTAGCTTTAATCCCTTGCTTTGTAATCAGATGCCCCAAGAATTGTTCTTCTTCCACACCAAAGGAAAACTTCTTTGGGTTAAGCTTCATGTTGATTGCCCTCAATTGATCGAAGGTTTCTTGAATGTCGGAGAGTAGGTCTTCCTCAGTCCTACTTTTTATTACCATGTCATCAACGTAGGCTTCCAGGTTCCTTCCTATTTTCTTGTGGAAGGCGTTGTCTACCAATCGTTGATAAGTTGCCCCTGCGTTCTTTAGACCGAAGGGCATTTTCTTGTAGCAGTAGACACCCTTTCCTGTGTAGAAGGCTGTCTTCTCCTCATCTTCCTCCGCTATTTGTATTTGGTGATACCCTTTGTTGGCATCCTGAAAACATTTCAAACGGAACCCCGAGAGGGATTCGAACTTCCAATCAATTTTTGGCAGAGGGTAGCAGTCCTTAGGGTAAGCTTTGTTGATGTCGGTGAAATCAACACACATTCGCCACCCTCCGTCACTCTTCTTTACCATAACTGGATTAGCTACCCAGGTTTGGTATTTTACTTCTCTTAGAATTCCTGCTCGTACAATTTCATCCCCCTCTTTGCAAGCGGCTGCGTTCCTTTCAGGTGCCAGGCTTGGTCACTTCTGCTTAATTGGTTCTATGTGCTTGAACTCATTAAGCTTATGCTCTGTGCCGAAGGGCTTGCCATCTATCATAAGAGTCCGAGGAACCCCTGTCATGTCTGAGTATGTCCATGCGAAAACATCCTTGTTGGCTTTGAGTAGCTTCTCCAATTCTGCCTTGAAGTTGGCAGGGAGTTGCTTTCCGATTACCACCGTTTGCTCTGGATAGAGCTCATTCACCACAATACGTTCTTCGGCATCTGTACAACTTAGAATGGCCTTCGGAGGCTCTTCGGGACTTTCTTTGATCTTTTTGCCGATATCTCCAGTCTTCCCCTGATTATAACTAGAGAATACGGTTCCTATCCCATAAGGTGTATGGAATTTCACTGCTGCATGTATGTTGGAGACTACAATACCCATTCTTTGCATGGCGGCCCTTCCTATCAACAGATTGTAGGGAGAATCGGACCTTACGATAGCAAATGTGAGAGTTTCTATTCTTGCAAGCTTGCCTTCTCCAATTGTTATGTCCCATGGTACTTCTCCCAGAGGCCAGGAATGCTCACCGGAGAACCCTACCAAAGGTATCTTCGAATCAACCCGTTGCGATCTGATCAAAGGCTTGAGCTTAAGAAAACAATGCTCGTATATGATTTCGCAGGAGCTTCTGCAGTCCATGTAGGCTCTGTTTACTTCTCGGTTGAAGATTAGAACTTTGATGACCAGTGGATCGTTCGAAGGGACTTGGCCTGTGATAGGAGGAAATGTTACCTCCCCTAATTCGTTTACCTCCTACTCCGTTACCTTTCTTTTTAAGCTTACTTCGCCCCAACGAACCATAAGTATTGGGGCTTCGAGAGGAGTAGTATCTTTAGCCAATTGAGTGTCGGACATTTTTTCCTTTCCCTTCTTTATACCCTTCACCAAATGTGCCAATTGCCCAGACTTTACAGCTTCTTCTATCTATTTCTTTAGCTCCCTGCAACTGTTTGTATCATGACCGTAATCTTCATGAAAGTGACAATACTTGCTGCTATCCCTCTTTTTGCCGTTGCTTGTCATATGAGGGGGCGTTCCGAAAGCCTTAGCAGCCCTCTCTGTTGCAAGTATTTCCTTCGGAGACTTAGTTAAGCTTCCCAGCAAACCATGGTTAGGACCTTTGTACGGAGAAAACCTGTCTCTGTTTTTGTTCTTGTTCTTTGACCCTTCCCACACAGAATGCTTTGAGAACTTGCTGTTGTTGTCTCTGTCGATCGGAGCACCATTAGTAGATACATCTTTTGATTCAATCCAAGTATACGTCTTTTCCATTAACCCTTTGTATGTTGTCGGAAGGTCAGTGGATAAGAATTCCACCAAACTCCGATTTCGAAGACCATGTACGAAACCCGAAATGCGCTGATCTTCATGTAGACCCAAGATCCGTAAAGTTTCATCGGTGTACCTAGTAATGAAGGCCCTTGTGCTTTCGTTTTCTTTTTGTTTAATGTTGTGCACCGTTAGATGGGTCCACTACAAAAAAAAAGGCTTTCAGAGACTGAAAAACCAGTCTCCGATACACCATGATCAGTTACGAATGGTCTATCAAGGACTGATTTTCCTAGTCACTAATCAGTTACAACAGCTTAGTTACGGAAAGTGACGTTATCAACTGAAATTCAGTCCTTGTTGTATCAAACCAACGAGGACCAGAGATCAGTCTCCAAAAAAAAAAAGTCAGTCCTTATTTCTATGGGTTGGTATCATTTTATTTCAGTCCCCAATGCATATTATCGGCGACTGAAAAGTCAGTCGCCAATACTATGTTAGATCAGTTACTAACACGTGGATTTAGGGACCGAAATTTAGTCCATAAACATTGTTTATAGTCCCTAATACTTTTTGTTGTTTTGTAGATTACTATACCAAATCAGTCTCTACTAATAGGATTTAAAAACTGATTAGTCTCCGATGAAAGGCTTTAAAGACTGATTGTTAGTCACAAAAAACAGATGAATTAGTCCTTAATTTGTTTTTCTAGTGACTGAAAATTAGTTTCAAAATATATGTTAATCGATACAACATAACATTCAAACCAGTCGGCAATATGATGGCGCCGTTCCATTATATTTTTATTATAAACTAAAAGTTAATGGCAAATACAATTTAATTCAGTCCCCATTCACAATGCATACATGACCCTTTACAATAGTATATAAAACTCCAAACCATAAACAATAATAATAACAATATTTCTTTAAAGCATAATAATCACCAATCCAAATAACAAGAGTTTACAATTCAATATGTTTAAAAATAAAACCAAATTCAATAGAAATAAATTTGAACGTCCTATATATCACTATCGGTGAATGGATCATCGTTACCATCACCGTTACCATCACCTTTAGTAGTATTTGGTGAGTCTATTGTGCTCTCGAAGTCTGGAAATTTTTTGCTCAAGAATTTTGCCAATTTCTCATAATTACATTTATACGGTTCAAGTTCACTAACCTTTGCTCTCAATTCATTAATCTCAGTCGAGTTTTGTTTAGGTGTTGAGTCAGCTTGTTGAGATGATTCAGCTGCTTCTTTCATCCAATAATCTTTTTTCCTCATCACTAGCCCAACACCCACCTCCCATGCTGACTGTATTGCCTCTTGCTGATGAAACCGACTCATCTCTACACGAATATTAATACCTTTAAGATGATTGGCAAAATCATAAGGAGCTCAATGAAGGGCTGCAGATTGTTTGATGCAGATGCTGAGTTCATCTAGGGAGGACTTGCACCAAAAGCTCCTAGTCCTGTTGGATCATTGTTTCCTATGCTAAACCCGGGTGTTGGAGATTGTATCCTGTAAAGTTCATACCAACAACATATAAGCTAACCCCATATTCAATGTATAGCTTACTAAAATGATCAATTTTTTCCAAAAAAAATGTATTACCCTGGCATTGTGGATCCCTGAGATGATGTAGCAGGTGCAGGCACAGTCGTTGGATTATAAGGTGCTTGTGTAGTTGGAGTTGTGGTCGTTGGTGCAGTGGTGCGTGTGGTTGAGGGTGTGGTAGGTGTGGTTGAGGGTGTGGTAGGTGTTGTTGAGGATGATGATGGGTAGACACATGAACCTGTGCCTGTATAATATCAGAAAACGGTCAGAGGTGTGCTATGAAACTGATCAATTGATACTGAATCAAATAATTTATTGTAATATGATACCCAATAGAAAAACAGTGTTTGGATGTGCTTACGATGTTTATACTTTAATAGTAGGATAGCAAATATATGAATGTTTGACAGATTCTTATTATTTGGCAAATAAGAATAACTTGACCAAAAATGGTAGTAATTTTTATCTAAAGAACAGAAGGTTTACAAAATGGATAGTTTAGTCTCTCGAATTTATGCTCAAAGAAGTGTCAAATAAATAACTTTATATTGCCCTAAGAAATTAGTCCCGTTAAGAGTATTATTCGACCCATAACTTAAAGATAATCCTAAGCAAGATATTTTTATCCAAACATTATACTTGATAATCCTAGCACCTAACTGAATGATGAAATAGAAATGTAAAGCGAAATTGTCTTACTTGGATTGGTGGTGGTTACAGTAGCAGCTCCTCCAAAATCACAGCTTGTTGGGACCGGGTTCTTTTGGTAATAACTGTTAAAAGGCATACGAAGCATGATTTTGAAGGGTGGCTGGTTCGTAACAACTTGAACCCTGATAAATAGTGACACAATCAGCTCCACCATTCCCACATGCGTAATCAAGAGCCGACTGCAGTGCTGCTTGCGATGCTCAATTCTTTGCTATGCACCAGCTCTGTCCTCGACCCACAAGATCATTTCCCGCAGATGGTGTTGTCACAGGGTTCCCTGTGGGCTGCCCTACAGGGTTTGTAGTTGGTGTGGTCACAACCCACTGAAGCAACCTCATCAGATATTGTCGTCAATATTTTTGTAACAACAGGTTTGCCAATGGTCAATGTCCCTGTTTTGTCAAAAAAAACTGTGTTCACTGCAGCAAACTTTTCTAAGACACTCCCACCACGCAATAGCAATCCTTTTGTAGCACCAAGTGATGTTCCAACCTAGATAATTAGCAAAAATCAACTAAGATCAGTCATCAGACCATATCTTCAAAGAGATATACAAATAACTTAGACAAAAGGTATTACCAGCACAGTAGTTGGTGTTGTTAAACCCAAAGCACATGGACAAGCGACTACCTGCATTCACAGAACAGAGAAAAATTTAAGCTTTGATTACTCCCTCCATCCTAAAATAAAATAGCAAGTTCTTAAAAAAGCTAGGCGAAAAGTTCTTATTAACAGAAGTGCATCATAATTTTGTAAAGGAAATGTGATAATACCAAAACACTACATGAGAGCTGCAATGCTAATTGATAGTATTTCAGAAATTGCATCTAATACTTACGCCTGGTAATAACTGCTCTATTTAAGGGCGTATATCTCAAAAAGATGTCGCGCATTGGGCCCAAGCACCTCAACAATCAAATCCCACTACAATTTGACAAACAACATAGATTAGTTGTTAAAATCTAAATGAGCCAACAGCTGAAACTTTATATAATAGCACAAAAAATTATCAAAAGAGATCAATATGCTTCACCTCTGAATGGCTAAAATATTCCGGAAACATATGTACTTTAGCTTGTTGTGGAGTCCATCCAAATGTCTGCAAGGCGCAATGGATCATTGATAATGAATTGAACCTTAATTTCAAAAAAACATAACAGTTAATTAAAACCCACAAAATCAATGAAATTAAAAACCCCAAAAAATGAAAAAAAATCAAAAGATAAATCTTACCAATAAAACTCAAACCTTGGTGGTGTGTGTTTGGTTTCTCCCAGATCCGGTATTTTTGTGAGGTGTATTTAATCATATTTATGTATGATCTTTGATGATCAAAAAAATAATTAGATTCAAGATTAGTGTTTTTTCCTGGTGTTGTTGGTTTGTAAACTGGCAATTGTTGATGATCAAAAAAATAATTGATTGAAGGTGTGTGTTTTTGATGCGTGGTTTTGCAACCTTACAACAGGTTTTACCTCTCGAGGGATCTCAAGAGGCTTACAACCCCACCAGGCAGTGTACCTGACCGATGTAGTATAGTGTAGTGGTAAGTACGGGGGATTGATCGTTCTCCACAGGGAATAGTGTTCGTTAGGTATGAAAAACTACTCTAATAGGTCTAAGGGTGAGAGAAGATTCTTTTTATGTTTTTATATTTTTATGAAAGCAAGTAAAATCTCGGGTTTGAAGGAGTGGGCGGAATTAGTTGCTAGTCAACTAACCCAAATAACTACGAATGCAAATAAAATAAAATAACAAAAATGAAAAGGTTGGTGAAAACTTATATAGAGAGAAATGTGTTTACTTAGATTTCCTTACTCCCTAACTATCTTTTACCGGTTGATTAGTGTGTATTAGTTGCGTGGATGACGGGTGTATTCCTTAATACCATTCGTGGGGTGGCGTACGTACTTCCCCAACTCTACAAGCTCCTACTTCACTCCTATGTCGAGCCGGCTAGGAAGCTCCTAACATGGGATCACTAGAATTCGCTTGTGCATTAAATACAACCATAAAAACCTTTAGTACGCATTGGTTCATGTTTCTTAAGACGTTCAAGCAAGTTACCGAATAAGAAGTTAGCCAGTTTTCTTAAGCCTAACATAGATAAACAATCATCCAATACAAATAATAACACACTAATAACCAATAATCAATAGCTAGGTTTCATTAGATCTAAGCAAACACAAGATAAATCTAGCCTAACATGTTAAACAAAAGACAAGAACAAGATAGAATCAAACAACACATAGACATATTGAATGATTAATTGATAACTTATCTTCAATGTAACATGGAAGATCTCAAGGCAAAAAGCCTTGAAAAAGCTGCCAAATTCGTCTTAGGGTTTTCACACACAAAGTTCCTCAATAAGTTCCACACTAATGACAAAGAATTGCAAAACTATATATAGATTTTCAGATCTGACGGCGTCACGTTATAGAGTGTGACGCCGTCACCTCGCCGCTTTTAGGGTTCCCGGATGACCTTCTTGACGCCGTCCCTCTTTAGCTCTCCAAAATCCGTTCTGGCTTATCAAGGCTTGACGCCGTCAGATTTAGTTGTGACGCCGTCCCCCTTTAAATTAAGCCGTGACGACCTTGATCATATTAAAGCGTGACGCCGTCAGAATTCCCATGCAATTTTCACTGGCTTATCATGAGTAATTTCACATCCACCTTTTCTTGCCAAGCCATGACGCCGTCCAGGGATAATCCTGACGCCGTCAAAGGTAACTTTTAGCATGATTTTGAGACTTTGTCGTTTTCTTCACTTTTATGCTCCAAAAACGTCCAAAATGCTTCCTTTTCCAGATTTCTTCTCAAAAGTACCTAAAATGACAAAAGGAACGATTTAGGGCAATATTTGATCAAATAAATACGATTTAGGGCTTAAATGACCCCTTAAAAGCTGTACACTTTTCGCTTCATCAGTTTTTTTTGGGATAACTGATTTGGTGGGGGGGGGGGAATTGATTTGGGGATGATGATGGGTGGTTTATTTTGTTCGGTTTTCAAATTGCTGGATGGAGGGATAATTTGACTTTTGGAGAAAACTTAAAGCGGGACAACTGAAAATGAGAGAGGGAAATTCTATTTTATTTGGAGGGATTATAGACTCTAATTTATATATTTTATAAACCAACTAGTTTTAGAACTCATAAACGTACGGGGTTTAGCCGGATATTATAACGGGTAATAATATTTTAATAATTTTATTTTGAAGTTAAATATTGTGACAATTCATAACTAACTTATTTTAAGATTAAATATAATATAATGATAACTCGTACGCCTATTAGTAGCCGATTTGAACAAGGTGATAATGGTTTACTAATCTAAACTCATTAAGTTCTCAACTAATCATTGAGGTGTCTAAACACATGAATATCAATGTTAAATTACTTAACATCCAAAGCTCATCCTATGGATAAAATCAAGTCATACACATAGATGAAAGTAAATATGGATAAACTCAACAATTACGTATGGTATGTATTGAGGGTTTGGGTTGGTTGACCGTTCGGTTTCCCACGTTCAGTAAAGACCCCAAAATGTGACAAGAGTCACGAGTTGGGGTAACGCTCACGAGTCGACTCAGTTGGTTTGTGTCAATTACCCTAGAGGATAATAGACTTGAATGTGGAGTTCCCAAGGCAGGATATGTTGCTTGGGATTAGCTTGATCCATTTCGAGAAAATGGTATAGTATTTATAAGGAGACCTTTAGGGGTGTGAGAACCCGTAAAGGCAATATGATGGTCCACGTGGTGTGTAAAGTAGAGTGGATTGACGATTGCTATAGGCACCACGACTTATTATATATGGTAAGAACGTAATAGTCGTTTCTTTAAAAGGGATGTCGCGCTCGATGAAGCAACTGATTGATGTCATTATCCCGATTACACGTCTTAAATTGTCAACACTCAAAATGAAAGCCATCGGTGAATACTAAAGATGTTATGAACGTCTGAAACTTGAATTCTGCTCGAGTTCCCACGTCACGGGGGTATAAACCGAGGTTTCGTGCGTGAACCCCTAAGTGTTACACATAAATAGCAATCCGTAAATAGGTTTATATACAAACTTACAATTACTAACAACGATACAAATATATGTAGGTCTTAAAAACAAGTGTAGTACATTACAATATATAGAACCGTATATTCTTTCGGTAATCCATTTTCTTCCGTTTTTGTCAGTTTTTATCTGTTTTTTTCCGTTTTTATATGTTTTCGTCCATTTTTTACGTTTTCGTCCGTTTTTATACATTCTCGTCCCTTTTTTACATTTTATACGTTTTTGTCCGTTTTTTACGTTTTCGTCCATTTTTTTACGTTTTCGTCCATTTTTTACGTTTTTATACGTTTTCATCCATTTTAGTCCGTTTTTTTTACGTTTTTATATGTTTTCATCCGTTTTCGTCTGTTTGTATACGATTTCATCCGTATTTTCATGTTTTCATCAGTTTTTGTTTGTTATATTTTAACGCTTTTATACGTTTTCATCCGGTTTAGTCTGTTTTTTTTACGTTTACATCCATTTTTTATACGTTTTCGTCTATTTTTTACGTTTTTGTCCTTTTTGATACGTTTTCGTCTGATTTTATAAGTTTTCGTCCGTTTTTAAATGTTTTAGTCCGTTTTAATCTATTTTTATACATTTTAGTCTTAGCTATGATGTCCATGTATTAGGGACTGGATTGTGATTCAAATTCAGTCACTAACAAATTTCCCTCCAAACTTTTTTTATTGCGCAAACATATTTGTAACTGAATTTTATTCTTAGGTATGATGTCCATGTAATAGGGACGCAGCTGTGACTGAAATTCAGTCACTAAAAAATTTCCCTCCAAACCTTTTTATTGTGTAGACATATTTGTAACTGAAACTTAGTCTTTGCTATGATCTCCATGTATTAGGGACCGAACTGTGACTATAATTCAGTCACTAACAATTTTTTCGCCAAAATTTTTTATTGCTCAAATATATTTGTAACTGAAATTTAGTCTTAGATATGATGTACATGTACTAGGGACTGAATTGTCACCCTTATTCAGTCACTAACAAATTTGCCTCCAAATTTTTTTCCCGTACAGGCATATTAGTAACTGAAATTTAGTCTCAGATATGGGGTCACTGCATCGAGGACTGATTTTTAGTCGCCGCAATCAGTCAATAAAAGGTCAGTCCTTAAAAGTATCAGTAACTGATGTTTCAGTTACCGATGCTATGTATCAGCGACTGATATATCAGTCCCTAGAAATTCAGTCTCTGAAAGCCTTTTTTTGTAGTGCTTGTAAACTTCTTTTAATGACTGAAGTGTGATCGGACCTTAGCCTTGAGATCATCAAGATTGACAATGCTGCCAGGCTTTTGCCCATTCCACCAAATACGGGCAGAATCCCGCATGGTATAAGTACACATGTGACAGGCCACAGGCATAACCCACTTTTGCATCTTAATAGCCCCTTCGAACAAATGTAGGAAACTGTCCGGATCCCCCTTCCCATCATAAGTCCCAATATACGAAGGCATTTTCAACCCATCAGGTAATGGGTAGTCTTCTATCCACCTAACGAAGGGTGTAGCTGAACCCATAGGGTCTGAGTATAGACAATTATAAGGTGGTGCATACATGGGAACAGTATTATACGGATTATTGTTTGGGGGCATCCCCATAGGAGTTTGGCTTGGGTAGGACTGATAAGGTGTGTTCATGGCGAACGGATAACCGTTTCCCATGGCATACGGAGGGTACGCCATAGGATGCCCGAAGGGTATGCTCCCATAAGGTTGAGGGAGACTCGGGTTATTAGGCTGCCCATTTACTGGAGGATATAAACCTTGAGGATAAGACTGAGTTTGGAACGAGGGGTACATACCATTGGGAGGAACCCCTGCTTCGGTCCTTCCAAGATGAGCTGCTAACAATGGAGGCAAATTCACCCCCGTCTCTTCCCTTCGTTGGCTCCTCCCGTTGGAACCTTCGACAACCGCTCCTTCTCTCCTAGTCGGAGCCCTCTCCGGGACTCCTTCAAACCCAATGGACCTTCTGCTTAGCCTTCGACCCACTGGTGACCCAATCCTTAGGGCTGAGAGTGTTGCTCCTTGGGCCGGAGGCCTAGGCTCCATTTCCATCTCTTCGTCATACTCATCACTTGAGTATTCCAACTCCCTTCGCATCTCAGCATTCCTAACTTGCCTTTTGCGAGCCCTTAAGAGAGATTCCAATGCTTTGTGGTTGGCTTCGACAAAGGCTGGGCTGATAATAGGCTCCGGATTGGCTGATGTCGAAGCATGAAGGTTGGGTGTTACTTCTGGGTGAGAACGTGTTGTGAACGTGGAGGAGGTTATTGGGGGAAGGTTGTTGGAGTCGTTGATTGGTATCGGTGCCAAGGTCGAGAAACCCGGTGGGGGAGTATCTTCTCTCCCTTGATCCATGCCGGATATATAGTGAAAGTAGTTGGTTGGTTATAAGCTTGGAAATAACAAGACCAATTGTAGCGGTCCCACGGATGACGTCACTGATTGTACAATAAATTGCACGACCAGGCCTTCGATGATGATCAAAGGATTTACGGGGTGTTGAGGTTGCGCCAAGCTTGTCTTTAACCTGAAATAAGAAATACTAAAACACTACGTTAAGTGATTGCGCAGAGGTTGGACCCTGCGAACCACCTCCGGTGTGCGAGTAAGTATGTGATATGGTAAGTTTGTAGTAAGTTGAGAGAGTTAAGTTGGCATTACCATGGTTATGGCCCATCTAAGCTATTTATAGGGGAGAAATAGGCCTTAGAGGGCGGTTGCACTTGATTCGGAGATCATGGGGGCGTCCCATGAAATGTGGTAACCGCTAGGGCTTTGTGGCCCACGATCTCCTCCTTGGCTGGAAAGCCTAAGGGAAAGAGGAACGTGGGTGTGACCAGGTCAAGGTAGCTCTCCGTTGTAGTTCCTTCGTAGGAGATACCCCGAAGGGCTTAAGGCTTCGATTGGCGGATTCCCACATGGTAACCACTTCATGGATGAATGGTTTTACACCAATGAAACGTTTTAGGAGATTAACCTGGGCCTCCGAAGAGAGGGCTTCGCACAGGCTCGAAGGGGAGTCCTTCGACTAGTTAGGAGGGTACATCATCAGTACTGATGAAGAAGAAGTTGGTGTAGAGGCTGACATAAATAACATGGATGATACTATCCCTGTCAGTCCTATTCTAACTACCAGAATTCACAAGAATCATCCTCAAGAACAAATAATTGGAGATGTGAAGTCTGCTGTTCAAACAAGAAGAATGACAAAAGATTTGAAGGAACAAGGTTTCTTTGCTAGATCCCTTAATCAAAGAAACAGTCATAAAGACCTTCAAAACTGTTTGTTTGCTTGTTTTCTATCATAAGTAGAACCCAAGAATGCACAATAAGTGATGCGGTGCGTTGTGTCGTTTCGGTTTAGCAGTATTAATGCCTACTCAAGTTTTAAATTTATATTTAGCCGACTTATCAATAACACACACACTTAACGAGCAGTGTACCCGGTCAGTATGAATATAATGGTAAGTAGAGTGTCGATCACTAAGAGTGGAACGTATTATCTAGTTATTCTAATCAGTATTTTAATATATTAAGTTAGCTATACAACCTAATCTAACGCAAGGGGGTTCAGCCTGAGAGACTGGCACGATTTGGTTGCAATTAAATAATAAACTAAACCAATAGGCACGAATCAGCGAATAGCACACACGTACACAGATAAATACTCGAGACAATAAGAAGATCTGTCCTGATAGATAAGTAGTTTGTCACTTGTTTTATTGCTAGTTTTATATGAAGTGTATAGTTCGATGCAACGCACCGAGATTAAGTCCTTTCTCGTTGGTTCTAATCTTATCGGCGAGTAAACCCTTAATGATTACTTATGACTATCCTATTTATCTTTCTTCCAACTTTTCTACAGACGATAGAATGCATAGGCGATCTAATAAATAGGCGAGGGCAGAGGCATGGCGACCCGATCAACGCTCAGCTAGACACAGAGGTTATCAATGCACTAATAAAAGTCACCAAAGACATCAACATATAAACTTTAATTAATGAGAAAGTAGTTTTAAGGGAGTGAAATCTTTCCGTTGTCACATTACACAAGCCACCAATCTTGATGAATTAAAGTTTACTAACACAATAAAACAAAACTACTTAATGAATTAAACACATGCAGCACCTTCTTACAGCTCTTGTATCTTTGTTTGGGTGTGTCTTGTGCTGCCTATTCGTCTGAATTCGTCCTAGGTTTCTGTACTTCGGTCTTCTGTCGAACTTCGAAACTCTTTAACTCGTCTGGTCTTTGGGGTATTTATAGTTTCTGTCTGAGGGTAAGATGCGGCGCATCTAGTAAGTAGATGCGGCGCATTGACTTAACTTCGCCTGGGGTCCAAGATTAATATATTCAGGAATATTCGTACACCGCCAGAAGATGCGGCGTAACTCCATAAGTAGATGCGGCGCATGTCCTCTTGTATCTTGGATCGTATCTGGTGAAATCTGGATAGTGATGCGCCGTATGTAATAAGTGAGATGCGGCGCATCTGGAGCAGATTTGTCTTGATCTTGTGCATTTCAGTAGACTCTTAACTTCTTGCATGTTTTACTCCATAATAAGTCCAAAATCGCCAAGTTTCACCAAATGCTTGTTTTTACCTGAGAATTACAATAGTAAACGATTAAGTATCAATCCTCATACATAATATAATAAAACAAGTCAAATAATTAGGATAAATGATAGTAATAAAATGTACTTATTTGAGTTCATCAAATATCCCCCCACTTGAACTTTACTTGTCCCCAAGTAAACCTTAGAATTAATCTTATGAAAATGTATCCTAAAAGATATTAGGATTAATTTTTATATTTAAGCATGTATTCATTTTTGCCATAATCACACAACCAAACACTTAACGAATTAGAAGTAAAATAAAATAATTTGATAAAAGCAAATCTAATCGTTTAACTGTCCAGTCGTGACGAATATTCTATCATAAGCTTGGCAAGTATACACATCTCCCCCACTAAAGCCAAGGAATAACAAGTCTAAAGCGGTAAAAAGGGTTTTTAGGCTTAAAGGGTTAATTATTCTCCTTAATCTCTATCGATCTCAAATTCCAGAAAAGGCGACAAAATCACAAATACATGATCGAATCCACGAACACGATACTTGCAATTGCTCAAATCCTTAACTCGAATAGGCTAAAGATAGGACCAAGTAATCTTTACCAATAATATTATATCAAAAAGGGCGACAAAATCATAAATACATAGTCGAATCCACGACTACAATACTTAAGATTGCTCAAATCCCTAATCTCAATAAATCAAAGGTTTGGATCAAGAATAATATAGGGTATGGATAATATTTGGGATACAAATTGGTGTAAAATGAAAAATAAACAAAACAAATAAATTAAAATCCTAAGTGTGGTTAATCACTATCCCAACCATCCCATGAATAAGACTCATATCATAGAATAACTCACGCTTTAACACTTGAAACACACGCTTTAGGTAGACATGAATTATACTCAACAAGATCTTAATCAAAGAATAAACCTTAGTTGGCGTTCCCATAACTGCCAACTCCCATTCAATCCATAGATATAATATACAACAATTAGTGGTGATATCGACCACTTACATAACTTTACATAAGTTGGTTAAAACAAACATCCAACTTTCTTCTTTTTTTTCTTTTTCTTTACTTATTTTTTCGATTTTTTTTTTTTTTTTTTTTTTTTTTTTTTTTTTTTTTTTTTTGACATCAACATATATGTGTAAAATTTTACCACATCACCAAAACGATAATTCTGGATAATTTTTCCATACTTTTCATGACTTCAGAAATAACGGTAATAGTGAAAGTAGTAAACACACGAAAAATAAACTCAAAGATATACAATATTTACTTTCACTCCAATTGCATTGTGCAATTTCCCGACCTAACCATAGATAATGAATTACGCACGCGAACACAGGTAATGTAAGGAAACACACTTTGCCTAAAGCAATTAACCAACCACGGATTTTAATCTATAGGGTAGGCTAAGGTGTAAGGGTGTAACGAAGCATTTTAACAAAGGTGTAAGAAATGAAAGGAATGGCTCTGAGTGTTTTTCTAGGGGTATCTTACTCTAAAAATGAGAGTAACAAAGGGTTTATACGGGGGTTAACTAACCAGTGTAGTTAGTTAATAACACAAAACATATAATAGGCTTTTTGGGTGTAATCCTAGAAATTTTACCAATTTAGACAAGTCATTCCAATTATATAAATAATACTTATTATGGTGGTCTCGAATAGTATACAAGCCAAGTTCTAAAGTTTACAAGTCACCGGCACACTCATAGATTTGTGAATTTTGAAAAATCACAATTTTTGAAAATAACGTCATGTGTGCAGCTATGCAACTTAGACTTTAAACAAAAACATGCTAAAATTTTTTAAGTTTTGATATATTAAGCACATTTTAAGCATATTTTGAAAAGTTTAGGACAAGTAAGTGTTAAGTGTTCTAATTCTCCAATCCCCCCACTTAAGTTAAACAACGTCCTCGTTGTTTGTATCAAAGGTTAAAAACTGGAAAATAAAAGAATTAGAACAGAAAAACTCCCCTGAGATTTGCTCGGTATGATCCTCCATTTGTATAAGAGCAAAAATCATCTTTCTTGTGGATTAGAACGTTTAAGCTTCATAATAGATGTATCCACAGGAAATGCAGGAATCTATAATACCACCAAGGCTTTAAAACACACCTAAGTTAAGAAAGGTTCAAACTTGCATAATACATTAGTAGTTAGTTAAAATAAAACATAAAAATTAAAAATGAAAATCATCAGGTCAGTCGATGCGCCGTATCTTATGGAAGAAGATACGCCGTATCGAGCCTGGAATGAGTACGGATCAGAATAGAAGATGCGTCGCATCCTTAACCAGGGATGCGCCGCATTGAAATAAACTGATAAAAAGTTTTAAAGTCGAAAATAAAAATGCAGTAAAAATAAAGTAAGATATGACCTGTGCAGGAGATGCGTCGCATCTCAGGATTGAGATGCGCCGTATCCTCTGCGGCCTGACTGACTCGACACAGAACAGAAAATTAAAAGATAAATCCGGGTTGTCTCCTGGTAAGCACTTGTCTTTATTCCAGAGTCTTCAAGTTAGACTCACGTTCAGCTCATCATTTAGTCCTTGTCACGGTCCATCCTTCTTCCTTCATCCAAAAGATGTTCCCGTATAGCTTGGCGACGTTTTCTTCCGTTCGGCTTAATCTTCTATAACTCTTGGTCTTTGTCGCAACATATTCCTCCTCTGGTCCCAAAGAGTATTTGATGATTTTAAATTTTTCAGAAATAATCATGGGTGGCTCATTATAAGGGATCCCAAGTAGTTGACACTTTCTTTTGGTGAATTCTTCCTCGTCTTCATCAACAAACTTAAAATAAGGATCCTTAATCAAATAGTCATCTAGTTCATCAATTAATGACTTATTGTTATCATCGTCTTGAATTGCCTCCCACTCTCTTTCCAATTCCCATTGTAGCCGTCGACTAAGCTTCGTGTAATCATCAAATTGTTCATGCACCCATTCCCAGAAAGTAGTATTTGATGTCCCTTTAAGTCCTTTCAAGTATTCAATCCTACCCTTTTCTTGCAAAGCCTCCGCTTTTTGTGGGCAGTCTTCAACATTATCGTACCACTCATAATCTTCAAAGGTTACATCGTTTCCAACCCGTTTCATCCCAATTATACTTCCCCCATTACAGGTTCCGTCACTCTTATAATCACAGGTCGGCCAAACACTACTTCCATCCTTGAAAACGAAAGGTGTACAGGTGTGATTAATGTGCTCAAATTCCCATGGTTTATCCCAAACCCATGGTATTTGGTCATTCCATTCGTAGTACCAGGTGTTTTTGAAATCATCATAAGTCTTGAATCCTGGTAGATCTCCAGTTAGCACATCATCGTCGACTCGAAGAAGGTAGTTAAATTCCTTGAATTGCTTGCACAAGGGTGTCTCATAATCGAACACGTCAATGTCTATTCTAAATAATTCTTCAATGCCCTCATTGATTGTTGAATCATGAAATGACGACCCGTAGTCGCTCTCTACTTCTTCGTCTTCACCTCTCATCTAATATACCCATAACGCATCCTTAGTAGCTCGATCCATGCTCTTATGGTTATTGAACTTACTAGCCAACCAATCTGAAAAATCAACATCGTTAGGATCGTGGTTAACGTCAAAGCAAGTCTTTCCAATCATTATCCTCTTTATCTCCATGAACTCGTTAAATTGCTCCCTAAAACTCCGTGTCAACCATGAAGTCATAATCCGCTTGACTTCATTTGCAGGGGCAAATTTTGGACTACCATATTTAAGTTCAAGCCAATCATTGAGGGAGAGGTCCATCAATCTTACCAACCTGCCATGAAATAGTAACTCCGCCACAGCATAAATTCTTTCATCGTCCAGATAGTTCTCATTTAATCCCCAGTACTGTTCGGAATAAGGCATGTAAGAGATTTGGGTATTGCCTCCACCACAGCTTTTGTTGCTTGAGTCCATGTATGCAAGATAGAATTTCCCATCATCTTCTTCGATAGTAGTCCAAGCCAATCCTTTGGATTCAATGATAGGCCATAAGAGCGACAATTCATCTCCAGTGTACCTCACAAATACATCATAAGAGAATACCCCTTTGTCAATGTTGCATAAACGCATGAATTCCTTAAAAGCAGCTTCAAGAGGGGTCTCCCAAGAGAATAAATCAGTATCAATCTCGAGTACATTGAAGTTGACATTTTCATAAACTTCCATGGATGAGTTCGAAAGCAAGAATTCCATAGCAAGATATCCGTTCTTCGACATATCTTCCATAGCAAAATCTGTCATCACAAGTAAAATCATCAGTAGGATTTGTTCGCTATAAAAGAAATTAATGAATATAGAAACGGATATAAGAATAAAAATAACTGATATCTGCAGACGATGCGCCGTATCTAAAAAGTTGGATACGCCGTATCCAAAAAGTTGGATACGCCGTATCTTATAATCGTTAAAATTAAATCAGATTTTTATTCAGAAAATAGATACGCCGCTTAGAAATTTGAATGCGCCGTATCAATTTTAATAATCAAAAATCGATATTTATTTAAAATTAAATGCGTCGTATTAACAAAAGTTAATGCGCCGTATTTTCGTTACGTTTCAAAATATAAGATTTTTGATTTAGAAGATACGCCGTATCGACAGATATCGATGCGTCGTATCTGTTTAATAATTCGAAAACTGTTTTTAATTAAAATAATAGATACGCCGTATCTGCTAAAGCAGATGCGTCGTATGGCGTTAACGTTTAGAAAATTTTTTTTTTATCAAAAACAGATACGCCGTATCTTGGGGAAAAGATGCGTCGTAACGAATTAATTGAACGCGTTGTATTTTATAAAAATTAAACGCAATACGCCGTATCTGAGAGATCAGATGCGCCGTATCATTCGATTTAGCTCAGTACAACGATAGCAGAATACAAAAAATACGAAAAATAAAAACAAATAAAAACACAAACGAAAATAAACACAAAGAAAACAAATAACACACAAAAACAGAAAATATGCAAAATAATACAATGAATGCAAATTAATTTAATACACAACAGAATTAGCGGTTAGATAAAAAAAATAAAAAACCTAATTAAAATACTAATCAAATTAACAGATAATAACAATTCACTCCCCGGCAGCGGCGCCAAAAACTTGATGCGGTGCGTTGTGTCGTTGCAGTTTAGCAGTATTAATGCCTACTCAAGTTTTAAATTTATATTTAGCCGACTTATCAATAACACACACACTTAACGAGCAGTGTACCCGGTCAGTATGAATATAATGGTAAGTAGAGTGTCGATCACTAAGAGTGGAACGTATTATCTAGTTATTCTAATCAGTATTTTAATATATTAAGTTAGCTATACAACCTAATCTAACGCAAGGGGGTTCAGCCTGAGAGACTGGCACGATTTGGTTGCAATTAAATAATAAACTAAACCAATAGGCACGAATCAGCGAATAGCACACACGTACACAGATAAATACTCGAGACAATAAGAAGATCTGTCCTGATAGATAAGTAGTTTGTCACTTGTTTTATTGCTAGTTTTATATGAAGTGTATAGTTCGATGCAACGCACCGAGATTAAGTCCTTTCTCGTTGGTTCTAATCTTATCGGCGAGTAAACCCTTAATGATTACTTATGACTATCCTATGTATCTTTCTTCCTACTTTTCTACAGACGATAGAATGCATAGGCGATCTAATAAATAGGCGAGGGCAGAGGCATGGCGACCCGATCAACGCTTAGCTAGACACAGAGGTTATCAATGCACTAATAAAAGTCACCAAAGACATCAACATATAAACTTTAATTAATGAGAAAACAGTTTTAAGGGAGTGAAATCTTTCCGTTGTCACATTACACAAGCCACCAATCTTGATGAATTAAAGTTTACTAACACAATAAAACAAAACTACTTAATGAATTAAACACATGCAGCACCTTCTTACAGCTCTTGTATCTTTGTTTGGGTGTGTCTTGTGCTGCCTATTCGTCTGAATTCGTCCTTGGTTTCTGTACTTCGGTCTTCTGTCGAACTTCGGAACTCTTTAACTCGTCTGGTCTTTGGGGTATTTATAGTTTCTGTCTGAGGGTAAGATGCGGCGCATCTAGTAAGTAGATGCGGCGCATTGACTTAACTTCGCGTGGGGTCCAAGATTAATATATTCAGGAATATTCGTACACCGCCAGAAGATGCGGCGTAACTCCATAAGTAGATGCGGCGCATGTCCTCTTGTATCTTGGATCGTATCTGGTGAAATCTGGATAGTGATGCGCCGTATGTAATAAGTGAGATGCGGCGCATCTGGAGCAGATTTGTCTTGATCTTGTGCATTTCAGTAGACTCTTAACTTCTTGCATGTTTTGCTCCATAATAAGTCCAAAATCGCCAAGTTTCACCAAATGCTTGTTTTTACCTGAGAATTACAAAAGTAAACGATTAAGTATCAATCCTCATACATAATATAATAAAACAAGTCAAATAATTAGGATAAATGATAGTAATAAAATGTACTTATTTGAGTTCATCAATAAGCATTACAGGATCCAAGCTGGGTGGAGGCTATGCAGGAAGAGCTTCTACAATTCAAGCTACAAGAAGTTTGGACTCTAGTAGATTTTCCAAATGGAAAGAGAGCCATTGGTACTAAATGGGTTTTCAGATGCAAAAAGTATGAAAGAGGCATTGTGATAAGAAACAAGGCAAGATTGGTACCTCAGGGATACACTTAAGAAGAAGGGATTTTTGGAAAACTAGAAGGGGGTTGAATAGTTTTTACCGTTTTAAAATTAATTCGCTTTGTATACTTAACGTGATTCCAAAGTAAAGTAAACAATCAAGCACACAAACAAGTAATATAAGTAAAGAAGTAAAGAGAGGAAAGATCAAACCACACAACACAGATGTTTATAGTGGTTCAGCTACAAGGACTCTCTTCCTTGCCCTACTCCACTCCTCGAGCCTCTAACTCAAGAGTTTTCTTCACTAAGAAACAAGCTCCCTTCTAGGCGGAGAAAACCTTTACACTTCGCTTACTCTTTATCCGGTACTAAGCTAAACACCGGGTTCTTTACAAGGGTACAACCACTCTTGTTGGTTCTTTCACAAGGGTACAACCACTCCCATTGGTTCTTTACAAGGGTACAACCACTCCCGACACTCTTTGTGTTTTAAGGACTAAGACACTAACCAAACTCTACTGAATAAAAGATACAAATAATGATGTGTGAACTAATACAAAATCACACAGAGTCTATACTAAAAGGATAACAACAGTAGGTTGATCCTTATATGCTTTTGATATCTTTGCTACAAAAGTAAAGATCAATGAAATGAAAGAATGATATGGGTTAGTGATATGTAAATGAATGAGTATGTATTTAAGCTATATGAGTGATGAAAATGTCCAAATGATCAGCTTGCTATTTATACGAAAACTGAGTCAACAGTTGGCAGATCCGGCGGATCCCAAAAATTGGATCCGCCCTTGTATGGGTTTGGATCCGCCAGTGCAGGACAGCTAAGAGATCTTCAAATCTTTCCAAATCTTGCCATATCTTTCCATATCTTCAAATGTCAACTCTTTGGCTTGAAGATCTAAACAAAATATCTCAAAATCTTTCTAAGATTATGTTCATGATGCATGCCATGATGTCATCCTAATATTTTAAAAATAAAGTTTCTAATTTAAGAAATAAAGATGTAAATGTATAAAATGTTATTTCTAGTGATCTTGTAATGTGTAGATGTTTTTTAAAAGACTTATTCTATAAATGTAAAAGACTTAATCTTATATTTATGTTTTGCTTAAAGATAAACTTTGTATTTGTCATTAACAAAATTAAGCAAAGATTGTAAAATATAAATAATGTTTTTGGGACGATATTTGTATTAACAATCTCCCCCTTTTTGTTGATGACAAAGCATAAGGTGTATTTTTAAGCAAAGGACTAAATAAAGTATAAGACTTTTAAAAATATAGATTAAGTTGGTTTTATGCAAGTTTTAAAAGCTATTTTAAGCATAAACGTATGTACTGTGATGTTTCACAGTAATGAGACTGTGATGTTTCACAGTAATGAGAACTTAATCCTTTCTCCCCCTTTTTGTCGAAACAAAAAGAAGATATGCTTAGCGGAATGCGATTTTGAGAACTTTAAAGCTCCCCCTTGATGTATACTCCCCCTAAATGGAGTGCCAAGGATATGATGTATGATCCTATAAAACAAATGGTTAGAATATGACATGCTTCCCCTTGATGTATACTCCCCGTTGCTAGTGTAAAACCCGAAAATCTAAAACATGCAAAATTACCAATTTGCCCCTGAAAATTTAAAATTTAATTAAAGCTTATTTAAAGTACCAAAGTAATCCCGAATCTCTGGAAATGAACTACAAATCAAGTGAGATAATTTTGAGGCAAGCTTCTAACATTTTTTACAATGTACAAAAATGTATAATTACACCCAAAATACACATGGGCCGAATTTTATAATTAAAATACATAAGATATAATTTTTATTATTTAAAAGCATTTAAACCACAAATTAATTAAGAAAATCACTTATAAATGGAAAACTGATTTTTGGTCAATGAGATACCGTTTCTCTAGGCCATTCTCCCCCCCCATAGCTCGGCATTCCCATACATAACCAACCCATGATTTTACTTTCTCATTAAAACCCTAAAAACTAAACCGATACACAAAAAAATCAACACACACTCAATCCGATTTTTCTGAGGTGAAGAGGCATTTTCCTGGTGATCTTCCAAGTGCTAAGAAGGTAGGAAAAATAGGGCTAAGGTCGTGGAATAGCTGTGTTGATCGTGGGAGTTTTCTTTTGTCGGCTTGATTTAACGAAAGGTACAAAACTCATACGCCTCATCCACTCGTTTAAAACATCATCTGGTATTTTTTCTATGTTCTTTTCATCACATATAACCTATATAAAATGATACAATTGACCCATGCATGCTTGTCCAATCGCTTGAAGTTATTCGAATTAATAAACCCTAAAACGCAAATAAAACCCAAATCTGTTCATACGAATTTTATGGGTCTCAGAACATATTTTATCTGAGTTCCTTATGCATCATACAACTCTGGTAAAATGGTCATTTGATTTGTTAAAGCCTAAATCATCCTTGTGGAGTTTTGTTTGAAATCGGATTTAAAGAAAAACGAGGAAAAAAATAGAAAACCTAATCGAATTGAATTAGGGTTAATGTTTTTGGATTAGATCTAATGTAATGATGATGTTTTAATGATGTTTTGATGATTTGGTAATGATTGGTAAATTAGGGTTAGGGTTTGGTAATTAAAGTGTTACCGATGGGTTTTTGAAAACTAAAGGGGTATGTTTTGTAATTCTTTAAACTTGTGGAGTATTTTTGTGAGGTTATTTAGATCAGGGGTAAAATGTATAAAATATAATATGAGGGTATTTTGTGTAACAATTGTAAGATAAAGGTTTATTTGTAAACCGTATGAAATATTATAATCCGATTTGTAAATTAATAAAATTGAGGGACCATTTTGTAAATTCTGGAAATTGAAGGTTGGATTCGTAAATATTGATATAAGGGGTATAAAGTGTAATTTTGATTAATTGGAGGTAAAATGTGTAAATATGAATATAATATGGATCGGATTTATATTTATTTAATTAAAAGGGTTTGTTTTGTAATTAAATTTATTTGAGGGACTTGTCATGTAATTTACATATAGTTGAGGCTGTTTTCGTACTTATATTTAATTAAAGGGTTATTGTGTAATTTGGTAAAATAAAGGACTTGATGTGTAAATATAATTATGGAATGTTACCTAAAAAGGAAAAAGTTACTAAAAATGGAAAGCCGACTAAAATAAGTAATCTGAATTGAACACGCTATTAACCCTACTAGAAAAACAGCTATTCTTGACTCTAAATGCGGGTCAAGAAGAGCCTTTATGACGCGCAAATGCGAGTCAAGGATGGACCCGTCATAAATCTTCATGACTCGCATTTGTGCGTCATCCTTCTATGACTCGCACTTATGACCCACGTTTTATGACTCTCCTTTTTGCGAGTCATAACCTAATTTTTTTTTGAAAAGCGCATTTATGACCCACGTTTTATGACTCTCCTTTTTGCGAGTCATAACCTAATTTTTTTTTTAAATAATTTTTTTCAGTTCCTAATTTTCTATTAAATGACAATTAAAAACCTGATAATACAAAATTAAAAACACAAATATCAAAATAACGCATTTCATATATTAAAAACCTGATAATACAAAATTAAAAACCAGGTTTATCGTTGCTAAACATAACTAAACATGCAGTTAGAGACTACCAGAGTACACAGCTAAGAACACCACGATACAGATACAGCATCAAGGACGGGCTCTTTTGTAGCTGCATGTTGGGCACTTGTACAGCTTGATGTGTTCGGCTCTGGCTGGAGTGATCTTCACACACTTACCATGAAACCACCTCTCACAAATGTCGCAGCATATCCAGAACTCATCAGACGCATAACTTTCGCCACATGACCCACATAAAGTTTCACCATGTTCATCATCGTCTTCATCATCCAACCTGTCGTCATCATCTTTCATTGCTGGTGGTGGCGGTGGCTGCTGCTTTGGATACTTGCCTTGAGATTCTGGGTCTCCCTGCTCAGTCACCAAGAAAGAAAGAAACCCAATTAATTGTCTAGTTTAAAGAGCAGAAGTTGCAAAAGATGGTGGAAATGGGTGGGTCGGGAGGGTTGGGTAATGGGTCAAAACAAGTCCGAGCCAGAATAAAACTATTTCTAACAAACGGACCAGGGCCTGCAAATACTTTTTTTGTCCCTCTTAAAAAAAAGGTGTTTACCTGCTGTGGTGGGTATATTAACACAGTTTACAAAGTCTGGTCCTGTAGTATTAAATAAGCGACCTACATAAAGAGTAACACGTTTACTTTTAAAAAATAATGTCTTGTAAATGTAGACAACAAACATTTTATGTACTACAAAATATCAGCAACAAATATTTAGAAACCATAACATAAACACCGACAGTCAAAAAAACTAAACAGGTAAATTCAATTTACCTGTAGTGGCTCGCGTTCTGTCAAGGTTTGGCTCAGACGTCGCGCAAGCGTGTTGCACACACTCGGCGAAACAATCAGCTACACAAAGCGTGAAAATGGAACTTCAGTATGCACCGCATAACAAAAGAATGATCTATACCAAATTTAACAAACAAAAAACACAAACGTTTACAACCTTTTGCAAATGGGGTGTTCCCAGAACTCACAAAGTCAGATCCCCTAGTGTCAAAGGAACGACCTACATAAAGAGCAACACGTCTACTTATAAAAAGGAACGTGCTGTAGTCGTACAAAACAAACACTTTATGTACCACAAAATGTTAATAATAACTATTTAGAAAGTAGAAACCATACAGCATATATTTCAAGTCTACAAAACGAAACAGGTAAAGTTAGCATACCCATAGAGCGTTGTGGCTGGCGAACGGTTGCCTCAGACGCGGTGTCAATGCGCTGTGCAGAGTCATAGAAAGTAGGCCCTACATGAACATCAAAGGTGGATCTTGAATATCTATTCTATGACACTCAAAACAAAGCACATAAAAATTTGCGTAACAAAAAAGACTAACAGTTTTTTACCTGTGTAAAATGGTGTGTCACCATGACTGACTGACACCGTTCCTCCCGTGTTCCATGAACCACCTATACGCAAAATAAGATGGTAGGTGAAGAATAAACATAGAGGAAAAACACAAAACAATAACCATATATAATATAAAGCAGCTCCATAAGAAAAGGAATAGTTCAAGTTACCAGAAGCGTCAACATCCGCTGCTGAACGCACCGTCCCAGCTTGGAAATCAAGAACTACTGAATGACACAACGTTTCTACAACAAATAACCAATTATTCATCAAATACGCCGAAACATTTTCTATTAAGCTACTAAAAAATATACAACCACATTTGCAAACAACGTTGGTGACATTTTCTCAAAAGTTGACTAAATGTGTGGCAGACAAATTAATGTTATCTTTTCAAAAGAAATGAAAAGGCACTCCCACTTACCTTGTGAGTAAAGGCCATCGTTAAGAGGCTGGCAAAAACCCGGTAATGACCGCATCTCAGACAAATAAGAATCATCGGTATTAGCCACAGACGTGGGCAAGTGACCACAATTGCTGACACCCACAGCTGAACGCACCGTTCCGGCTTCGAAGTCAAGAACTACCGAACGACAAAACGTTTCTGCAACAAATCACCAAGTATTCATCAAACATAAGAAAACATTTTCTCTGAAGTTACTAAAAAATGTAAAACAACAGTTGCAAACTACCTTGATGAGAACACGTTATGTATTGAAAAGAAAGAAAAATGCACAGCCCCGTACCTTCTGAATGCAGGCCACGACTAACAGGTTGGTTAAAAGACACGAATGGCAGCACCTCAGACAAATAAGAATCACCGATGTTACCAACACCCGTTCCCAAGTTACCGGAGCTGCTAACATCCGCCAACGAACGAACCATCCCAGCTTCAAAGTGAAGAACCACTGAACGACACATCGTTTCTACAACAAATTACTAGTCGCTCGTCAAATATACCAAAACATTTCCTATTAAGCTACTAAAAAATATAAAAAAACAGTTGCAATGTACCTTCCTGAGCCAAACCTTGACAGAACGCGACCGTATCAAGCATCTCAATGTAACAGGTATCAAGCACCAACAGAGTTTGTGGTCAACACCGTAACACATCTAAATTAAAAACCCATATAAACATAAACATGTAACAGGTATCAAGCACCAACAGAGTTGCAATGTACCTTCCTGAGCCAAACCTTGACAGACTGCTGATTCTTTTACATCTACTTGAAAATGGATTAAAACAAACAAAGGCAGGCACAGGTTCATTTCAACACCAACACCTTCCTCATGCTCTTTCCCTGTGATAGATACTTTCATGTTTTGGGGCTGTTTTAGCAGCCAACAAACACCCCTGGTTGGGCCGTTTTAGCAGCCAACAATACCCCTCATTGGGGCTGGTTTTGGCTGGTAATAGATACTTTCGTGTTTTACTGTCATTGCAATCCCCGAAGAGGTACTCGCTTCCCGTAATCTAATCATTTCATTCTGTGTAGTTAAACAAACAAATAAAATTAATCTATAAGCCGTGACACATCATTATGTTTCACTTAAGTGCGTATGTTTGGAAATAAATTATACTTACGTATCTAGCCTCGGCTTCAGGTTCCTTCCAGATGCCGTCTTTTGTATGGCTATCATAGTAGGTCTGGATGAGGTCTGGATATACTCCCTCAGGACTGCTCGTGAACTGTAAATATATGTATAGTGAAACAAATTAATAACGACTAACCCACACCATATATAAAATGAAATATATATATATAAATATAAAATTATAAAGTGTCTTACGAGATTATGACGGGTTGCAGCTAGAGAACGGGATCCCTGTAAGCACGAAACTGTATTAGCCATCCTGTTTCTGCTATTGACCTCTGTTACATGCACCCTCTTTGGGTCAATCCAGAAATCCACCTGCTTATTATACAAAATGAACTATATATATGTAAAAAATATAAAGTGGCAAACAAAAACTTCTAAACTCCATGGAATACGTATTACCAATATATAAACAACAAACGACTAACAAGACACCAATTTGCTCAATTCATGCACCTTCAATAACTAAGAACACACTTACTCCTATTACCTAAACAAGGCGCAATCTGGAAAAAACACAAGTACTTCTATATTTTTTTCGAAAACGAATAAAGCTGGATTTCCTAGCATATGTAGACTATCTTCGTAACAATTTAACCACCAATAGAAAAATCAGTATAATAACTCGCAATATGTTTATACTAAAAAATGCTGATGCTGACCTTATATTCAACTACATGATAAAACAATTTGATATAAAGCAAGTTAGCTTAAATCAATCACAGTATAATAAAACCTATCATACGGCTTCTGAACAACGCTGTTCGGTTTCAAAACTTATGCTTAACACTACCAAACATCAAATGACTATTTCCAGGGAGCATCTATTAGACTATTACCAATATGAAACTTACAAGATATTAATGTGCTCACTTCATGTACCTACAAAAGCTCGTTTACTCATTAACTCAAAACGTTACTTAGATCATCAACAATAAGCAGTTTGAAACATCAACACACAAACTCAACTGATATGCAAATGCTATGCATTCGCCTATAACTATCAAACTACACCTTAAACTAGAAACTAATCATAAAAACTGAATTATTACCATTACCAAACATCATAAATCAATGATTTCCTCAAGGAAGTATCTATTACCAGTAAAACACGAAAGCATCGAAAATTTGTCAATAATTTTAAGTGAACAAAAACCCTAAAAGACCCGATGGTTAAACAGGGAAAAGAAACTTTAATGACCTTCAAAAGAAACTATATTGAAATATCATAACCTGTTTATGACTGCTTCTGTCCTCACCCCATCATATAGAAATTAGGGCAAATCGATTGAAGAAAAATTAGGGCAAATCGATTGTGAGACAAAATTAGGGCAAATCGATTTAGCGAGTTTCAGAACCGATTTAGCGAGGTGGTGAATCGATTGACGTTTGAGAAGTGATCGTGAGGTGGTGGTGGATTGAGATCTGAGAAGTGACCTGGAGGTGGTGGTAATGAGATCTGAGAAGTGAGATGTGGTAATGACATAAAGAGGGTGGGTTTCAATAGATATGAGGGAGAAAGTGTATTCCGTGTTACATATTTTATGACGTTTAAAATTGCGTGTCATCGGGCCTTCAGATTTTACAAGTTATGACAGTTTTTTTATGACTCACATTTTAGCGAGTCATCTTGAAGCGTGGGTCATAAAATGCGAGTCAAGGATAGACCTTTTTCTAGTAGTGTAATAAAACAAATCATGAATTCATGTAGATCCGCTGAAGACGGAGTTGTTTCCGACCTGGTTGTTCTGTTGTGTTTTCATTTGCAGTATAAGGTACATATATTTTGAACCTTATCATAGGTTTCTCATGATCTCTTTCATTTTTCTGATCTGTCAGCTTCTGTATTGATGCCATTGCTATGATCCCCTTTACTTTGAACCTTTCATATGATTCCCCTTTGTTATAATTCCTGATATGAACTTTGTTATGAAACTTGATTCTGAGCCATCTGTTATAAACCCTTTGAAATATGAACTTGTTATAACACTCTGATTCTGACATGATATCTGACTCTGAATTTTCCCTTGATACTTGACTCATTACCTTGTGACCTAAATATGCAAACCTCTGAATACCCTGAAGATTCATTTTGACATTATAACTAAATTGAAAACCTTCCTTAATGATATGAAAATGTTTTTGAAGAGCTTTTGAGTACGATGTTATACCAATTTTGAATTGATACTGCACTAAAAGTTTTATGAAAATTTCTTTAAAGACTATCTGTATAAAAAGGTTTTACCAAACATCATTTTATGAAAGTCACTGAAAGATTATTTTAGATACAAGTTTAATATGAAACCTTTGAATTAAAATCTTTTCTATGAACCTATAAACCTTTTGATTATGAGCCTTTGATATGACCTATTGAACCTTGATTTAAACCTTATTCTAAACCTGGTTATAAACTCTTGTTTTGAAACTTAATTTGAACTTTGATATAAGCATTAATCTGGTATACTATTTCTGAACCTGGACTTGAACATTTTTATAAACTCTGATATAAACCTATCTTATTTCTGAACCTCTGATATACACTTCTGTAACATCTGACATGGACCTTATAATCTGAACCTTTTGACATGACCCTCTGTTTATGACATGATACTTGACCTTTGACCCACGGTTTGATACCCGAGCCAACTCACTAGGCATGGGGTGTTCACGTCCTTGTCATTGATGCACCGATGGCTTGACTCTAGGGTAGGAGAGAGATGACCTATCTCGTCCCTGACTTTATTTTATCTGGTGTGTATTGGTAGACTCTGGCCACCTGGGGCGTATGGATGCATCCTAGATTTGTTCTGTTTCTGTTATTTGTTTATATTATCTGTTATATCTCTGGTGACTGATGGTGTGTGCGATACACGTCTTTCACAACCTCTGGGAGCTAGCTACTCCATTTGATACATGAGGACACCCCTCATATTATCTGGTTACTGAGAGGACACCCCTCTGATTGATGATGATGGCATGGTTATATTTATTATATCTTTGTTTCTGGGCTCGTGGTGGATTACTGTTTACCTTACCATATACATTTGCTTACCTTGACCTTGTTATACCTTACACTGTTTTCCCTTTTTCCTTTATCTATCTATTATTCCCTATCCTTTATCCTTACTCCTTTATTTATCCTTTGACTCTAATTATATATGCATGACATATATTTCTGACATTCTGTAATATTCTTTATTACTGCTTGTTACCGTTATATCTGTTCGCTGAGCTCTCGTAGCTCAGCCGCATTTTTTTTCCTGCGGCAGGTTTTTAGTAGGAAGCTGGGTATGAGTGGAGAGTATCATTGGACTTAGAAGACTACACTGTGATAGATATTTTGTCATAGAGATGACTAGAAGAATTTTTATTTTCAGACTTAGTTTTTATTCCTGTGTAATTTTGTATTTCCTTGTAATTTCCTTGTAACCTTTGTACTCCTTTGTATTATTGAAGATGTATGCTTGTGTATGATTCTGATATGTCACCATTGTTGTGACATCTCTACCCTTGTCGGGTTGGGGTGTTACAATTTATGGTATTAGAGAGACAGGCTGCGACTCGTAATACATTTACCCTTGACCTGTAAGTTCTGGACCATTAGGCTTCCACTGTAAGAACATAGGAGAACACCCTGAGAACTTGCTTTAGGATTTCTTGATATGAACTTAAGTTTTGACCAGTGAGGAATGGGTAGACTATAAGGCGTTTGTTTAAGTATTTTGCTTCTGCATCACTCTGATTCGTGCCCTGCTTTTTATTTAAGTCTGTTAAGATCACTTTTAGAAATTGAAAGCTTATGCTTTGCACTACCCAAGATTTGAGAATTAAATAAATCTGGAAGGCATTGAGAACTGCATAATATGGCCTGACACTATTTGATCCTTGTCTGCAGAGTCCGACTCTGACCTCTGATCCTTATGTTAATCATTTTGATGCCTCTTCGGGCATTCTAAAAATCTCCTTGGCGATGACGTACTTGACACCTTTTGTTATTTGTCTTCTGCTTTTGATAAGCATTTGATACCTTCTGTTAATTGTCTCTTGTCTCTTGATAAGCATCTATAAATTTCTGACACCCTTTGATTTCGTCTTAACCATCTCTGTCCCTATGAGAAGTCTTGTGGTGTTTAACCACGAGTATAGGAATGTTTCCCTCTCATTTTGGACGATAAGATTTGCTTTGTTGATCTGTCTTTCTGTGGACTGTTAACTCTAATGATATTCTGATAAAGGATTGGTTGTTTGACAACTATCCTCCTATGTCTCACCTTGACGTTCGAAGCAATTTTGAACTCCCTACCATGATTACCGATTGTTAAACTCTGGACTATCATTATTACTCTGAAGACTCGTGTGTTATGTTCGCGATTATGAAGTTTTCCTTGAACCCATTTTGTACAACAATGAATGAACCTTATCTTGAAAATTACTTGGCACCCTGAATTTTCTAAACACGATTTCTGATTGAACCACCAAAATTTTCCACCGGAGTGAGAAGTAAGTTCGCTTAAGTGTATTTCTTGGCGTATTTCAGTTTTGTTCGCGATAAAGAAGAATGATGACAGGAGACATGTATTGATTCTGGAAGCTGAACCGTATTGCTATTTGGAACCCTTATTTCTCCACCCTGAAACGACTTTGTATCTATTCAATTTCAGAGCGCGAAGTTTCCTTCAGATGGAAATATGAATTGAGGTTATTCTTGAGATCACTGTCCGCATTTGTAATGACTGATATAAAGATTTGTGACGCTAATAGTATTAGCTAAAGCTCTGACTATTCTGTAAATTTGATAAATGAATGTGTTCTCGTGAATACTTGGGCAAATGGTCATTGTATGACTTAATAGTACATTCGGAGACGAAGAAGAACATGAAAATCATTTTTGCACTTTGTAAGAAATTTGACGATCATTTGTGCATTCTGAGAGATTGATATCTGTTGAGACAACGGTTTTTCTTGATTGAGAATATCCCTTTTAAATCCCGCAAATTTTGAAACTATCACCGAATGGTCAAGACCGTTAACAAAATGGTAAACTGAAATCTTTTGAACCTTGCATCAGAATTCTGAAGACGTTACAACTTGCGTTACCCTTGATAAATTTCGTGACCAGAGAGAAATAGCTTAGTCTGATTGAGAACGGAGTTTTGGAAAGCTGAAATAGAAATTTGTTTCCATACCTTCAGACGGAACAAATTTTGAGACATTTCAGAAAGAGACTCGGTTATGCTCCCTTGCAACACAGAAGGTTTTGCGTATGCATCAAGACAACTAGAAACGCATCAGAAGAATTACTTCACTACCTGAACTGGAGTTGACAACAGCGGTGACTACCCTGAAGAGCGAAGACATTTCCTTACAAGGCAGAAGTATGGTGATGCAGAAGGAAGATGGCGACCCTGGAGCTGACGAAGACGTACAGTCTCACTTCCCTATTCATCTTGGTTGTACTAAGATGAATTGAGAGCGGAAGCAGACTGGATGATGAAGAAACTTAAAGATCGTGCTAGAAATTCACATTACTCCATCACATTCCAAGAAGAACTGCAGGAGGCGTGATGAACCAGGCGATTTTGCTTCACTTCCAGATTGATGGAATAACGAAGACATATTAACCGGACTTGAAGAGAGTAGATGTTTTGAATGAACGGATTTCTGAATCTGACCTTTTATGTTTGGAAGAATTGATTCTGTGAAGGCCGAAGTTATTGACGATTAAGTTTCACTTCCGTTGACTCCCTTGAACTTCGTCATATAGTAATAAGATCCTCTAATGATTTAAGTTTCCTAGAAGCATTTCAGTTCTGAAATATTTCCTCGTATGTTCGATGATGGCTTTGTTCTGAGGAATTTTGGCGAACTGTGGAAAATCTGATGCTTGTGACGGCGTGCCTTTCTCTGCTAGGCAATCTGGAAATTCCGATACTCTTGCGAATAGTCTTATTTCTCTCTTGACTATGACTTTGATCTGGTTGACTCTGAGACTGTAGAAGTACTAGGTGGATTAAGATAGGTTGTTATACTCACGACTCGAGATAAAGTATGATCATCATGAAGGCATATTTATGTGGTGCTAGTATTATGACGCCTGATCAACGTGATAATACTTACACCATATAACGTGCACTCATTGTGACCATAGGATATCTTGGGGGAGTACCTAAGAAGTTTAGAATCTGATCTCCGTTGGTTTATCCGTGATTAGTGAGACATTAGATTCATTCTACCTATGCGTATACTCTGTTTCCGTTCATTAAATATCTGGGTGAGTTTGAACTCTCGTATTGCATTCGGTTGACCTCAGTTATATATCTTAAGCTCCTTGTAGAACTCTCCACTGATGATACAGCTAATCTGATTTAAAGTTCTGTTCGTATTCCATATAAGTTTTTCAGAAGATTTACCTATCATCCATTTTATGTTGTATGGTCCTTTGATCAGAATCAACCTAATTTGTCTTCTTCTGAGGAATCTGAACCCCCTTGTTTCTGATTGAGTCATGAGAAACCATTTTGGTTTGAACATCTTTTGAAGAACCTCCCCGGGCGCGAGGATGTTCGTGTCGATCTTTGCGATTTGCTACGACTTTGTTTAACCTTGCGACTTCAAATTTCGAGGACGGAATTTTTTTTTAAGAGGGGAAGAGTTGTAAAACCCGAAAATCTAAAACATGCAAAATTACCAATTTGCCCCTGAAAATTTAAAACTTAATCAAAGCTTACTTAAAGTACCAAAGTAATCCCGAATCTCTGGAAATGAACTACAAATCAAGTGAGATAATTTTGAGGCAAGCTTCTAACATTTTTACAATGTACAAAAATGTATAATTACACCCAAAATACACATGGGCCGAATTTTATAATTAAAATACATAAGATATAATTTTTATTATTTAAAAGCATTTAAACCACAAATTAATTAAGAAAATCACTTATAAATGGAAAACTGATTTTTGGTCAATGAGATACCGGTTCTTTAGGCCATTCTCCCCCCCCCATAGCTCGGCATTCCCATACATAACCAACCCATGATTTTACTTTCTCATTAAAACCCTAAAAACTAAACCGATACACACAAAAATCAACACACACTCAATCCGATTTTTCTGAGGTGAAGAGGCATTTTCCTGGTGATCTTCCAAGTGCTAAGAAGGTAGGAAAAATAGGGCCAAGTTCGTGGAATAGCTGTGTTGATCGTGGGAGTTTTCTTTTGTCGGCTTGATTTAACGAAAGGTACAAAACTCATACACCTCATCCACTCGTTTAAAACATCATCTGGTATTTTTCCTATGTTCTTTACATCACATATAACCTATATAAAATGATACAATTGACCCATGCATGCTTGTCCAATCGCTTGAAGTTATTCGAATTAATAAACCCTAAAACGCAAATAAAACCCAAATCTGTTCATACAAATTTTATGGGTCTCGAACATATTTTATCTGAGTTCCTTATGCATTATACAACTCTGGTAAATTGGTCATTTGATTTGTTAAAGCCTAAATCATCCTTGTGGAGTTTTGTTTGAAATCGGATTTAAAGAAAAACGAGGAAAAAAATAGAAAACCTAATCGAATTGAATTAGGGTTAATGTTTTTGGATTAGATCTGATGTAATGATGATGTTTTAATGATGTTTTGATGATTTGGTGATGATTGGTAAATTAGGGTTAGGGTTTGGTAATTAAAGTGTTACCGATGGGTTTTTGAAAACTAAAGGGGTATGTTTTGTAATTCTTTAAACTTGTGGAGTATTTTTGTGAGGTTATTTAGATCAGGGGTAAAATGTATAAAATATAATATGAGGGTATTTTGTGTAACAATTGTAAGATAAAGGTTTATTTGTAAACCGTATGAAATATTATAATCCGATTTGTAAATTAATAAAATTGAGGGACCATTTTGTAAATTCTGGAAATTGAAGGTTGGATTCGTAAATATTGATATAAGGGGTATAAAGTGTAATTTTGATTAATTGGAGGTAAAATGTGTAAATATGAATATAAGCATTAATCTGGTTTATAAACTCTTGTTTTGAAACTTAGTTTGAACTTTGATATAAGCATTAATCTGGTATATTATTTCTGAACCTGGACTTGAACATTTTTATAAACTCTGATATAAACCTATCTGATTTCTGAACCTCTGATATACACTTCTGTAACATCTGACATGGACCTTATAATCTGAACCTTTTGACATGACCCTCTGTTTATGACATGATACTTGACCTTTGACCCACGGTTTGATACCCGAGCCAACTCACTAGGCATGAGGTGTTCATGTCCTTGTCATTGATGCACCGATGGCTTGACTCTAGGGTAGGAGAGAGATGACCTATCCCGTCCCTGACTTTATTTTATCTGGCGTGTATTGGTAGACTCTGGCCACCTGGGGCGTATGGATGCATCCTAGATTTGTTCTGTTTCTGTTATCTGTTTATATTATCTGTTATATCTCTGGTGACTGATGGTGTGTGCGATACACGTTTTTCACAACCTCTGGGAGCTAGCTACTCCATTTGATACATGAGGACACCCCTCATATTATCTGGTTACTGAGAGGACACCCCTCTGATTGATGATGATGGCATGGTTATATTTATTATATCTCTGTTTCTGGGCTCGTGGTGGATTACTGTTTACCTTACCATATACATTTGCTTACCTTGACCTTGTTATACCTTACACTGTTTTCCCTTTTTCCTTTATCTATCTATTATTCCCTATCCTTTATCCTTACTCCTTTATTTATCCTTTTACTCTAATTATATCTGCATGACATATATTTCTGACATTATGTACTATTCTTTATTACTTCTTGTTACCGTTATATCTGTTCACTGAGCTCTCGTAGCTCAGCCGCATTTCTTTTCCTGTGGCAGGTTTTTAGTAGGAAGCTGGGTATGAGTGGAGAGTATCATTGGACTTAGAAGACTACACTGTGATAGATATTTTGTCATAGAGATGACTAGAAGAATTTTTATTTTCAGACTTAGTATTTATTCCTGTGTAATTTTGTATTTCCTTGTAATTTCCTTGTAACCTTTGTATTCCATTGTATTATTGAAGATGTATGCTTGTGTATGATTCTGATATGTCATCATTGTTGTGACATCTCTACCCTTGTCGGGTCGGGGTGTTACAGCTAGGGTACCAACGTATACATTTCAAGGGTATGAAATGCTATAAAAGAAAAGTTAGTAATGAAAAATTTCAACCAAGAAGCAAAATGCATATGTAATGGTCAACCAAACAAGAAAGGTCAACCCATTTGACTTTAAAAAGTCAAAATGAAGTGTCTGATCAAAATTAAGTACCTAAGTATATTTGATCAAAGCATTATGTGAAGTTAAAACAACCATACTATGATGTTAGTAATCTAAAATAAGATAATATGCTAAATGTTGATCACCCACAAGCATAAAAACATAACATTCATTACTTGGAAAAAATGATGTTACATTTAAACAAGAAAATAAATCCTAAAAAGAAAAATTCTAAAACAACATTCTAAAAGTTCCTATAAGAGGAAACTAAAGAGCTCCTATTGAGGAGGATGAGAGATTGCATTGAGACGCTCGAGAATGTGGTTCAAGATGAACCTCATTTCATTTTGGAGCTCATGGACTAAAATGTTTGTCCTTTGGGCCAAGTGAGCGGTTCTCTCACAATGCAAGCAATCATGTCTTGGAAAACCGGGAGGAAGGGTAGGCTCATTGTTTTGTGGTGGTGGTTGTGGGTTATTTGGTAGTGGTGGTGGTGATTGGTTGTTTGATGATGGTGGTGGTTGTTGGTGAGATGATGGTGGAGTTGGGATGGAGTTCATCAAGATGGTTTGGAGATCCATCGCTTCATCAAGGCGGGAATCCACCATATTCGAGAGAGCATGGAGGCGGGCGAGTTCCTCGTTGATCTCTTTTTGGGTTTGTGGCTCATTAATCCACATTGCCTCATCAATGGCAATTAGTGTGGATGTGGGTGAGAGAGGTTGTGTTTGAGGTTGAGGTGGTGGTGCATCATGGTATAAAGGACCGTGGATATCATGATAAAGCGGATGAAAAAGCATGGGTTCTTGACCTTCAAAGGTCATGGGTGGAGGATTGGTTGACCTTGGTGGAAGGTCTTCCAAGTCATCAAGATATGGATGTGGTGATGTAGGTGGAGTCCTAAATAGCTCCATTGGTTGGAGTTTGGGTGAGTTTGGGAGTGATGGTGATCTAACAGGTTGTGATGGAGCAGGTGGTGGTGTGGTAGCGATTGGAGTAATTGTTGGTGGTAGAGTATGGATGGCTACATTTGATGGTGTGGGAGTGGAGAGTGTGAGGAAATTTTCATTTGCTATGGGAGATGAGATATTAAGAGGGGATGATTCCTCCTCTGATGAGTTAGCTAAGTTTATGAAGCAACAAGGCTTAACACTAATACGAGCAGTTCTTCTTGCGGGTCTGCTAGTAGAGGAATTGTTTGATTTTGTCATGGTTAAGAAACGTAGCTAAAAAGGTACAGGAGATATGTAGAAAAGATGGTGAGTGAGTGAGTTTTGATTATCCTGATCATCCTAATTTATAGATAGTAAGATTTTTGAAAGTTGTGTTTGGATTTGATGTAAATCCAATGAAGAATGTTGGTTCCTAATGATTTGGAACAAAAATTTGTGCTAGTCACATCATTTAAGTCAAACCATAGAGCTCAAGTTGAGTGAATTGTAGAAGATTTGCAGTTAATGCAAAGAGTGAGTGGAAAATCTGTTGATATGATGTTCCCACGGATTTGACGGATCCCATAAAAGGGTTCCTTGCTTGTATTAGAAAGGTAACTCACATGGAAAATTTGAAAATTCAAATTTTGGTGGGAAATTGATTTCTTAAGGTTCTAAGAGTTTCCTAAAACATTCTAAAGAGTCTAATGATCAGTAAAGAATATTCTAAAAACTATAATCCAAAATCTAAGTATCGGGATTAGTCGGGATTTTTGAAAAATGTTACTGTTGGCACCTGCGGATCCAATCGACAACAAAGACGGATCCAAAATTTGGGAGCCGTGGAATCCGCAGGTTCAGGAATGGCGGAGCCAAAGGATACACTAGGAGGATCCAAAATTTGGGATCCGCCATATGAAAATGCGAATTCTGAACAGAATGAATGTCAAATTTTTCGTTTCTCGGTCAAAACCCAAAAAATCTCCTAAAACATATGTAATAGCTAATATGTGATACAAATATACTAAATATATAGATTCTAACACACGTATACACATAAATTAATCCGATCATCATAGCTTACCATAAGAGGAGTTAAGCCAAACGGTGGCTTAATCTCGGAAAATTGATAACAACATGTGTTATCGGCCTGCAATGTCAAGTTAGTTTACACACATGTCAAGTACTAACATAATGTCATAAGAAACATACATGTTCAACACATCATTATCTAATAAAGTCTAAAACTAAACACTCCTTTCAACTTAACTTCTTGCTCAATTTCTTGTAACCCTTGTGAAGTTTCATGATCCAACGCCCCAAATTCTTCACCATTCCTTTGGTTTGCCGAAATTCCGCCGATTCATTTGGGATTGGTGGAAGTTGACTTAAGTACTCCGGTGGAGAGATCCTAGAGTTGGGCAAACCATCATCTTCGCTCATTGATGATGATGATGATGATGTAGGAGGATGAGGACGTTTGCCTTTTGCAACCGCTACCCTATGATCACTTAAAGGAACAAAGGTGTGTGGAATCTCGGTGTAGTCGGGAACAAATCCTAAATCATTTCTAGGAATGGGTGCAAAAGCTTTGTAGAGACGGGTCAAAAGCATCCCGTAGGGCAAAAGCGTCTCTATTTCCTACTGTGCTTATGACATTTGCCCTTAAAACTTCTTCAAGCTTCTTAAATTGAGGCTTAAGTTCATTAAGTTCCATGGCAAATGGATCTCTATCAACTTGACGACCTCGATGTAACCTAGTTTGGTTGTTCCTAGGCAAAAAGAGATGCTCACGAATGGTTTCTTTTGCAATCAATGGTGTGGCATATGGTGCCGTACGATCAAGGTTAGACTCTAGAATGGTTAACGACCACTTGTCAGAATAGAAACAAGTTCCTTGATTTGGAACTCCTAAGACATCTCCAAATTGATCTAAAGGAATATTGAATTGAAACCCGTTGACTCTGAAATGGATATTCATGTATCCATAATCATTAGAACTAAGTCCTACAGTAGCATAGAACTCGAGAATGAACCTAGGGATGATGGGCTCATCAATGTCTAGAAGACTATCGAAATGAATCGCGGCTAATTGCTCGCGGAGAATGGTACCTTCATAGAATGAGGGGTCTACAACCCTACCCTTATGGACATATCATTTTTCTAGTGCCTTAAAAATATTTACTTGAGCTTCGGTGAGACCTTTGGTTTTGTGGTGTTTGGGAAGGTATTTGATGGTGTTTTTGTGATCATAATTAGTTGCGGGAGGCATAATTATCCTAGACACGAAAAATATATAGTTTAGTTGAAATTATCGAAAATACGTATAAATGTCTAGTGTGTGCCTATATGGGGACAATGTGGAGGTATGGTTATCTCGACTCTTTTTGATGCATGAAAATTTTGTTTATGCAATTTTTATGATAAAACGATAGATAACCCAAACTCTCCTACTTCAATGTAGCTTCATTTGAATGTACCCGAAAATACATATTAGTTATGTATTCCCTTTAGCATTCAAGAGACATTATACAAGTGATGTTTAAAACATAACGTTTTTGTATTTGTATGAACAATGTTCAAAAACCGTTTTTCCTAGTCGTGAGAAGATTTTAGCAAAAATTTCTCATGGGGTTTTTGATGAATAATGATAATGTACTACAAGATGCAATTCCTAACTATGAAAAACATGATTTGTTATGCAATTTAGTAAATATGCTTCATGATTTTTCAAGAATTATGCATAAACCCCAAGTTTTGGTTTTGTGCATGAAATAGAAATCCTAGACGCAGATCAGGAATGTAGATATGATAAAGATACTTACAGTGATGATTGGAGTACAAATTGGTTATGAAAGATGGCCAAAATTGTGAATTTGGTGTGGTAATGGTCGAGTTCCAGTAGGTGTTTATGTTTTGGGAAGTGTGATGAATAGTACAGGAGTTTATTTAATATATAAAAAAAACTGGCTCACCAAGTGACGGATCCGGCGGATCCAAAACAAGGGATCTGCCCTTGTTGTTGTTTGGATCCGCAGGATCAGAACACAGGTTTGGTTATTGCCATGTTTGGTTAATCTAAGGTTCGAGTTAATGTTCAATCTACTCACTAGGTTCCATTAATCCTAAACCAAGTCTAAGACAGTTGAAAGGTTCTCTCTTGAGAGGTTTTGTAAGGATATCGGCAATGTTTTCCTCTGAGGAAACTTTCTCAATTGAGATGTTTCCCTTCTGAACATTGTCACGTAGGAAGTGGTGACGTATTTCTATGTGCTTGGTTCTAGCATGTTGGACTGGATTTTTGCTAAGATCGATAGCTCCTTTGTTGTCACAAAGAATGGGAATGTCGTTGAGTATAATTCCATAGTCGACGAGAGCTTGTTTCATCCACAGTGCTTGTTGGCATGCTTTTCCTGCTGACACGTACTCGGCTTCAGTTGTTGATATGGCAAGGGCTGTTTGTTTCTTAGCAAACCATGAGGTGAGACAATGTCCTACAAAAGTACAAATACCGCTTGTACTTTTCCTATCAACATAATCACCATCATGGTCTGAGTCGGCATACACTATGGTTTCCATTCCCGTTCCTTTGGGATACCATAATCCTAGATGTGTAGTGCCTTTATGTACCTAAATATCCGTTTAACGGCTTCAAGATGGGACATTTTGGGATCTTCTTGAAAGCGTGCACATAGATAAACACTAAACATAATATCCGGTCTACTAGCCGTTAGATAGAGTAAGCTACCAATCATTCCTCTATATTTAGTGCTATCTACGGATTCACTTTCTTCATCCTTTGTAAGTTTGGTTTCGGAGGACATGGGTGTTTTCATAGGTTTTGAGTCTTCAAGACCAAATTTCTTAAGCATATCCTTGATATACTTAGATTGGTTGAAGAATATCCCATCTTCTAATTGTTTAATTTGGAGACCCAAGAAAAAGTTTAGTTCCCCCATCATACTCATTTCAAACTCATCATGCATGATTTTTGAAAATTCATCGCATAACTCTTGACAAGTTGAACCGAATATAATGTCATCCACATATATCTGGACTATGATAATATGTGATCCCTTTTTCTTGGTGAAAAGAGTGTTGTCTACTAGGCCAATGGTATACTTATGGTCAACTAGGAAAGTATTAAGTCGATCATACCAAGCTTTTGGTGCTTGCTTAAGTCCGTATAATGTTTTCTTAAGTTTGTAGACATGATTAGGTTTTTCAATATCGGCAAAGCTAGAAGGTTGTGCAACGTACACTTCAGGATTAATAAAACCATTAAGAAATGCACTTTTGACATCCATTTGAAATAGTTTAAAGTCATGGGCACATGCATATGCAAGTAGTATCCTAATTGACTCAAGTCTAGCGACGGGTGCAAATGTTTCATCATAATCTATACCTTCTTGTTGATTGTAGCCTTGTGCTACTAGCCTAGCTTTGTTTCTAGACACTACGCCATTTTCATCCATTTTGTTTCTAAAAACCCATTTTGTACCTATTATGGTTTGATTTTTAGGTTGTGGAACTAATGTCCAAACGTCATTCCTAACAAATTGATTTAATTCCTCTTGCATCGCAATGACCCAAGATTCATCTTTTATGGCTTCATTAACATTTTTAGGTTCAATTGTTGAAACAAAACAAAAGAAATTACTTTCATTTTGAGCTTTAGACCTTAATGTTCTTTCATTGATTTTTCCTATGACGTTTTCTAATGGATGACTTTTGGTTTCTTTGATATTAACATCATCTACCAAAGGTGATGTCTTAGAGGGAGGTGGACTTTCATCGAATGTTACGTTCAATGATTCCTCGACTCTTGAGGTTTCTTTGTTCAAAACTATATATGCTTTACTAGTTTGTGAATATCCTAGAAATACACCTTCATACGACTTTGGGTCGAACTTGGTGAGATAATCCTTTGTGTTTAAAATGAAGCACTTGCTTCCAAACACTCTAAAATATCCTAAAGTAGGCTTTTTGCCTCTGTATAACTCATATGGAGTCTTTTTCAAGAATGGTCTAATTAGAACTCGATTTAGAATATATGTGGATGTATCTACAGCGTGACACCAAAACTTTTGAGGTATGTTTTGTTCATTTAACATGGTTCTACTCATTTCTTGAATTTTCCTATTTTTACGTTCTACTACACCGTTAGATTGAGGGGTTCGAGGAGCCGAGAAATTATGAGTTATGCCATTGGCATCACAAAAAGCTCCAAATTGGATTTCATTGTCAAATTCATGACCATGGTCGGTTCTTATTGACACTATGTTACTTCCTATTTGATTTTTGTTAGGATTTAATATAAATGTAATAGTACAATGCTGGTATTAGTGTAGTATTGGTTTCTGCTGGCAGGTATATAGTTCCTGCTGGTATAGTAGTTTTATTGTTTCTGCTGGTAGCACATTATTGTTACTGCTGCTAGTATTGTTTCTGCCGGTTATAGAAATAGTCAACCCGTATATTTAGAAGTTTGTTAGAGAAAGAGATTGGCATGAGTTATATTAGGAAGTGATAATGTATATCTTCTCTACATGTTTTGTAGTGAATGCCGAATTAGGGTTTCTTGGAGTATAAAAGAAACACTCGGCTATGAACAATGTATGACTTAGAAAACAATTTTAATAGTTAATATAGATCCATAGAGGATCAAGTGTTTATTAGTTATTTCTTCTTTAACTCTTGTGTTTATATTCCGCGTAAACATAAGTTTATTGTTAGAGATTCTCTTGTAGTTTGTTTGTGATTACATAAGCATTCTACCGGTTCCATAAGGCTCAAAGATCTATCTAGGGCTGATCCTACAAGTGGTATCAGAGCCTGGTTAGAGTCTCTGTCAAAGAAGAAACCTTTTCAAACAAATCTCTTAAACCCTCATACAATGACTTCATCCGAATCAGATGATTCTGGTGTCAACAATGAAAAACCTGAAACACAGAATGTCCAACAACAAATTCTCACAACCACAGTCTCAAATAGCAATGCAAAATTTCCTTACCTCAAGAAGGATGAATATGAGATATGGGCCATGAAGATGGAGTACTGGATTTTAAATAGTGATCATAACCTCTGGAACATCATCCTGAATGGAAACAGTAAAAAGAAAACAGGAAGAGATCCAAAAGGGAATATCATTATTCTTCCCCCTGTATCTGCAGAAGAACATATTGCTGTTCAAAGGGAGACAAAAGCAAGAACTTTGCTGCTTTAGTCTCTCCCAGAAGACCACATGGGTGATTTTCATCACCTAGATGATGCAAGCGACATCTGGGTAGCTGTTAAAGCCAGATTTGGAGGTAACGATGAATCTAAGAAGATGAGGAAGTTCATGCTGAAGCAGGAGTTCCAAGAATTCAATATCTCTGAAGCAGAAGGATTGCATAAAGGCTATGATAGGTTTCAGAAGATTTTGAGCCAACTCAATCAGCTGCAGGCAAGGCCAGATAATGAAGATTGCAATACCAAGTTCTTGAGAGCATTGCCTCCTTCTTGGTCACAGGCATCCATCACTCTCAAAGCAAGAGGTGGGCTTGATTACTTGAGTTTTGATGACCTCTATAACAAACTCAAGACTCTTGAGATTGATATTAAAGGAGGTTCAAGCTATTCACATACTCTAACTCACCAGCATTTGTTAGTACTACCAGTACTAATAACAAGATGTCATATGCTGATAGCCCAACCTCATCATCTTCATCAACCTCATATACCCCTGCTACACCAAAAACACATTCAAGTTCTGGCAATGTGATTGAAGATGTGCTTCATTCTTTTGTTGCTGAAAGTGAACCACAACAGCAGTTTGCATATGAAGACTTTGACCAGATTGATAAGATGGACTTGGAAGAATTGGATATCAAGTGGCAGATGGCTATGCTTTCAGTGAAGGTGAACAGATTTGAAAAGAAGGCTGGCAGGAAGATCCAATTCAATAGGAAGGATGGAGCAAGGTTTGATAAAAGGAAGGCTAGATGTTACAAATGCTCACAACTGGGTCACTTTGCAAGAGAATGCAAAGAAAAGAAGGCAGATGATAAGACCAGATACTCTGCATTCAAGCTCAAAGAATTAGACTCAGAGGAGCCTAAAGCCTTGCTATCTGTTGATTCCATGGTGGATTGGTCACAAAATGAGGGAGATGATGAGGAAAGAGGTGTTGCTCAAGTTTATGGAATGCTTGCTGGATGTGAGACAGAAGATGAGGCAGATGTGGCTGAGGAATTTGCTTTGATGGGTATCTCATCTCAGGTACAAACTTGTCCTTTTGGATGTGATGATAACTATGCTAAACTTAAAAAGGAGTTTGATGATGTAGATGCTCAATATAAAGATTATTATGTTAGGTTCAAGCTTATAAAAGTACACTTAAAACTTTAGAAAAACAAAAGGCTTGGTACCAAACTAATCAGTTGGCATATGAAGAAAAGATTAGGGTTTTAGAAAGAGATTTGGAAAACACTACTAATTTGTTAAAATATTCTGAAAGTGAAAATGCTAAGGTGAATTTAGAGAAACAGGACTTGCAGGCTAAGTTAGAGAGTGAAGTGGCTAGGTTTAATAAATGGAAAGAATCATCTAAAAACCTACACAAGTTAGTTGATAGTTCTATGTCTGTGAAAACTAAACTTGGGTTGGGATATGGGGATTATATAGGGCCAGATGAAGTATATGACCCTAGTATGCCAAGTACATTTGACCCTACCCCTAAGGAGGTAAATTATCAAATTCCTGTTAAGTATGTTAGAGAAGGAGAAATGAGGTCTGTTTCTCCACCAATAACAGGAACATTTAAGCCAACCTCCACTAACATAGACTTTGATGAATCACACATGACCTATGGCAAAAAGTCCAATGACTTGCCTGATTCTGACTATGAATCTAATGACTTTGTCTCTTGTTCTAACAGTGACAAGTCCTCAGAACCCAAGACCAATGACTTTGCCTCATGTGATTCAAGTGACAAGTCTTCCACACCCAAGTCTGATGACTTCTCATCAAGAGTAGCTGATGATGAATCCAATTCAAAGACAGCTTCTTTTAAGACATTTCTTTTCATTTTGTTGAAAAACAATTCTATTTCTAGTTTTGGTTGTGATAAGTTTGTGTGTAATAAGAGAAGTCATGTTAAGAACAAATCTTTTAGAAATAAATCATGCTTTGTTTGTGGTAGTTATTCTCATCTTATTAAAGATTGTGATTTTTATGAGAATAGAATGGGTGTGTGTGCTGGGCAACAGCAATCTAGACCATTGTGGAATAATGTTGAAAATATACCCCATTTGTTCCTCAAGCAGCACAAATGAGCTCTGGCAGAGCTACATTTCCTGCTGGTAAGCCAGTTCCTGGCTGGTAAGCTATTTCCTGCCGGAAAACTAGTTCCAGCTGGCAAACCTATTCCTGCTGGTTGGAAAAGAACTGCTGCTAGACCATTCATCAGACCTACAAGCTCTTACTTTCAGAATGATTATAGGCCTGTTTATTATGACCCAATGCAAAAAGGGGGGGAAGATGGGAAACTGCTGTTAAGTCCTCAGCAGGTTGTTCTTGGAGACATAATGGCCAATATTTGAAGAAGGGATCCAAGAACAATGGTGGATCTCATCAATCTACATGGTTTAAATCTTTCTGATCACAAGGCAGGCCCAAGTCAGTCATGACTTGGGTCTCCCATTGTATCTAATGTTGTTGTATTTTCTTTTGTTGTAGGAAAATCCTCATAGAAGTAAAGACTTGGGCATTGTTGATAGTGGGTGTTCTAGAAGTATGACCGGAAATAGAGACAGGTTGGTGGACTTTGTGACTATAAGAGGAGGCACTGTGACTTTTGGAGGTGGAGATGGTAAAATAACAGGCAAAGGAACCATCAGAACTTCCAAGTTGGATTTTGAAAATGTCTATTATGTGGAAGAGTTGCAGAACTTTAACTTGTTCTCTGTCTCACAAATTTGTGATAAGAAGAACATTGTTCTCTTTACTGAGACTGACTGCTTGTGCTGTCTAAAGACTTCAAGTTGCCTGATGAGAGTCAGGTTGTACTTAAAGTTCCAAGAAGACACAACTTTACGCTTCAATTTAAATGATGTCCAGCCTGAAGGTGATTTAGCTTGCTTGGTGGCAAAAGCATCTTTGGATGAATCTACCAAATGGCATAGGAGGATGGCACATGTTAACTTCAAAACCATCAACAAGTTAGCAAAGAATGGATTGGTAAAAGGGCTTCCTCTCAAGACCTTCACAAATGAACATAATTGTGTTGCCTGCAACAAAGGAAAGCAACACAAAGCTTCTTACAAGGCCATCACAGCTGTGAGCACCATCACTGAGCCTCTCCAGTTACTTCATATGGATCTTTTTGGTCCTACTTCCATCAGAAGTATTGACCATAAGTACTATTGCCTGGTGGTTACAGATGACTTTAGCAGGTTTTGTTGGACTTTCTTCTTAGGTACTAAGGATGAAACCTTTCATGTGATTAGGGACTTTCTTGCCTTAATTGAAAACCAGCTAAATAAAAAGGTTAAGTCTATAAGGTGTGACAACGGGACAGAGTTTAAAAATTCTAACTTGATTGAACTCTGTGGGACAAAGGGGATTAAAAGGGACTATAGTAATGCCAGAACCCCACAACAAAATGGGGTTGCTGAAAGAAAGAATAGAACCCTTATAGAAGCTGCAAGATCTATGCTTGCTGACTCTAAGCTACCTACCATGTTTTGGACTGAAGCAGTTAGCACTGCTTGTTATGTTTTGAATAGGGTATTGATTACTAGTCCTCACAACAAAACACCTTATGAACTTTTGTGTGGGAAAGTTCCCAACATCAGTCACTTTAAAACTTTTGGATGTCATGTGACTATTTTAAACACCAGTAACCATTTGGGTAAGTTTGAAGAGAAAGCTGATGAGGGATTTATAGTTGGGTACTCTGCACATAGCAAGGCTTATAGAGTTTATAACTTATCTGCCAAAAGATAGAAGAGACACTAAACCTGAGATATCTTGAGGATAAACCTAACATTCAGGGTGCAGGTCATGAGTGGTATTTTGACCTGGACTATCTAACTGATACTTTAGGATATACTCGTTTCAAAGCTAATCAAACTGCAGGTACACAGGAGTCTCCAACTAACAATGCAGGTACCCCAGATGATGATTCAGACTCTGAGTGTGGTGAACAAACCATTGTTGTTCCTTCTTTTCCCTCTAACCACTTTGCAGAATCTGAAGTTAAAGATAATCCTGGCATGAGTGAAGGTGATTCAAGTTTTGCAGAAGACCTTGCAAGACTTCAAATACAAGAACATGATGCTAAGGAAGCAGCTAAAAAGTTTGGTTTTGAATTCACAAAAGAAACAAGGAGCTCTTAAGACAAGCCGCAGTTGAAGCCCGCAGGAATATGGATTCTGCTGGTAGTTCTTCTATTCCTGCTGGTAGTGTTCCTGTTACTGTTGGTACTATCAATTCTGCTGGTAGCTCTAATGTTCTTGCTGGTGTCTCCACTCCTGCCGCTCCTTTGTCCACTCCTTCTGATCATTCATTGGGCTTTCCTGAACCTCTCACAAGATATCCAAGACCTACAGATCTTGGTAACTCACTGTCTTCAGGAACTGAATTTGAAGATATTCATCATCATCCAAGTACTGGCATTTTTACCTCCTCCTCATATGATGATGGACATTAGTCCTGATGTTAATAATCTAGCATCCACAATAGAAGTCAATCCTGTTGCTACTAAGAGGATCAATACCATTCATCCTCAATCCTTGATTCTTGGTGATCCTACCTCAGCTGTTCAGACAAGAAATAAGGTGAAACAAACAAAGTTCGGTGAAAGTGCCTTTGTCAGTTATGTTCATAATTAGCAAAGGAACAATCAGACAGACTTTCTACATTGTCTCTTTGCTTTCTTTCTTTCACAAGTTGAACCAAGCAATGTATCACAAGCTCTTGAAGATCCAGCTTGGGTGGAGGCTATACAAGAAGAAATGCAACAATTTTTTAATCAAAATGTATGGAAGCTTGTCCCTTTACCTGATGGAAAGAATGTAATTGGGACAAAATGGATTCTCAAGAACAAGAGAGATGCTAGAGGTATTGTGATAAGGAATAAAGCTAGATTAGTAGCTCAAGGTCACAGGCAAGAGGAGGGTATTGATTATGATGAGGTGTTTGCTCCAGTGGCAAGAGTTGAGGCCATTAGGCTATTTTTGGCCTTTGCCTCATATATGGGATTTATGGTCTACCAGATGGATGTAAAAAGTGCTTTTCTCTATGGAGAGATTGAAGAAGAGGTTTATGTGACTCAACCCAAAGGATTTGAGGACCCTCATAATCCAAAATGGGTCTACAAGGTGGTGAAAGCACTCTATAGACTTCATCAAGCACCAAGGGCTTGGTATGCAAGATTGTCTACTTTTCTATTGAAGCATGGATACCGAAGAGGTACCATTGACAAGACACTTTTCACTAAGAAAAACTCAAGAGATATTATCCTAGTCCAGGTCTATGTGGATGACATCATCTTTGGTTCTACAAAGGAGGCTTGGTGTAGGGAATTTGAAGAATTGATGAAGGGTGAATTTGAGATGAGTACTATGGGTGACCTTACATTTTTCTTGGGCTTACAGGTCAAACAAAAGCCTGATGGATTTTTATCAGCCAAGAAAAGTATGTGCAAGACATACTTAAGAAGTTTGATTTGGAATCTGTGAGGACTGCAACAACTCCTTATGAAGCTCCAAAGCCAAAATCCAACAATGAACCTGATGATGCTGTTAATGTTCACCTCTACAGATCAATGATAGGTTCACTTATGTATTTGACAGCTTCAAGACCAGATATAATGGTTGCAGTTAGTGCTTGTTCAAGACATCAAGTTACACCATTGACTTCCAACTTGAATGCAGTCAAGAAAATCTTCAAGTATCTAAAAGGACAACCTAATTTGGGTCTTTGGTACCCAAGAGATTCTCCTTTTGTGTTGGAAGCCTATAGTGATAGTGATTATGCTGGTGCTAACTTTGATAGGAAGTCTACTACTGGGGGTTGTCAGTTTCTGGGAAGGAAGATTGATCTCTTGGCAATGCAAGAAGCAGACCATTGTGGCTACATCTTCTACTGAGGCAGAGTATGTTGCTGCTGCTAGTTGCTGTGGTCAGGTACTTTGGATACAAAATCAAATGCTGGACTATGGGTTCAATTTTATGAACACCAAAATCTTTATTGATAACCAAAGCACAATTTGCATTGTTAAAAACCCAGTTTTTCACCAAAGAACAAAGAACATTGAGATTAGGCACCATTTTATAAGAGATGCTAATGAAAAACATCTCATTCAAGTGCTTAAAATACACACAGATGAAAATGTGGCTGATTTGTTAACTAAAGCTTTTGATGGCCCAAGATTTAATTATTTGGTGGTTCATATTGGGATGATCAATCCCTGATTGCTGTGATTGAGGGGAGGCATAAGCCTAAGGGGAGGCTTATTGTTGTATATTTTGTGTACACTAACCATTATTTGTTTTAGTTTGTGTATTTTGTTTAACTTTGTTTTGCAGTAGTAAGTTTCTTATTGTTGCTAGTGTTATTGGGACACAACAGTATCAACAGAACAAGAAGCATTCATTCTTATTCATTCAAAAGACTTTGCATTCTTAGATGCAAATTACAAGCCAGTTCTAACATCACAAAAGCTACATCAACAAGCCATACACCTATACCACTACTCCATCTTCCTTTTCCCCTTTCCCTTGAAGTCAGGCATGGTCTTATGGATCCTTTGTCCTTGATTGCATTCCACACCTTCGGCCTGGGGAGTCCTAGCACTTGTTTGCCTGGCTTTGGACGTGATTGATTCTTCACAGGCACCGAGATCCTACTCATTGCTGACACAGCCTTTTCAAGTTCACTTGTTAGTATGACCGAGAGTGAAGGTGGCTGCGTTTGCTCATCATCATCCGAGTGGTAGCTTGATGAATCATCCACATATGGTGGTGGGGTTGGAAGCTCTTCAGAAGGTGTTCCTTCAGCCTTCTCCTTTGTGTTCTGTGGTGGAAAGTACTTTTTCCATCCTTCACCTGATGAGTCAGAAGACGAATCAGAAGAAATCTCAACAACGTTTGGTTTGGAGGCACTCATTGTGTTTGGATAGTTGTTTTCTGGTTTGAAGTATGTGATGTGTTTGCTTTGAGTTTGAGGCACTTATAAAGACCCTTCCAAAGAAAGTAAAGGCAATTAAATGTGCAGTTGGTTACATGGAGTAAATGGTCTGCGGGAATGAGTTTAATATTGATGACTGTTACTTTTGGGGAGTTGACCGAATATGATGCAATTGTGAATATTGGTCAAAAGAGTCCTGGTTTCTGCTGGTTGACCATGTGTTCCTGCTGGTTAACTGTTGTTTCTGCTGGTACCAGGGGAATTGGATTATTATTCTTTTTAGGGATGCAATCAAATTTAATTTGGTCAAAGATTCTTTCCGTGAGATTCTTGCCATTTAAATTTGCCAAATTGGGTAACATTTTAAATGACCTAATTGTTTTATCACTGCGCCCAATTTCACTACTTGCTTCCCGTTTTTCAACCAAACCCATTTCTTCTCTCCCCATTTTCAAGCTCATTTGTTGATTCTTCCCAATGGCTTTACAATACAAAGAAGATCATAACAAGGTGGTGTGTCTGGAAACATCAAAACGAAGTGTAGGGTATGATCAAATACTTACCTTCTTACGTGGGTCATCCATTCGGTATGCTTTGACCCATTGCCCGTCTGTTGTTTATGACTCATTAGTCAAGCAATTTTGGGCTACAACCACTACACGAACTCTTGAGGGTAGACCCCAGGAGATTGTAGCTACCATTGATGGGAATGAGTATGTCATCACTGAGTGCTCCATTAGGACTCACCTTCATTTGAATGATGGGGATGGATTATATGATTTTTCGGAACAAGACATTCTGGCTGGTATGGCTACAATTGGTTATCCAGTTGATGGTACATTTACTTTTTATAAGAATAGGCTCTCTCCTCAATGGAGATTTCTAGTACACACCCTTCTACAATGTCTTAGTCCCAAGTCAGGAGGTGGAGATCAATTCTCAAGCCCTCTTGCTTCTGGCCTCATTTGCCTATCAGATGGGAGGGTTTACAACTGGTCCAGGTTTATTTTTGATGGGATGGTTGGGAACCTAGGGACTGCTAAGCATAAATTTCTCATGTACCCTAGGTTTTTACAAATGATATTAGATGTTCAGACTTCTGACCATACACCTAGGAACATGGTTAGGCTTACTGCCAAATTATTTGCCACCATGAAGTCTAAGTTTGAGGGGGAACATCAGCCTCTTTTGGCTGCTATGTTGCCAAGTGGCAATGATTCTGCTGGTGTTGGGACTTCTGATGCTGCTGGTGCAGGTGCATCAGTTGCTGCTGCTGCCCAACCACCACCATCTCCTAGACCTTCCCACCACCATCCCCTAGGCCTAATACCCCCGTTGAGCCAGCCACCACTACAGTTGAGCCTAATATTGAGACAACCACATTTACAAGGCTATCAACTCCTAGTCCAACTAGGCAGCCTTTTGATGATGATATCAATATAGGTGAAGGTTTTTCTGATTCTCCACCCAGATCCTATGAGGCTCCAAAAACCACAGGTCAACCTGCTGGTGGAGCTGAGGATCCTGATGCTCTCACTTCTATGTCTACTTTGCTTAACAGGTATATGAACAAGGTGGACGCATTGGAGACAGAGCTCAAAGACACCAAACAGACTCTTGGTGGAGCTATACTTTAATTAATTGGCAGAGTCAACCACTTGGAAGCACAATTAAAGAAACAGCAACGCAAGGTTGTGCTTTATGATTCAGAGGAGGAAGAACCTAGGACACAAGATTCTTTTGACATGGATGCACTCCATGTGTTGGCCAATGCCTCATTAGCTGGTGCCAACACAGAGGAGGATGCTTTTTCTAAGCCTGAGGCTACTACTGATGCTACGCCCAACGTTTCAGAAGGAGAAGGAACAGGAGGCGTTTAAGGAAGCTTTCAGAAGTACCTGCTTTTGACAAGTACAAATCCCATGTTTCTGCTGGTAATTCTGGTGATGCTGCTGAGAGTGAAAACATTCCTGCTGCTAGTATGTCTTCTGGTAGTAAGGCTATTCCCACTGGTCGCGATGATGTTGCTGCTGTTTGCAAGGATGTTTCTGCTGATAGTCCTCCATCATCTGTTTCTGCTGATCCTCATGATATTCTTGCTGTTGATGTTACTAATACTTCTGCTGGTGATTTTCATGTTGAAGACAATCCTGATACTCCTGATCCCTCTGCTAGTACAGCAGTTCATGTTGTGTCTGATCCTCCTGCTCCTGCTTGTGTTTCCACTGCACACCTTGACAAAGGCAAAGCCCTAATGGTGGAAGACTTTGTATCTGAACAAGAACGGTCTGAACAAGAAAGACTCCTCAAAAATGTAGAAGATGACAGGCTTGGAGCTGAATTGGCAAGGAAAGTACAAGCTGAGCAAGATGCACAATTTGCTACGAGTTTACCTCCTCAGAGACAAAGAGATTTGGATGCTGCCTCTTTGCTCTATACTGAGGCTGATTGGTTGCATATTATGACTCAAGTTGCTTCAAATACTTCACTTTCCAAGGAACTATTAGGAGCTGATGTGACAGAGGAGGATTTCCCAGAAAGAATGGCTGCTTTAATGAGGAAGAGGAAGCAGGCTAATGCTGAAAGGCTAGTAAAGGAGAAAAGAGACAGGCCCATGACACAGGCACAACAAAGAGAGTTTATGAGATATTTTGTCAAGAACCAGAGTACTGCTCTCTACACAACTGGGTGGACCATGGCACAAGTCAAGAGGTTCTCAGATGAATAGCTTAAGGAGCACTTTGAAAGGATTCGGGGATCACTTGAGAAAGACGGGATCCAGCCTTTTAGAAAGATTTTGGCACAACCTAAACCTGCTATAGAAGAACCTTCTTCTAAGAGGCTTAAGTCTATCGATCCTGCTGGTTCAATAAATGATGTTGATATTGCTGTTGATACCACACACAATTCTGCTGTTGGTGATTCAGCTTCTGAGCCTTCACTTCACTCACCGAAGGATACATCTGTTCCTGGTGCTGTCATACCACCTATTCCTCCTGACGCAACACAATCCCAACCTGCTGAGCCTCACATTGAGTTACCTACGACATCTTCCATTCCTGCTGAAGCTGGTGATCATGTCACACCATTTGTTTCTGCTCCCACTACTGCGGTTCCATCTATGGGAATACATGAGGTCCACTCACCTTTCTCTACTCCAGGAAAAAGGAAGAAGAGTGTGGCTAAGAAGCGTGTTTCTAGGCCTATTACAGAGTTGGATGATCAGGATTTATATTAAGTTTGATTTAAAGAGTGAACCTGAAGAAGATTCTCCTCATCCTTGGGCTGCTCTTGCTGCATGGGAAGTTGTTTCTACACCTATGGGAGAAATTCATGCTCTTTACCGAGTTGATGGTGTCACCAAGTATTTTACCTTTCTTAGAGAAATTTTGCATATGGTGGATAGGAAAGACTTGATCCAACTCTATGGCATGGTGGTTAAGCATTATGCATCTCATACGGCTACTGGGGTTGGTCTTATCCTTTGGGCTGATTTGAAGGTGTTGATGGACTCTCTTGAAGGAGGAGATGGTTATTCTGTTTGGGCTAATCAACAGTCTTGGCAAGTGCGAAGTTGGAGGTTGTATACCCCTTCCAATGTTCATGTGTTGGAGACCATGACTGGAGAGGTGTTATACATATTTGTGGATGTGCCATATCCTCTATCAGTTCAGCTTATGGAAAGGATGCTCAAGCATAAGTTGGAGCTTGGAAAGACAGTGGTGGGAAATGACTTGACTACTGCTGAGCAATTGGTTCGGTTCATCAAACATCAACTTGTTGCTGCTCAGGTTCCTGCTGCTGATTGATGGTATATCTTACATTCTGTTGTATCTTGTTATTTTTTTTTTCATTTCTTTCTTTCTTTCTTTATATAGTATTAGTTAATATATATATATATATATATATATATATATATATATATATATATATATATATATATATATTTATATTTATATCTTGTCTACTAACTTGTATGTTTAGCTATTGGAGTACACTGTCTACAGGGTTTGAGTGTTGGTTATTTACCACACAACAAATGGTAATCAACTTACCATGTCTAACAGACAAGAAAGAGTTGACTCACCATGAGGGTACGGCTCTGGTGTGATCATCAAATCTGTTGACAGCTGTAATAGTTTGCTCAAAACTATTAGGTATTTAACTCACCCATGTTTCATTACTGAGAGTTGAAATGGTCATCAATTTACCATGGATGTTACCCTTTAGGGTTCCAAAGAATTGGCTAGCCCACAAGAGTATGGTTTGTGGTAAAGGCAGTGGAAAACCATATTTGGTAATCAATTCACCAAGGTGTTATATTCAACCAAAGAATTGGCTATTCCTGAGAAAACGGCTACAGGTAAAGACATCTCAAATCCGTTTATGGATGTGATGGTTTGCTAAAAATCATTAGGGTATTCCAACACACCATTGATTCACGTTCTAAGTGTTGGACTGGTTACTAGTTCACCAGGGTGATGCCATGATTCCACCGAAGGACTAGCTAGCCCAAGAGTGAGTAGCTACTTGGTAAAGGCTCAACAAATCTACTCATGTTGCTGCTGGTTCCTGTTGCTGCTGATACTTAGGAGTTGCTGCTGGATCCTTGGTCTTAATGATGGTTACTTGTTGCTGCTGGTTCTCACCATGTTGCTGCTGGTTACTTATGTTGCTGTTAAAGTTCAATCCTCATACTTTGGACGTCCAAGATCTATCTAGCAACTTGAAGTTAACCGGGTCAAATTCAAGTTTAGGGGAGAATTCTTAGGATTTAATATAAATGTAATAGTACAATGCTGCTGTTAGTGTAGTATTGGTTTCTGCTGGTAGGTATATAGTTCCTGCTGGTATAGTAGTTTTATTCTTTCTGCTGGTAGCACATTATTGTTACTGCTGCTAGTATTGTTTATGCGGGTTATAGAAATTGTCAACCCGTATATTTAGAAGTTTGTTAGAGAAAGAGATTGGCATGAGTTATATTAGGAAGTGATAATGTATATCTTCTCTACACGTTTTGTAGTGAATGCCGAATTAGGGTTTCTTGGAGTATAAAAGAAACACTCGGCTATGAACAATGTACGACTTAGAAAAAAAATTTTAATAGTTAATATAGATCCATAGATGATCAAGTGTTTATTAGTTATTTCTTCTTTAACACTTGTGTTTATATTCCGCGTAAACATAAGTTTATTGTTAGAGATTCTCTTGTAGTTTGTTTGTGATTACATAAGCATTCTACCGGTTCCATAAGGCTCAAAGATCTATCTAGGGCTGATCCTACAATTTTGAATTTTCTTACTTAAGATTTCAAATTTATCAAACGCTTCGTTTTTAGTTTTCAAAAACTTAGTCCATGTATACCTAGAGTAATCATCTACTATTACCAAAGTGTAGAAGTTTCCACCGTAACTTTGTATAGCGGATGGTCCAAACAAATCCATATTTAACAATTCTAGACACCTAGATGTAGACACCATGTTTTTAGCCTTATGGCTATTATGAACTTGTTTTCCTATTTTGCAAGCATCACAAAAGTGTTGGTCATATTTCAACTTGGGCAGGTTCCTAACGAGTTCCTTAGATGATAAGGATTGAATTAACCTCATATTGGCGTGACCTAAGCGTCGATGCCATAGAGTTGAGTTTTCATCCAAGGAGGTAAGACAAAGCTTGTCTTTAGGTGTCTTATCTAATTTCATAACATAAAAGTTATTCTTTAAAACACCTTTTCCTACTGTTATGCCGTCTTTAAGTATTTTGCTTCCATTTTCACTGAAAAGGACGTTATACTTTTTGCGGCACAATTGACTTATGCTAAGTAAGTTAAAACCTAAATTATCTACATGAGCAACATCATCGATAGAGAGAGAGTCATGAGAGATCGTACCTTTTCCGATGATTTTACTTTTAAGCTTGCTACCAAATGTGACATTACCTCCGTCGTACACTTGGTAGGTTGAGAAAAGGCTTTTGTTTCCCGTCATGTATCTTGAACACCCACTATCTTTAATCCACTCATTTGGTTCTAGTTCAACTTTTAAGCACACCTAATGTTCAAGAAAAACTCAAGCGTTTGGTCCCCAATATCTCATGGGTCCGTTTGGGTTAAACATAACATTATCATGGTTCATGTATGGAAATGGTGGACGAATGTTCCATGGCATGAAGTTGGGACCTTGAAAGTTTCTAAACATGTTTTGGTTCCAATTATTTTGATAATGATGTTGTGGGTTAAAGTTACTTCTTGGAAAGGGGTGTTTGGGAAAACTAGTTTTAGGTGCCTGTTGAACCGTTTTAACTCTATACTCATTTCTAACTTGACCTTTTCCTATAGAGACTGATGATTTTTGTTTGTTAACAGTTGTACTAGTGCTAGGTTTTCTAGTGACCTTAAAAATTCAGTATGATTCGTTTTAAGAACATTCTGTTCATCAACAGTACCTGCGGATCCCTTGGGTACAACTGGCGGATCCAAAATTTTGGATCCGTCGGATCCGTGGGTGTCTGACTTAGTTGGAACAGTTTCTTTTTCTTTCACTATTTGTTTCTTAAACTCACTTAAGCTTCCTAGTTTCATAAAACCTAGTCCGGTTTTATCATGAGGTAATTTTTGCATCTTCGTTATCTCATCTATACAGCTTATATTTTTATCAAACTTTTTAAACTTAGAATTTTGTTTGATAAGTTCTTCCTGTGTTGACTTAAGTGTTTCTAGTTCTAATTTAAGTTCCTGACACGACACACATGTTTCTTTAACACTTTTACCCTTTTCTATTCTTATCTCTTTTTCTTTTAACCAATGAACTTCGTTTTCTAAAAGTGTTGTTTTGGTTTTTAAGAACTTATTCTTGTTTATGATTTTAAGGGTAATTTCACACAATTTGTTATATTCTACTTCTAAGGTTTCATCATCTATAGAAGAATATGACGAGTCAAAATGTACCTCTTCTGTGTCATGAGCCATGAGAGCAACTTCGTCGTTCTTAGGCTCGTCGTCATCTCCTTCACTATCACTCCAAGCTCCACTGACAAATGCTCTTTGAGATTTGTTCTTTGGAGGCTTTGGACATTCTCCTATTAGGTGACTAGAATCTCCACACCTATAGCACTTTCTATCTACCTTTCCTTTCCTATCATCACGGTCTTTCCGGAAGGATTTTTTTTCTTCACGAGGTGGTCTTACGAACTTTCCTCGTCTCCTAAAGAATTTCTTGAAATCTCTTACGGCCATGGCATATTCTTCGTCTTCGCTACTAGAACAAGACACTTCATCATCACTTGACTCAACTCTAGCTTTCAATGCAATGGACTTCATTTTCTCCTTCTTGCCTTTAACTATTTCTGAGTCTTTTTCCATCACCATTTCGTGAACTTTGAGATTTCCTATGAGCTCATCCAGTGTCATGCTTGAAAGATCCTTGGATTCTTCAATAGTTGTCACCTTTGCTCTCCACTTCGGATGAAGTGCTCTAAGAAATTTCCTGACAAAATTCTTACTAGAAAAAGATTCGTCAAGTGGTTTAAGAGATGTAATAATAGTATTAAACCTAGCAAACGCACTATCAATGGTCTCATCTTCAGAGATAACAAATTGTTCATATTGTTGAACAAGAAGATCAATTTTGTTATCTTTGACTTGTGAGTTCCCTTGATGAGTGATAATTAGTGATTGCCAAATATCTTTAGCCGTTTTACACATAAAAACTCTTTCATATTCTTTCTTAGGTAATGCATTGTAAAGCATCATTTTGGCTTCATTATTTTTGGCAATCAACCTCTTTTGCTCATCACTGTGACGAGTAAGAGATACCTACATCCCGACCACCTGAAATATCATTACTTATGGGCTTGTAATCACCCTCTACAATTATATACCACAGATCTATGTCCTTTGACTTCACATACGTCTCAAAGTGATTTTTCCAATATATGAAACAATTTGGTTCAAATAGTGGTGGTCTTTGCATAGATTGCCCTTCTTTAAAGTTTTCAAAATCCATTGATCATTTCAAGTATTTAAAATACAATATATTTTGAAAATATTGAGTAACACTGCTCTGGTACCAATTGTGGAAAACTAGAAGGGGGGTTGAATAGTTTTTACCGTTTTAAAATTAATTCGCTTTGTATACTTAACGTGATTCCAAAGTAAAGTAAACAATCAAGCACACAAACAAGTAATATAAGTAAAGAAGTAAAGAGAGGAAAGATCAAACCACACAAAACAGATGTTTATAGTGGTTCGGCTACAAGGACTCTCTTCCTTACCCTACTCCACTCCTCGAGCCTCTAACTCAAGAGTTTTTCTTCATTAAGAAACAAGCTCCCTTCTAGGCGGAGAAAACCTTTATACGTCGCTTACTCTTTATCCAGTACTAAGCTAAACACCGGGTTCTTTACAAGGGTACAACCACTCCCGTTGGTTCTTTCACAAGGGTAACAACCACTCCCGTTGGTTCTTTACAAGGGTACAACCACTCCCGACACTCTTTGTGTTTTAAGGACTAAAACACTAACCAAACACTACTGAATAAAAGATACAAATAATGATGTGTGAACTAATACAAAATCACACAGAGTCTATACTAAAAGGATAACAACAGTAGGTTGATACTTATATGCTTTTGATCTCTTTGCTACAAAAGGAAAGATCAATGAAATGAAAGAATGATATGGGTTAGTGATATGTAAATGAATGAGTATGTATTTAAGCTATATGAGTGATGAAAATGTCCAAATGATCAGCTTGCTATTTATAGGCAAACTGAGTCAACAGTTGGCGGATCCAGCGGATCCCAAAAATTGGATCCGCCCTTGTATGGGTTTGGATCCGCCAGTGCAGGACAGCTAAGAGATCTTCAAATCTTGTCATATCTTTCCATATCTTCAAATGTCAACTCTTTGGCTTGAAGATCTAAACAAAATATCTCAAAATCTTTCTAAGATTATGTTCATGATGCATGCCATGATGTCATCCTAATATTTTAAAAATAAAGTTTCTAATTTAAGAAATAAAGATGTAAATGTATAAAATGTTATTTCTAGTGATCTTGTAATGTGTAGATGTGTTTTAAAAGACTTATTCTATAAATGTAAAAGACTTAATCTTATATTTATGTTTTTCTTAAAGATAAACTTTGTATTTGTCATTAACAAAATTAAGCAAAGATCGTAAAATATAAATAACGTTTTTGGGACGATATTTGTATTAACGGGATTGACTATGATGAAGTCTTTGCCCCAGTTGTAAGAATTGAAGTTATAAGATTGTTTTTGGCTTATGCTTGATACAAAGATTTTGTGGTGTATCAGATAGATGTGAAAAGTGTTTTTCTTTATGGGACGATTGAAGAAGATGTTTATGTCTTTAAACCACCTGGATTTGAAGATCCTGACTTTCCTGATAAGGTATACAAGGTGGAAAAAGCACTTTATGGTTTACATCAAGCTCCCAGAGCTTGGTATGGCACATTGTCAACATACCTGTTGGACAATGGTTTTAGTAGAGGGAAGATTGACAAGACCTTGTTTATCAGAAGATACAAAGATGATATTCTGTTAGTTCAAGTTTATTTTGATGATATTATCTTTGGATCCACAAACAAGGTGTTATGCATTAAATTTGAGACATTGATGCATGAAAGGTTTCAGATAAGTTCTATGGGAGAACTCACATTCTTCTTAGGGTTACAAGTTAAGCAGAAGGAGAATGGCATATTTATCAGTCAAGATAAGTATGTGACTGAAATTTTGAAGAAGTTTGGGTTTACTGATGTGAAGCCTGCAAAGACAACAATGGAAACTTCCAAACCTTTGCTCAAGGATGAAGATGGTGAAGAAGTTGATGTACACTTATATAGATCAATGATTGGTTCATTGATGTATCTTACAGCTTCAAGACCTGATATTATGTTTGCAGTGTGTGCCTGTGCCAGATACCAAGTCACACCAAAAGTTTCACATCTTAATGCTGTGAAAAGAATTTTTAGATACATGAAAGGTCAACCTAAATTGGGCCTTTGGCATCCAAAAGATTCACCTTTTGATTTGGTAGCTTACACTGATAGTGATTATGCTGGAGCAAGCTTAGATAGGAAATCCACAACAAGAGGTTGTCAATTTCTAGGATGTAGGTTGATTTCATGGTAGTGCAAGAAGCAAACTGTGGTTGCTAATTCCACAACAGAAGCTGAGTATGTGGCTTCTTCAAGTTGTTGTAGACAAGCGCTCTGGATTCAGAATCAATTGCTGGATTATGGGTACAATTTTATGCATACCAAAATATTTATTAATAATAGCAGTACTATGTGCATAATTAGAAATCCTGTTTATCACTAAAAAACAAAGCATATAGAGATAAGACATCATTTTATAAGAGATTGTTATGAAAAGAAGTTAATTCAAATAGTTAAAATTCATACTGACAATAATGTTGCAGATTTGCTCACAAAATCTTTTGATGTAGGTAGATTTCAATTTTTGATTGCCAGTATTGGAATGTTAAATCTTTAAAATCTCTTATCTCTTTGTGTTTTTATAAAGTTTTGTAAGGATTAATACTGTTATTTAAGTCAATAAATTGTTTCTGTTGCTAAGTATACTTAATGTTGCTAGTTATACTTAGAACTCCTGTGTTAATGTTACTAGTTATACTTAAGACTGCTAAGTATAATTGATGATATGATTATTGTGCATTGTGTTACTGCTTGTGGTTTTGTGTTTTTGAACTAATATTTTGCAGGATAAGCCAAAACAAATGTTGGAGTGCTGATAAATAAGCTGTTTGGAGTGGAAGCTGAGTTACTGCTGCTAAGCATAAGTTAGTGCTGCTAAGCCTAACTTAATGCTGCTAGGTTTCTGCTGCTAAGTTTGAGAGTGCAGGGTACTGTTTTAGAACTTTGAACGATTAAGGGTTTATATCCTTCAATCATTCACACAAGTGTTTTTATCCGATCAAAACCTCTCTCAAACTAAACCCTAACTTGTTTTTATCGTTTAATTGCAAAACCCAGCAAAACCCTACACGATTTTTCAAAATTACACAATGTCGACTTTCTCTTTTGCTGACCAAAATTACACAACACGATTTTTCAAAATCATTAATTTATTAAATGCAAGTCATATTAGATTTGCATTAACAGTAAACCCTACTATATATATTTCCCACATTAAACAGTTTTGGTCTACTGCAAAGGTCAAAACTATTAATGGGGAAGAACAGATCCATGCCCTTGTAGATGGGCAGGAAATACTCATTACTGAGGCATCTGTTAGGAGAGTTCTTCACCTAGCAGATACTGAGGGAATTGAGTGTTTCTCAAACTCTATAATTTTTGAAAACCTTGCACTAATGGGGTATGTAAGGAAAAATGATTCTTTAAAATTTTCAAAAGGATCCTTCTCCCCTCAGTGGAAATTCTTGATTCATACCATCTTACAGTGTCTTAGTCCAAAGACAACTGGCTGGAATGAGTTTAGCAGCAATGTGGCTACTGCCATAGTCTGCTTGGCTACAAACCAAAAGTATAATTTTTCAAAAATGATTTTTGGTGGTATGGTTAAGAACTTGGATAAATCTGCAAGCAAATTTTACTTATATCCAAGGTTTTTACAATTACTTATGGACAAACAATTTTCTGCAAAGAAAATTCATTCAAAAACTTATCTTCCACTCTCTCATTCTAAAAAGATTTTTGCTAATATGAAGAGGGAAGGAAAAGACTTTTCAGGGGTTGTAACACCATTGTTTACAACAATGTTGGAACAAGCTCAAACTCAGGGTGAAGGTTCAGTCATTCCAACTGAAACCCATCACACACCCACAATTTTACCATCCTCATCCCAACCCAAAAAGACCTATACCCGTAGGTTCACACAGAAACAAGGCACTCAGCTTCCTCAGGCTAGTGCTGGTATAGATGCAAATGAGGCTACCAATAAGGAGTGGGAAGTTAGTTTGGAAAGGGCTACTACTATTGCTACTGGCTTAGATGCAGAGAAAGACAGTAGTAACATAGCTAAGACCCAATCCAAGGCAACATCTAATGGGTCAAGTTCCCATGGAACTGACTCAGGTGATGGAAACTGTAGGATCGAGTACTTCGAGCTTGATTGAGCTTGGTTTAAACGAGAACCTCTGTATGCTATACAAGCGTTTATGCGGAAACTAAACAGCAAGTATAATAAAGAAGAAAACTCTAAACGACAATGATCCTCTATGGATCAAACTATGAACTAAGAATTGTTTATTGAATATTGAAAACGTTAAAGGCGTACCTAAACTCATAGACGGGTTTATCTTTTATACTAACAAGATGACCTAACCCTAACCCGTTCTACAAGAAAACGTGTAAAGAGATAAACGAGATCTCTTCTAAAAATAAATCTTAACAAACATTCTAAATATACGGATAACTAACAATACTATCCGCAGCAACAACACTATCAGTAGGAACGAGATAACACTGTCGGCAGCAATGAGCTTGCAGCAGGAACCAAAGCTATCGGCAGGAACCAGCTTAACACTATCGGCAGCAACAATGAAACTCTTATTTCCCAGAGATCCTAACAATCCTCCCCTAATCTTGAGGTTGACTAGGTTAACCTGCAAGATTCCAATGTGATAAAGCTTTGAACTTCTCAGGCTTGAGGACTGCGACTTAGCAGCAGCAATAAGTAGTAACCAGCAGCAACATCCATAACTTGCAAGATTCCAACTTCTATAGCATCCAGCAGCAACTTCAATAGTTCAGCAGGAATAGGAAATCTTCTTCAAAACATGTATACTGGTCACCATGACATTTACTGGAACTTGGCTGCTACTATGACAATATGTACATCAAATCTCTTTAAGTTTCATACTATTCTCATCACATCCAGGTGTGTTAACTCCTGTGAGAGGTGAATCATTGAAAATTAATGGATTTGATGTCTCTTTACCAATAGCCATCACTACTGGAGTAGCCAATGTTTAGGTGTGTTAGACCATGGTACATTGATAACCATCTTGTCACAACTCGTAATTTTAGGTCATTTTTCCGAACCTCGACATTTCACTATTCATGCATTGTCAGTCAGGACACATCATTGTAGAATAGAGGAGTCTGCATATCATCAGTAACATCATCAGTACATTAATTCATGCACGGTTATGCATTATTTATTTTTACGTAAGGTTATTTATTTAATTAACGTTACCACTCAGTCCGTATTATTAACAATAATACCCAGTACTCCAGACAATGATCCTAATAAACTTTTATAACTACTTTTAATAATATAAAGTTTATATTATTATTTTACCCGGTGTTATTACACCTATTGTTATATTTTTCGTCAAGAGCTTATAATACCGTCAAATTACGACAAATTAACCCGATAACTATTCTGACACCCGATTCTTGTCAAGAATATATTTTTACTATTTTTACAACTTCGTCGTATTTTACGTCACTTCGTGGATATTTATTTCAAGACAACTCGGTACCCGATAACACTCAAATTATACACAAAACAAACTAACTCATACAATAATATATAAAATCTTACTTGCTCTCCCCATTTTCTTCCATAAAATCCGGCCCCCCCATGCTTAGGCCATACTCTTTCTTGTCCAAATATCTATCACATTAATGATAGTTAGTATACTTGTTCCTTAATTTATTTTTACAACATATAACTTATCAATTCATTTCACAAGTAAAAGATCAACTTTCTCTCTTTTGCTCTCCTTCATCCCACGGCAAGAACATAAGACCAAGGAAGATCCACATTTTTTTTCAAGTTCAAGTATTATATTAGTTGCTTACATGATCCTTGTTAGGGTTTTGAAATAAAAACCCCAAGGTTTTCATCAATTTCTCTTTAATCTCCATCCACATTGTAAGTAACTTCAAGATTATTAATTTTTCATGTTTTACTTTCATTTGATCTTTATATTTATGTATTTTCATGAGATCTTGTTTAAAAATGCAACATACTTAGTTATGGTACCACTTTTCTTTTAAAAACTCTTATAAACACTAGATCTACAATTTTTGCTAACAATCTCATGAACCACACTATATTTAGTTAAGTTTAGGACCCCATGACACTTTGAGAAGTGTATGGTAGATCAAGGGTATTTGTGGAGTTGAATGGAGTAAGATTGATTAAGTTTTGGACTAAGAAAATGCATTCTTAAACTATATAAAGTACCTACTGTCCCGAATTTCATTTTCTGGAAAACTCAGATTTTTGTGAACTATTTTGGTTTCAATATTTAGAAAATACACTCAAAAACGAAACCGTGGCCTCTTGAATCACTAAAAACCGACTTATAACGAAGAAGTTATGAAATATTTAAGTTACGCGACGAAATATACACTTTGCTGAAAAACAGCATGCTGTTGGACGATTTTTCAGGAGCAAAACGAACCGTTAACCATGATCTAGATGAGCCGAGACATTGAAAATACGTTAGTATAGGTTTATAAGAACGCGTGGATACCTAGAACGTTAAAAACGAGCTTATAACGAACAAAATATGGACTTTTAAAGACGCGACGATATATATATATTTTGACAGCACATTTTTAGTAGAAAATAAAGTGTTAAAAACTAGTATTTTCATAACTTGAAACATTGATAGCCGTTTACCAAATCGATCGAGGCGCGGTTGATTCAACGTCAAAAGTAACGATATTGAAATATTGTTATAAGGTTTTTGAGAACGTCAAGCCGGAATACTAATATGTATACAAAGTATGAAATTTTCGCGACTAGTTTTACACGGCCAAAATGGTTATATTTTCACAAGTCGTATGAAGTATTGTTTTGCGACGAAACTGTTATACTTGACAATATAATACCAAATAAGGATCATGGAGTACCATTTTAATGTAATTACACGAAAAGTCGTTTATGACATAACGAGATATCAATAATGTATTTTTTCGACGTTAAATGATATTTTCTAAAACAACAAGTGGTATCGTTAGCATAAGTATGTGCATTAGTTGAGTTACATCATTACTTACATTAAGTCATAACATCATAATAGGTCCTGTTTAGAGACCGAGTTCCATTTCATCACTACTCATCATTATCATTGTGCTATCATACCAGGTGAGTTTCATAGCCCCACTTTTACTCTTTAATACTTGTTTTAAACTCTTTGGGGGAGATACATGCTTAAATTGTTTGCTATTACTCAAGACGATTTTACTCATATGCTATGCTATACTTTTATACACTTAAACATGATGTGTAGTTTTATTGCGATATATGACTTAATGTGGAAAACTATTCTATACGCTATATTCTTTCACCACTGTTTAACTCCTGGATGGAGCCGACGGAGAGGTATTGATAGTACTATCGGGTTGACACCCCCACCCTTTGCCTACGATTCATGGCCTTGGGTGAATATAATCCAGCTATGAAGCATTCTTGCTTATTCTTGTCGTGAGGTTCAGTAGGCTATTAAACTTTACATTAAGCGTTCATATATCGTATACACATTTGACTTAATCATACTATATGTTAGCAGTGGGTTGTAAACACACAGGTTGCGAGTCTTGTATGGCCGGGGCTTGGAACTGAGTGGATTTACAATGCCTTTGCTGTGGAAACATTCTTTGAAGGCTTTTTCAACTATTTTAATGCAAACTCTATGAACTCACCAACCTCGTGTTGACACTTTAGCATGTATTCTCAGGTATTAAGCAAAGGCACGCTACTGGAGGTTTTGGCAGGGCACGGCATGGTCATAGAAGACTCTGATATTCATAAGGGACCGTTTTAAATGATATCTTCAAGGGCCTAATTCCGCACTACTTTTTACAATGTAAATCAACATTTTTGTTAAACTATTTTATTCTAAATGAATTAGATGAAAACCGTTCTTTGCACTTGTGTTGTGGTACCAATTGAGTTGCACCCCAATAACATTACTTTCCGCTGCAAACCACTTTTGGGGGTGTGACAGATTGGTATCAGAGCCTAGGCTATAGAGAACTGGGTAATTTTAAAACCTAAACTATAGCTACTTTTACGAAAACTTAACCCTATGACCGCCACGTGCCTGCCTGCCAAGCTGATGCCTCATTGTGGTTTGTTGCTGACATATTTAATAAGATTTGTGTCTTATTACCAAATCATTTATACTCACTTACTCTCTTTGATTACTATAATTGTATTCCATATAAGTATGCTTACATATCATGCACGTCGCAGCGTTATACCTTTATCTTACGTAGTTTCATCATTCGACCTCAAGCCTGATCACCTGCCTTAGTCTTTTGAACCGCCCTTTATATGTGAAGGACATAGTATTATTATAACTAAGCTGAGTATTCCAAAATTCATTGAACCTCGGTGGAATATAGACTCGTCACCTATATTCAACCCGGGACAGTTGGACATAGGCTGACTACCTATGCCCTGCTCAGAGATGAATTTTGCAATCCTGAGAGTAGTTATAATGGAATTATGTCCGGATTGATTTGATCGGTGTAAGCAATTCCATAATCGAGCCAAATTTTCAAAAGACCTCCTTCAAACCACTTGTTCCTAGTTTGATCTAAGTGACAGTTCTTGTTTGATGAGTTGCGAGGATCAAACTGGAATCAAGTTGTTACCCGAGCCGATTCAGTTTAATCTCATGACAGTTCTTGTTTGATGAGTTGTGAGATTAAATTTGAATCGACAACCTCAAATCGATTTAGCCTAATCCCATGACAGTTCTTGTTTGATGAGTTGTGGGATTAAGTAAAAATCGGTTACCTAGAGGTCTTTTGAAGGCTTTGCTCGATCATGGGAAAGTTTACCCCCATCAAACCCGACCACGAGAACATACGTATGTAGAACGAACGAGCTGAACTTCGGGACGAAGTTCCTTTTAGGGAGGGAGACTGTCACAACTCGTAATTTTAGGTCATTTTTCCGAACCTCGACATTTCACTATTCATGCATTGTCAGTCAGGACACATCATTGTAGAATAGAGGAGTCTGCATATCATCAGTAACATCATCAGTACATTAATTCATGCACGGTTATGCATTATTTATTTTTACGTAAGGTTATTTATTTAATTAACGTTACCACTCAGTCCGTATTATTAACAATAATACCCAGTACTCCAGACAATGATCCTAATAAACTTTTATAACTACTTTTAATAATATAAAGTTTATATTATTATTTTACCCGGTGTTATTACACCTATTGTTATATTTTTCGTCAAGAGCTTATAATACCGTCAAATTACGACAAATTAACCCGATAACTATTCTGACACCCGATTCTTGTCAAGAATATATTTTTACTATTTTTACAACTTCGTCGTATTTTACGTCACTTCGTGGATATTTATTTCAAGACAACTCGGTACCCGATAACACTCAAATTATACACAAAACAAACTAACTCATACAATAATATATAAAATCTTACTTGCTCTCCCCATTTTCTTCCATAAAATCCGGCCCCCCCATGCTTAGGCCATACTCTTTCTTGTCCAAATATCTATCACATTAATGATAGTTAGTATACTTGTTCCTTAATTTATTTTTACAACATATAACTTATCAATTCATTTCACTTAAATGATAGTTACTCAAGACGATTTTACTCATATGCTATGCTATACTTTTATACACTTAAACATGATGTGTAGTTTTATTGCGATATATGACTTAATGTGGAAAACTATTCTATACGCTATATTCTTTCACCACTGTTTAACTCCTGGATGGAGCCGACGGAGAGGTATTGATAGTACTATCGGGTTGACACCCCCACCCTTTGCCTACGATTCATGGCCTTGGGTGAATATAATCCAGCTATGAAGCATTCTTGCTTATTCTTGTCGTGAGGTTCAGTAGGCTATTAAACTTTACATTAAGCGTTCATATATCGTATACACATTTGACTTAATCATACTATATGTTAGCAGTGGGTTGTAAACACACAGGTTGCGAGTCTTGTATGGCCGGGGCTTGGAACTGAGTGGATTTACAATGCCTTTGCTGTGGAAACATTCTTTGAAGGCTTTTTCAACTATTTTAATGCAAACTCTATGAACTCACCAACCTCGTGTTGACACTTTAGCATGTATTCTCAGGTATTAAGCAAAGGCACGCTACTGGAGGTTTTGGCAGGGCACGGCATGGTCATAGAAGACTCTGATATTCATAAGGGACCGTTTTAAATGATATCTTCAAGGGCCTAATTCCGCACTACTTTTTACAATGTAAATCAACATTTTTGTTAAACTATTTTATTCTAAATGAATTAGATGAAAACCGTTCTTTGCACTTGTGTTGTGGTACCAATTGAGTTGCACCCCAATAACATTACTTTCCGCTGCAAACCATTTTTGGGGGTGTGACAGAAGAGCATCTGATTTATTAGCAAATCAGCAACTATAAACGGATTTGACTTGTCTTTACCTGTAGCCGTTTGCTCAGGACTAGCCAACTCTTAGGTTACAACGAACCTTGGTGAATTGAATACCAAATATGGATACCAAATGTCTTTACCACAAACCATACTTTTGTGGACTAGCCAATTCTTTGGATCCCATAAAGGGTTACATCCATGGTGAATTGAGAACCATTTTCAACTCTCAGGAATAAACCATGGGTGAGTTGAAGTACCCTATAGCTTTGAGCAAGCTATTACAGCTATCAACGGATTTGAGAAGCACACCAGAGCCGTACCCTCATGGTGAGCCAACTCTTTCTTTTCTGCAAGACATGGTGAGTTGAGTACCATTTATTGTGCAAGTGTAAACACCAACACTGTACCTGCATGGTGTTGCTCAAAACCATCTTATTAGCACACAAAATATACAAGATTTTTTTTTTTTTTTTTTTTTTTTTTTTTTTTTTTTTTTTTTTTTTTTTTTAACTAAGAAAAACAAATCAGAAACACACCAAAAGAAAAGAAAATAAGAAAAGAAACCAAAAGAAAGAAAGAAAAATGTACAACAACAACAAGAACAATCCTCCCCTTGAGTTTCATCCTCCCCTTAATCTGCAATCCTCCCCTTAAGCTGATTATCTAGGGATTTACCATCCCAATATGGACCACCAAATGTTTAAACCTTGGTCCATCAAATGCCTTGGTCAGCAGATCAGCAACATTATCATCTGTGTGAATCTTAACCACCTGAATAAGATGCTTCTCATAAGCATCTCTTATGAAATGGTGTCGAATCTCAATATGCTTTGTCCTTTGATGATAAACAGGATTCTTAACAATACACATAGTACTTTGATTATCAATAAAAATCTTAGTGTTCATATAGTTGAACCCATAATCCAACAGTTGATTTTGCATCCAAAGTACCTATCCACAGCAACTAGCAGCAGCAACATACTCTGCCTCAGTAGAAGATGTAGCCACTATAGTCTGCTTCTTGCACTGCCAAGAAACCAACCTCCTACCCAGAAACTGACAACCTCCTGTAGTAGACTTCCTATCAAAGTTAGCCCCAGCATAATCACTGTCACTATAGGCTTCCAACACAAAAGGAGAGTCTTTGGGATACCAAAGTCCCATCTTTGGCTGTCCTCTCAAATACTTGAAGATTCTCTTCACTGCATTTAGGTTAGAAGTCAATGGTGTAACCTGATGTCTAGCACATGCACCAACAGCAAACATGATATCAGGTCTTGAAGCTGTCAAATACATGAGTGATCCAATCATGGACCTATAAAGATGAACATTAACAGCAGCATCAGGTTCATTATTGGACTTAGGCTTTGGACGTTCAAAAGGAGTTGTAGCAATCTTCACATTTTCCATATCAAACTTCTTAAGCATGTCATAAACATACTTCTCCTGGCAAATAAAGATCCCATCTGGTTTCTGCTTAACCTAAAGACCCAAGAAGAAAGTCATTTCACCCATAGCACTCATCTCAAATTCACTCTTCATCAATTCTTCAAACTCCCTGCACCAGGCTTCATTAGTGGAACCAAAGATAATATCATCTACATAAAGTTATACCAGAATGATATCTTTGAAGTTCTTTCTGATAAAAAGAGTTTTATCAATAGCCCCTCTTCTGTAACCATGTTTTAGCAAAAAGGCTGATAACCTTGCATACCAAGCCCTTGGTGCTTGATGAAGACCATAAAGTGCTTTAACCACTTTGTAAACCAAATTAGGATTCTGAGGGTCCACAAATCCCTGTGGTTGAGTAACATAAACTTCTTCCTCAATCCTGCCATACAAAAATGCACTCTTCACATCCATCTGATATACTACAAACCCCATAAAGGAAGCAAAAGCCAAAAACAATCGGATAGCTTCAACTCTTGCTACTGGTGCAAACACCTCATCATAATCAATCCCCTCTTCTTGTCTATGACCTTGAGCTACTAATCTAGCCTTATTTCGAACCACAATTCCCCTAGCATCCCTTTTATTCTTTAGAATCCATTTAGTCCCAATAGCATGCTTTCCTGCAGGTAAAGGTACCAACATCCATACTTTCTGATTCTGGAACTGCTGCATTTCCTCTTGCATAGCCTCAACCCAATCATCATTAGTAAGAGCTTGAGCTATGCTAGTTGGTTCAACTTGAGATAAGAAACAAGCATACAGACAATGTAAATAATCAGTATGATTGCTCCTCAACTGATCCTGTATATAACTGAGAAAAGCAGATTCTCCAAACTTGGGTTGATGAAGTTTACTTCTTGTCTGAACAGGGGAATTAATATCTCCAAAAATCAAAGACTGAGGATGAACAGTATTGATCCTCTTGGTAGCAATGGGATTGACTTCAATGGAGGATGCCTGATTAGTAATTAATGGGTTGAAGTCATCATCATATGAGGAAGAAGTGAAAATGCCAGTTCTGGACTGATGATGAGGATCATTCAACTTATCTCTTGAAGAGACTGAATTTCCAAGATCAGAAGGAATTGGAAATCTTTCAGGGGAGTTAACAACACCCAGAGTGTCAACAGATGGAGAAGACACAGGAACATCAGCAGAAACTCTAGAAGGTTCGGCAGGAACAGATTCACTTTCAGCAGGAATGGGATCAGCAGTAACATGAATACCACCAGTTGAATTCAGTTGTCTTCTAACTTCAGCTTCAGCCTTTCTCAGAATCTCCTCTGTCTCTTTAGAAAACCCAGAATCAAACATCTCAGCATCTCTTTTGGCATTAAACTCTTGTCTTTGAAGCCTAGCAAGATCTTCTGCATAACTAGAATCACCTCCAGCTATATCAAAAGAATCTTTGAGCTTTGAACCTGAAATGTTGTTAGAGGGAAAAGAAGGAACAACTATAGGTCGTTCATCACTCTCTACATCAGAATCATCATCCGAGGTACCTGCATTGTTAGTTTGAGAATCATTTGTACCAGCAGATAGATTTGATTTGAATCTATTATAACCTAAGGTGTTAGATAGATAATCCAGATCAAAGTACCACTCTGGACCAGCACCCTGCAAATTAGGTTTATCTTCAAGATATCTTAAGTTGAGAGTCTCTTCTATTCTCTTAGAGGACAGGTTATAAACCCTATAGGCTTTACCATGAGCAGAATATCCAACAATAAACCCTTCATCAGCCTTCCCATCAAACTTGCCTAGGTAATCACTAGTGTTCAAAATAGTGACATGACATCCAAAAGGCTTAAGGTAACTAATGTTTGGAACCTTCCTAGACAAAAGTTCATAAGGTGTTTTATTATGAGGACTAGTAATAGATACCCTATTCAACACCTAACAAGCAGTGCAAACTGCTTCAGTCCAAAACATAGTGGGCATCTTAGATTCAGCTAACATAGTCCTAGCTGCTTCTATCAGGGTCCTATTTTTCCTTTCTGCAACCCCATTTTGTTGTGGAGTTCTAGCATTACTATAGTCCCTTTTTATCCCCTTAGTCCCACAGAGTTCAATAAGATTAGAGTTCTTAAACTCTGTGCCATTATCACACCTTATAGACTTAACCTTTTTACTTAGCTGATTTTCTATTAAGGCAATAAAATCCCTAAGAACTGGATAAGTTTCATCTTTAGTACCCAAAAAGAAAGTCCATGAAAATCTGCTAAAATCATCTGTAATCACCAGGCAGTAGTTCTTATGGTCAATACTTCTGATAGAAGTAGGACCAAAAAGATCCATATGAAGAAGCTGCAAAGGCTCAAAGATGTTGCTCACAACAGTTATGGCCTTGTATGATGCTTTGTGCTGCTTTCCTTTGTTGCAGGCAACACAATCGTGCTCATTAGAGAAGATCTTCATAGGAAGCCCTTTAACCAACCCATTCTTAGCCAACTTGTTAATGGTCTTGAAATTCACATGGGCCATTCTTCTGTGCCATTTATTAGATTCATCCACAGAAGCTTTTGCAACCAGACAAGCAAGTGATCCCTCAGGCTGAACATCACTAAGATTGAAGCTATAAAGATTGAAAGTCCTAGGAACTTTAAGTTCAACCTGACTTTCATCAGGCAGCTTGAAGTCTTTGGACAACACAAAGCAATCATTCTCAGTGAAGAGAACACTGTTCTTCTTGTCACAGATTTGGGAGACAGAGAACAAATTGAAGTCTTGAAGTTCCTTCACATAAAGTACATCTTCAAAGTCCAGCTTAGCAGTCTTGATAGTTCCCTTCCCAGAAATTATTCCATCTCCTCCTCCAAATGTCACAGTACCTCCATTCAAAGGTACAAAGTCATGCAATCTTTCCAAATTCCCTGTCATACTCCTGGAACACCCACTGTCAACAATTCCAACATCTTTGCTTCTAAAAGGAAAATCCTGAGAAAAAGAATACATATACAACGTTAGATACAAGAGAGACTCAAGCCATTGCTGACTTGAGCTTGCCTAGTGGATCAATAAGAATTAAACCCTGGAGATTGATGAGATCCACCATTGATCTTGGACCCCATTTTCATATGTTGGTTATTGATTTTCCAAGAACAACCTGCTGAGGACTTAACAGCAGTTTTCCATCTTGCCCCTCCCTTGTGCATGGTGTCTAAAAAAATAGGTCTCATATTATTTTGAAAGTAAGTACTAGTAGGTCTGCTGAAAGGTCTAGCAATATTACTTCTCCAACCAATAGGATTGATCCTACCGGCAGGAACAGTATAAACAGCAGCAACAGGTCTATCGGCAGGAATGAACTTATCAGCAGTAACAGGCTTACCAGCAGAAACTGGCTTGCCAGAAGCAACTGAAGTTCTCCTAGCTGCTTGAGGAATATAAGGGGGAATATTATTAACATTTTTCCATACAGACCTATTTTTACAAGCATATACACCCATCTGTTTTTCATAATAGTCACAATCTTTAATAAGATGATCATAACTACGACACACAAAGCAAGATTTCTTTCTAGGGGACTTTTTCTTAACAATAACTTTCTCATTGCAAACAGAATTATTCAAACCAACACATGAAACAAAATTATCCTTGACAGAATTAAAACCACAACCATCATTGTTTGAAACAGAATCACAACTAGAAACATTTGAAACAGAACCACAACTAGAAACATTATTGTTTTTAACACTATCAAAAGAAATATCTTCAAATGCAGCTGTCTTTGAGTGAGATTCATCAGTAGCTACTTCTGAGGAGAGATCTTCTGACTTTATTGGAGCTGACTTATCACTTGATCCACATGTGGCATAGTCATTAGTCTTGATTTCTAAAGATTTGTCACTGTAAGAACAAGAGACAAATTCATTAGAGTCACAATCAAGATTAGGCAAGTCCTTTGCCTGTTTGCCATAGATCATTTGTGAATCATCAAAGTCATCAAAAGGATTAGCAGGCTTAAATGTTCCAGTTATGGGTGGAGGAACATCATTCATTCCTCCCTCCTTAACATACTTTACAGGTTTTCTATAATCTACAGGTTCTGGGTTAAAAACACTATACTCATTAGGGTCATAATACTGATTTGGCCCCATTAGGTTACCGAACCCTAAACCTCTTTTAGTTTTAGTAGACATAGAACTATCAATAAGCATGTGAAGGTTTTTGGATGAGTCTTTCCACTTATCAAATCTAGCTAAGGAATTATCTAGCTTAGACTGTAACTCTTGATTTTCTAACACTACCTTAGCTTTTTCCCTTTCAGAATGTTTAAACTCATTAGTGGCATTTTTTAAATCTCTTTCTAACACCTTTATTTTTACTTCATAAGCAGACTGTTGTTGTTGATACCAGACCTTTTGTTGTTCTAATGTTTTAACAGCCTTTTTATGAGCCTTAAGTTGAATAAAGTTATCCTTATTTTCACTTTCTATATCATCAAATTCCTGTTTCAATTTAGCATATATAGATTCACAACCAAATGGACAGTTTTGTACCTGAGATGGATGACCCATCATTCCAAACTGACCAGCCACTTGTTTCTTCTCATCATATCCAGCTATCATCCCAAAGACCTTATCTGCTCCACTTGCAATCGTCTTCTCATGATGCTCCCAGTCCACCATCGCATCCACAGATACCAATGCCTTGGGGTCCTCTGAGTCCAGCTCTTGAATTTTGAAAGCAGAATATCGTACTTTGTCATCTACCTTCTTATCTGTACATTCCCTGGCAAAATGTCCTGTTTGAGAACATTTATAGCACCTCACCTTCCTTCTGTCAAACCTGGCAGGTTCCTGTCCATCAAAGTTGACCCTTCTTCCTGCCTTCTTTTCAAATCTATCCAATTTCAATGATATCATAGCCACTTGCCATCTTAGGTCCATCTCTTCTAGATCCAATTCATCAACCTGATTGAAATCTTCATACACAATCTTCTGCTGTGGTGTACTCTCAGCAACAAATGAATGAAGCACATCCACTACAAGATTATCAGATCTAGTCTGAGCTTTTGGTGTGACAGGTGAGTAGGAGATTGATGATATTGATGGTGTTGGACTGTTTCCATATGATGTTTTGTTAGGACCAGAGTTACTAACAAAAGCAGTATGGGCTGGATTATGAGGTGTATAGGTGGAATACCCTTTGATATCAATTTCAAGGGTTTTCAGCTTGTTGTACAGATCATCAAAGCTCATATAATCCAGTCCTCCTTTGGCCTTGAGTGTAATGGAAACCTGAGACCATGATGGTGGCAAAGCCCTCAGAAACTTAGTGTTGCAGTCTTCATCATCCGGCCTAGCTTTCAACTGGTTGAGTTGGCTCAGGATCTTGTGGAATCTGTCATACCCTTTGTGAATCCCCTCAGCCTCAGAGATCTTGAATTCCTGAAATTCTTGCTTGAGCATAGACCTTCTCATCTTTCTGGATTCATCATTCCCTCCAAATCTGGCTTTTACAGCATGCCAGATCTTTCTTCCATCATCCAAGTGATGAAAATCACTCATATGATCTTCTGGAATAGCTTGAAGTAGAAGGGTTCTTGCCTTGGTTTCCCTTTGAACAGCAAGGTGTTCTTCTGCAGTAACAGGAGGCTCTATATAGATATTGCCATCATTATCCCTTCCAGTATTCTTCTTACTATTTCCCTTAAGAATCACATTCCACAGATTGTAATCAGTGTTTGTGATCCAATATTCCATTCTCATAGCCCAGACTTCATACTCATCTTGCTTCAGATATGGGAATTTAGCATTGTTGGTGGACATGGTGGTGAGGATTTGTGTTTGGACTTGTGAGGTTTCAGGTTTGGGTTGTTGTACTTCAGGGTTAATGACATTGTTTTGTGGGATTTCGTCTTCCATTGATAGAGGGTTGTGAAATATGAAAACGAACTTTTTCTTCTTTATCAGAGATCCTTACCAGTCTCTGATACCACTTGTAGGATCGAGTACTTCGAGTTTGATTGAGCTTGGTTTAAACGAGAACCTCTGTATGCTATACAAGCGTTTATGCGGAAACTAAACAGCAAGTATAATAAAGAAGAAAACTCTAAACGACAATGATCCTCTATGGATCAAACTATGAACTAAGAATTGTTTATTGAATATTGAAAACGTTAAAGGCGTACCTAAACTCATAGACGGGTTTATCTTTTATACTAACAAGATGACCTAACCCTAACCCGTTCTACAAGAAAACGTGTGAAGAGATAAACGAGATCTCTTCTAAAAATAAATCTTAACAAACATTCTAAATATACGGATAACTAACAATACTATCCGCAGCAACAACACTATCAGTAGGAACGAGATAACACTATCGGCAGCAATGAGCTTGTAGCAGGAACCAAAGCTATCGGCAGGAACCAGCTTAACACTATCGGCAGCAACAATGAAACTCTTATTTCCCAGAGATCCTAATAGAAACCTTGGTGCCAAGAAACCTTGGGGGGCTCAGAAGCTCAAACTAGGTTTGAGGCTGAGTCTAACATTCCCAATGATGCACCACTCGAAGTGATGAGAGTAGTATGCAACTAACCAATGAATTGATGGCTATGTGTACCACACTTCATAAAGATGTATTTGATCTGAAGGAACTTACCACCACTCAGCAAAAAGAAATTTCAGTTTTGAAGAGGATCACTTCTTCTCAACAAATCACTATTACAAAGTTGAGAAAGAAGGTCAAGCATCTTGAAGGGAAAAGAAAGGCAAAAACTCACAAGTTGAAGAGGTTATTCAAAGTGGGTACAGCTGCTAGGGTAGAGTCCTCTGACTCTGATGATGTTCTCAACACGACTACAAATAAGGATGCACCCAAACAGGGGAATAATGAGAGCTTGGTTTCAGGGGAGGCTATGGTGGATAAGCAGATGGATGAGCAGGTTGTGTATGAGAGTGATGAATTTGTGGTAGCTAATCAACAAGGAAATGAAGTGGTTTTGGATGATGCTGCTAAGTCTGTTAAGACTGCTAGGTTAGTTGTTGAGAAGGTGATTGAAGTGGCTAAGTTAATGGTTGATACTGCTGATGTTAATGCTGCTGATGTATCAATTAGTGCTGTAGAATCGTTTATAGCTCGAGGTTGTTTAGACCTCATATTATCTAGGAACAATAACATTGAATAAACATGATACGCAGCGCAATAAACAATAAGAACATCAATGTTATGAACAAGGTTTTTCATTCATATGATTCTCATAATCACCACAATTCTAGATGATCAACTCTAGAACGGTTACTCAACAATAACAGGGATCAAAGATCCTTGAGGTGAAAACCATAAACCCTAGACATTTTTCTATGACAAAACGCCTAGACACACACACACTTTTTCAGTCAACTACATTGTTACAAGACTTAATTAAAACCTATGTACCCTTGATCTCTTTATATAATAGAGACATCTAGGGTTTACATAATACAATAAGGAAAGTAAATATTCTTTTAAGAATCTTCTAAATCCTCCATCTTTTTGTAACTTTCCTTCTTGTCACATTAAGTCCTTCATGTTTCATTCTTCTTGTTTTGTATCATCAAATCTATAAAACCCAACAAGTGCTACCAGTTCTAAAATTACTGCTGCTGCTCAAGAAACAACTGCTAGTGTTGCTGAAACAACTTTTTTGGATGATGAAACCATTTTGGCTCAAGCTATGGTAGATTTAAAGAAGTCAAAACCACCAGTCAAAGGGGTTATCATTAAAGAACCATCTTCAACAACAATAACAACCACAAAACAATCACAACCACCAAAACAGGGAAAAGGCAAGGCTATTATGATTGAAGAGCCTATGGTGAAATCTCTTTCAAATTCAAAGCAGATGCTCTTAGATGAAGAAATAGCTAGAAAGCAACAAGAAGAGTATGATGCAGAAGATCAAAGAATAAGGGAAGAAAGATAAAGGAGAGCTCAAAAAGAAGAAGAAGCCAGTCTCAGTCTTATTCAACAATGGGATGAATGGGATGATATTCAAGCCAAGATTGAGGCAGATGGTTTATTAGCTCAGAAAATGTTGCAAGAAGAGCAAGAAGAGCTATCAATGGAAGAAAAGGCTAAGTTATTTATGGAGCTCTTGGAAGAAAGAAGAAAACATTTTCTAAGAAAGAAAGCTGAAGCCAAAAGGAATAAACCACCCACCAAAGCTAAACAAAGGAAAGTAATGAGTACATATCTGAGAAACATGGATAGTTGGAAGCCTAGTCAGTTGAAGAATCTTAGTTTTGAGAAGCTAAAAATTAGTTTGACAAGGTATTCAAGAGGGTAAATACATTCATTGCTATGAATACAGAGGTGGTGAGTAGTTCTAAAAGAGCAGGAGCAGAGTTAGAGTATGAGGTTGTTAAGAAACAAAAGGAAGATGTGCCAATAGCAGAGCAAGAGCAAGAGATTGAGCAGACAGAGCAAGAGCAAGAAGATGATGAAACAACTAATCTACTACAATTGACAGAACTTGCTTTAGATCATGATGATGAAATTATTGATGATGTTCCTTTGAAGACTAAGGTACCTATCATAGATTGGAAAACTGGTTATCATGGAAAGACTGCTTGGTGGGAGATAATCAGAGTTGGTGGACAGTCTCAAAGGTTTGTCACTTTTGCACAAATGCTCAAAAAATTGATAGAGAAGACTTAGAAACATTATGGAAGCTGGTAAAGGATAAGTATGGATTAACAAGGCCAGAAGGCATTTTGGATAGAGTTCTCTAGGGTGATTTGAAAGTCATGTTTGAATGGCATCATGAAGATAGTGTATGGCAGGATCAGAAACAAAATAAAGTTGTGCTTTGGAAGCTTTTTCAATCCTGTGGAGTTCATACTGTGATGATGAAAGGACTTCAAATCTACATGTTAGTTGAGAAAGATTATCCTTTAAGTAAGGCTACAGTTCATCAGATGCTAAATGGAACAATCAAGCTTTAGATTGATGTTTTTGATGAAATGGTCTATAAGTTGTTCAAGAAGATGGAGAGAATACTTACTCCAAAAGAGAAGAAGTAGTAAGATGTTTGGAAGCATCCTCCTGGTGATGGTTTACACTTTGAAGGAAACTTGATGATTTTAGAAGAAAATATCAAGTTTAGGGGGGATTGTTGGGAATTAAAGCTTCCAAGGTGTTAATGCTGCTCAAGATGGTTAAGGCTGCTCATGTGATTAAGACTGCTCAGGTACTTAAATGAAAATACTCTAAGTATGTTTCTACTGCTGGTACAAAGATTAATACTGCTAGTGTATATTACTAATGCTGGTAACGTTGCTGAACTTCAAAGAAATATACTAAGTATGTTAGTGCTGCTAGAAGAAAAGTTAGTACTGCTAGTACTAACTTACTACTGCTGAAGTATTAATGCTGCCAGAGTTAAAGTTTAGTGTTGTTGGAGTATTGATTAGTGCTGCTGATGTGTTAAGTTGGTTTATGTGTAAGATAAGTATAGTAATACCGTGTAACACGTTTAGATAAATATAGAAAAGATTTATCTTGCATAGAAAGTTATTGTAAGCCGACTAGGACTCCTTAGTCTATTAAAGGAGATCCTAGGATATAGAGATTGATACGTATTCATTGAGTCATAGAGTTACAGCTTCAAGGTTGTAAAACCCTAATACTGTTGAGTATTCGTATTATAGTCAATAATATTGAAGCGTTTTGTTTGATATAATTGTGTTATTTGTTTACTGTTACAATTGATACAAAGTTCTTCTTAAGATCAAGTACAAGATTCCGCATTGTATTTGATAAACTCAAAGACAGTTTCTATACTTAGTTGTGTTGAATTTATTCAACATAACTAAACATTTACAAGCTAAGGGATTCAATCAAGTGTATAACTGGGATCAACAATGATATATACCCTGACTTGCTTAGTATCTTTGGAATCCTACTTTCTTTCTAGAAAGAGCTATTTTAGAACCAACACATGAGCAAGTAGACAAAATAAACGAAAGAATGATGCCATTTCTTTCTTGAGACGAAAGACATTTCTATAGTTCCGATACAGTATGTGCATCTGATATTGATGATACGTTTGATGAATCGGTGTATACAACTGAATTCCTAAATACAATCAAGATGTCTGGGATTCCTAATCATCATTTGACATTGAAAATAGGTACCCCTGTTATGTGTCTTCGCAATATTGATCAAAGATCAAGACTTTGTAATGGTACAAGACTACAGGTTATACGAATGGGTATAACAAATATTGAAGCAAGAATAATATGTGAAGTTGGAAAGGTTTGTGCAATACCACGAATGGTGATAAGCCCTTCTAACAAAAAGATGCCTTTCAAACTCACTCGACGACAGTACCCTGTTTCAGTTTGTTTTGCAATGACTATTAACAAAAGTCAAGGACAAACGCTAATGAAAGTTGGCCTTTATCTAGAACAGAGTGTGTTTTCCCATGGACAACTATATGTTGTTGTCTCAAGAGTAAAAACGAAGAGTGGCTTAAGGGTTTTATGCTGCGACCAACAAGGGAACTACACAAACAAAACAAAGAATGTTGTATACAAGGAAGTGTTGCATAAACTCTGATTATTTAAACAAACAAAGCATTTAATGTAACTTTTCCTAATTTTGTTGTATTTTTGTATATTTTACATGCTAAAAAAAAACATGTGTAACCACAAATGATTATTGTAAGTGCACTTATTGTTCCATACCCATTCGTGTGATAATGAATGTGTAATGTAGCTTAAAACATCTAACTATATATCTTAAACTTAAAAATTATCGACTACACAATAACATGATATACTATAATTAAACATGATTACTAAACATTTATATACTTATGTGTCCTAATAATAATTATTATACAACTAGTTTATAGACCCGTGAAATTCACGGGATTAAATTTAAAATCGTGAAATGGTTTTTTTGTTATTATTATGAACATAAATATGTTTATATAAGCAAAATAATCCTAAAACATTATTGAATAAACCACTAAACTTTATATAAAGAGACATCGATGTCGTTGAATACTCAAGCACATGATTATCCACATTATGAAGACAACATAAGCAACTCATCGTCATGATGAAAAATAACAGAAAAATGTACTAATAAACAATAAACAATATTTTTAAACTTTATTCGTACTACGTGGAATAGAAACTAAAGAATTTGAAGAACTTCCTTGTAGACCACATTTGTTGTCCTTGTGGAGATGTTGCCTTGATCATCGCATATCAAAACTTTAATCCCTTTTTTTGAAGTAACCCGCGAAACTGCGACGTACAACTGACCATGGGAAAAAACCGGACGTGGTAGGTAAAGACCGACTTGTGAAAGTGACTGACCTTGGCTCTTATTAATGGTCATTGCAAACGAAACAGAAATAGGGAATTGCTTTCTAATCATCTTTACTGGCATACGCTTGTCTGAGGGTGTGAGGCGCATTCTTGGAATCAATGTAAGTCCTTCTGGACCGGTGGAACCGATAATTCTTGCTTGGATAACCGTTGGTGCCATCTTTACAACCTGCAGTCTTGTCCCGTTGCACAAACCATTAGCCGGATCAATATTCCTTAACAACATTATAGGTGTACCGACCTTCAAAACCAATTTGTGGTTTGGCAATCCTGAAAACTTCATACCGTTAAGATTTTCTGGGCTAAAAACAGCCTGATTTATAGCAACTTATCGTTAATAATATCAACTACTTCGTTAGTTGGTGCAAGAACTGCTTTTCCTTGCAAATACCCAGGTGTGTCCAAATTGTTCATGAGATCAGGAAAAGTGAAATCAACAATGGCCTGAATAGGATCAGCTGCTTCTTTGATACAAATGTCTTCAGGTATGTCAACAATAGCCTCACCATCATTAGGTTCAGATAATGTTCCGTTGCCCACCTTAAGGATCCATTCAGCAAACTCCTTTGTTTCTAACAATTCTTCAGCCGAACCACCTGATTTTAGCCTCATGTTAGTGGTCAGCTTAAGGACAGTACAGTTATCAAATATATATGATCGGCTGATTGACGCATTAACGACATCCTGCCTTGACCCTTTTGGTATAACGGGTAATATCTGTCTAAAGTCACCACCAAATACTACAGTCATTCCACCAAATTGTAATTCGGCATTATCGGGATTGTTCAAGCGCATTACATCTCTCAAACTCCTGTCCAATGCCTCAAAAGCATGCCTATGTGTCATGGGGGCTTCGTCTCATATAATCAGCTTTGTTTGTCTTAGTAAAGCGCCAAGGTCGCTATTTAGAGAAAATAGAACAGACGGAGTCCTCGTTAAGATTGATTGGTATAACAAACCTCGAATGAGCTATCCTGCCACCGGTCATAAGAAGAGATGCAATGCCACTTGACGCGACATTTAGAACAATGTCACCTCTAGAACGTATAGCAGCTGCCAATGTCTTCCAAATGAATGTTTTACCTGTACCACCGTAACCATAAAGGAAAAAAGTACGGCCAGCACCACTATAAGCCGATGACATTATCGTCTCGTACACTTTATTTTGCTCTTCAGTCATAGAAGCTTTTAGTCTTACATGTTCTTCTTTTAACTCATCCATGTTGTATGATAGTTCGTCATGGATGAGTCTGTTATTGGAAGAAAGGATGGCAGCATCATCTGGAAATGGCATACCTTCAAACATGCGTAAGCTGCTATTTTGACCCCTCAAAAGCATTTCGATCTGAAACAAACAAAAGTTTTTCTTTTGCTCATCAGTAAGCACCAAACCTGCAATATATATAAATATCAATGTTAGTTATAAATTGGTTTGCATTAAATATCATGTTGCTGTAAACAAATGTGGCGTTAAATATAATTGATGCAATTATAGTTTTTGTAACTGTATTCAATAGATTAAAAATGGCCTAAGCTGTTTCGACCCATACCAAAAATTTACCCTTTTGGGCAGAAATCCATTTTGACCGATTACCAAAGCAACATGTTGATTGTTATTTTGTAGCTGTGAAAAAGACATTGTAAAAATAGAATTTTTGTGTAGCTGCTACCTGATATATTACATTTAGTTATCTGTTCTATGATGTACATTCCACATGAAGGAGGCCACAAATCAATTGCACACGTTCCTCTGAATTTGACACCCTACTTGTTTTTTTTACTCTAAACTGGTCTGGAAATTAGATATCCTGTTTATGATGTTATATGCAGTTATGCCCCATTTGCCTTACTAAGTCGAAGAACATGGCATTTGGTTGTGGACATCAGGTACTGTTCTTTGTTAATATTTACTTCAAATTTTTATTTGTGACATTCAGGCATTAACCTTTGTTATATTTTTATGGTATTTGACAGACATGTCATGAATGTGGGAAAACGCTTAAGTTGTGCCCGATTTGCAGGAGCTCAATCAAAACAATAAAAAAGCTAGACTAAGCATTTGATTCACATTCTTTGATGCTTCATTGTAAAAAATCAGAAGTTTTGGGTTCTGGTGGTAGTAATGCAGGCTTAGTTTTTCTGATATTTATAGTTTTGACAAAATGATGTTAGCGATGAGATTGTTTTGTTATATAACTATTCGTGATATTTTAGTTTCATTAAGTTTTATTTCATGATGTGAAAAAGAACAAAAAATTTGATATCCGGTCTTTGTTTCATTTATGTGAAAAGTAATCTACTGTTAGTCATGAAATGGAAAATCAACAATGCTATTCTTACAATGTCAACATAGTAAAGATCATATTATTGGGAGATAATCAGATTTTTAGGTAATGTATCATGACGACACTAACATAGTAAAGATCATATTATTGGGCTGAAATCCATATTGATAGTGGTAATCTAGTGTAAGTTATCCTTAGTGCTTAATTTCAGTCCAAAGTACTTTTTAAGTCTTAAAATATCTTAATTTTCATTGGTCTTCCATATTTTTAGGTTCAAGTGGTCTGTTTTTGTCAAATAGCAACACAGTCAACCCATTAAGGGGTGTTTGGGTCAAGGGGCAAAACGGGTCATAATGTGGCATTACTGTTCATGTGCCTTTGGTTAACTTTTAATCTTCCATGATTTAGTTTATCTAAGGTGTTTGTAGGGGTATTTGAGCTTAATTGTTTAGTTTGATAGTTTTCTAGATAAGATAAAAGGTTAAATGGTGTTTACTGTTATGAATAGCTTATTATAGCTATAAGTCCTTTTTGTTCCAACTTTTAGTATTTCCGGGTATTTGAGCTTTAATTGTCGAATTAATAACTTTTGCAGCAATTCATACCTCACCCTTATAGTGCAAGCATTTCAATCTGAACACTGCATGTCCGCAAATGCTATTGCATACAATGTCAGTGTCTTGTTGGAAGCTAGGGATACTAAGTTTAGTAATTTTGGACATGTAATGAAATGAACTGAACTGCTAATGGTTGGTGCTTTTGGATTTTGTGTTAGAACTTTTTACTCAATTTGATTGGGACAAAGAGTAATATCAGCTACCTTATATTTTCCTTACAGCTGATACAGTTTGTGAGGTTTATAACACGTTAAGAACAATGAACACTTTATTGAATATACTACAGATATATTCTCCTTTGAATCTACTGTTATAAGAGATAACAAAGACACAATGAACTGATGAAGTGTAAAAGACAGTGTAATGATGCAAGTGAACTTGTAAGCTTAAAGTACGCTGTTTTTCCCCTGCACCATACCATCTCAGTACCCTAATTTTTTTTTATTTTTTATTTTTATTTTTATTTTTTTCTTTTTTGCTGATTTCAGTGCTTAGAGTTAGGTGACTTAAATGTGGAAAAGTGCAGAAGTAGTCACAATAAAACATGTAACTAATGCTAACTTTGACAAATGTTGGAAAGACATGTCACTATTGGACTCCCCTGTATCTAGCCCAAATGTTTCTGCCAACCTCTTTCAGGGATTTACTTATGCACAGCCTGCTGCATCTTTTCTCCGCAGTCACAGCCAGTTTGCTAGCTTCCCCTAGTAGCGTTTGGTAGATTTATCATGATCTTGTGTTTTACTTTAATGGTTTGATTAATTAAGTGCTTCACTAATGTATGTATTAGGGTGGTGATTCATTTAATAGTGTTTTCTTTTGCTCTTTCTTTACAGCAAAACATGGTTTTCATGATTAAAGGCTTTAATCTGTGTGTGATATTATTATTATTATGAACCTGTTGTGCGCGAGGACCACGCATCTAAGGCTATGCTAGATTTAGCTTACACTGTAACTTTAGTTATGTGTTAGATTATGTTATCATGTTGTTTGATTCATATATGGTTTTTTTCTTGTAGTGGTCATGGTCATAGACTTGTTTTTGCATATATAATATATTTATTATAAAATTTACTTACCCTACTCTAATAATGTTGCGCCTCCTAACTGGTCATTTGGGCAAACCTATACAGTAAAGCAGTATTAACTTACCCTACTCTAGCATCCTAACTCGAGTTTTCCTACATAATTTTAGTGTTGTAACATGTAACTCTAGCGTGATATAGTGATCATTGCCAATTCATTGGCCGCTTTTTGAACGGCCCAGATTGAATGGCTAAACTAAAGTTCAAGAATTTGAAGATTGTTGGGGGTCTTTTTAAACAGCCCCTCTAAAATATCACACAAGGGAAAAGGAGTTAAAACTGATCAAAGGGTGTTCGTATATTTACGTTATATTATTTATGATGTAACAATTTGGGATTTTATTATAATTGAAAGCTAAGTACCTGTATTTTTATAAATTCGCCTTTGCTTCCTCTCTACATCTTCTGCAAGATACTCCCATGTTTGTTCCCAAACATTTACAGGATCTGATAAGCTGTTGAAATAAAGTAGCATAACGAACATTTTACGTACACGGTGAGCTGACCCCCACGCAATTGCATCTTTGATTCCTGTTATATACTCTTTATCGTTGTCAAGTAGACCACGCGCCAAGCAAGCCTCTTTGAAAGTTTTGTACACCACATTATCCCATTTTTTAAAAGAATCCCATCCGGTTGCCCCCTTCACGTAGTTTAGTAGCATTCTAAGATAATAACATTCACCGATTCTCTCTGGTACATAGTGTATTCTTCCAACAGCGAAACGTTGCTTCCGAGGATACCATTTTCTTTCTTCTAATTTGAATACATACTTTGTTGGAAATTCTGCGTAAGTTAGCTTTCTTGCCTCTGGGTCCGTCTTGTTGATTTCCATCCAGGTCGTGAACATGGAAGCACCTACAGAAGGCTTCTGAAGAACGTCATCAAGGTTTGAAGCATCTTGATACACAACTTGTTGTTCACCAGGCATATGAAAAGAGAGCCTTTCAACAGATGGTGTCCTATGGTGTATTTCGAATTTTAAAAGCCTCCACGTAGACTCACATGCAGATACGTATCTGCAATCCAAATACGCCTTAATCTCATCAACATTTGTTTGATCTAAAACATCGCCATTGCTTCCGTTATCAACATATATTCCTGCTGAAATACGATCCGGGCCCTTGTTAATATACTTGAAAAGATACTTCACAGCACCAGATTGGTTGCACCACTCTACATTTATGTGTGCCTGATATTGTTTCAACAGTGTCGGGTTATAAGGAACAACATATCCGTTGTCAAGATGAACTTTGCTCTTTTCTATTGTCCGTCCGTTGTTGCGTCGCCTGTACCTTGGATATCCGTCATCGTCCACTGTTGTTTGCTCACAGTATTTTTTCGGAAAGTGTTTAGAACATTTATAGTCAATCATGCACGGTGAAGTCAAATGTTCAACGCCACAAGGGCCATCCATCATGTGTTCACGCACAAGAACATAAAGTTCTGGATCCTCAACACTATCAGGAATTTCAGCTGATATGAAATTGTCAATCATAGCTGGACTGGGAAGCTTATCATCAGCGTGTAGGAAAAGGCAGATGTGAGCATGAGGAAGGCCGCGCTTTTGAAACTCAACCGTGTAAACAACTGAAAGTAACATACATAAATATTGTTAATAATTATAATAAAATTAATAAACGGTTATTTATTTAAATATGTAACTGGTCTTACGTGCTTGTATTCGACCAAAGAACCTGGTGTCTCTAATGTCCTTAATAAAATAATCCAGCTTCTGTTTAAAAAAACCCTAGAAATCATATCCGGTCTGTCTTCAGGACGAACACCATCTTCGTCAAGTTCCCGTACAATCTCCGGCCATTTAGGATTGCATGTAAACGTTATAAACAAATCTGGGTATCCAAAATATTTACATATCGCCATAGCGTCTAAGTAATTTTGCATCATATAACGCGCACCACCAGTAAATGAAGATGGTAAGACAATGCGTTTTCCAGTGGAAGATGCGTCCAAGACACCCTCACCAACAGCTGTCATTAGGTTATCGTATGTATCGCATCTAAGATTTGCTTGTTTCGCTTTAACAAAATAGAGCCTTTCTGTCTCCATCATTGTATAACCATCCACAAGAAACTGTTGGAACAATTTTCTGCCTAATAGAATCAAATCTTTGTAGGTGTCTCGATTCATTATAGTATATGCAAAGTATTCCCTCATTGTGGTCGTGTCATGTTTTCCAACTTTTTCCGGATCAACACCCCTATGCAAAAATTTTAACCTGTAACCGTCTTGACCTCTAGGCATAATCATTGGGTATTGGAGAGCAAGGAAGGAAGGGTGAAAAATATTAATTCTTTGAAAGCCACCATCACGAGTTTGTAAAACGATATCTCGGTCGTTTCTGCATGAATCTTCATCTCCTACAATAAGACCAGCTACTTCCGACATGGTAGGCATGTTATATTGCCTACCGTCTTTATCTCGTTGACCTAACAGCTTCAGCTTGAAATCAATTTGTTCACCGTCATTGTATCGATCTCTAGCAACCCTGAAACTCTTAACCAAGGGATTAAGAATATCCAAAGCTTCCTTAACATCTGATATTATTTCAGGGATAATAGCATTTAATGTAGTCTCCGCTCTTCCTTCATCAGACCTATAATATATATATATATATATATATATATATATATATATATATATATATATATATATATATATATATATATATATATATATATATATATATATATAATGTGTCATAGTTATTATAAAAAGGGGATGAACATTAACATTAAAAATTTGAACGGAATAAATTAAGAAAGTTTACCTCACAGCCATCTTTCTATTCGTCACTTCATTATGTGTGTCAACTATGTATAGTTGACAAAATTTTGGAGGTTGTCCTTGTTCAGGGAGAAGATTACCTATCAAATGATGATTTTGGCCATTTAACCTAAACACGAAAGGACCACGACCTTTGCTGTTCAAACTTTTGTCGACACGACCACCCATTGATGTGAAAGCAAACATTTGATTATATGACCTGATGTTCTCAATGAAGTTTCGACTGTGTTCATGGTTATTTGTAAGCAAGTCCACAAACAATCGTGGCGGATTAGGAGGTTTAGGCAACATAACCTTACCACGACCACAACAAAGTGAGTAACTTGTAAGTTTTAGATTAGCATTACCAACACGTGCTTCCTCTTGCCAAAGTTTGGCATGGCAGGCAGAACAGGTGTAACACATTTTTCCAAAGTCAATGTAATCTGATGAAATAGAATATGAAGTGTTAGTACAACGTACACATTTACAATTTACAGTTAATATACTGATCAAAAATTATATACATTATTTACCTTTTGACAAACCAACATACTTTTGAATTTCTAGAAGATGGTTTGAAGAACCAGTGTTTTGAAAATCAATAGTATGAACCTCAGACGGATTTACATTTCTAGCTCTTGTTTTACCTCTTGTCTTGTACACACGCTTAGGACGAATTGGATCTTGATTCGTGTTACATACTACCTTTCTGATAGATGGTGAGGAAATTCCGGCATTGGTTAAATCGCATAAAAAATTTGAGTTTACTTGTTGGGAAACTGACGAAACACTACTAAATGGTTGCTTATTGGAACTTGAACCAATATTCACTGTAAAAAAAAAAAAAAAAAAAAAAAAAAAAATAGATAAGATACTTAAAATGTAATCATTCATGTCACATTCTAGTTAGAAAAAGTATATAGACACTCACAGTTTGTAACATCAGATAAACTTGAAGATTTCAAGTGTGTTGGTGGTGTACGATGCCTAGTCGTCCCAGAAGATGATTTTTGAACCCTTGACTGACTATTTCTCGGATGAACCGAATATATATTGCTATGAACTGCATATTAACCATTTATTTGAATACATTGTAAAAGAAAAAAAAATATATGTTATGAAAAAACATACCATTTGTAATATCCGATAACGGAGTGCTTGAACATTGCAAGGGTGTTTTTATGGTTGAATCTGTTGGTGTGAGCATTGCAGCCGTTGAATAACTATGAACTTCCCCGAGCATGGTTCGATTATTATCTAAAATATCATGATCAACAGAATATACAAATTAAAGTATACAAACAATATCATGATCAGCAGTGTTCTGATGTTTTTGTTTTTTGATAATGAGCAACAATGACCTCAAATACTAATTTAATGATCCCAATTCACTGAAAAGAACTTATAAAAATTGGTTCAACACAAACAATACCAATAGCAGCCATGTTCTTATCTTTGGTATTAAGATTAACATGTGTTGTTATAAATGGTAAAGAACAATAACTTCATTATGACAGTTAACATAATAAAATACCAATACCAGCCCGTAAGATTTTATTTGAGGGGGTGATGCATGCGCCAAGAAAAGGTTTCATATAACTCTACATGTTGATCGAATATGCGACAAATGCACAGGACATAATCATGATGCATGTCTAGCTTATATATGAAAGCAGCAGGTTCTTAAGCTTGGCAACGTGTGATATGTGCTATAATGGGTCTTATCTAGATGTTTGCGAGCAATAAACTTATTTTTTTTACAGTGTAGTTCCATCATTAGCATTCGAGAAATCTAATGTTTTTGTAGAAACTTAAAGACATTGCTTATCCAGGGTACACTATATAAGCCTCAAATGTTTTAGAGATTTCGATCTGAACAGTAATTCGCAAGTGCAAAACTTTGTTTAAATTGAGATGTTCCTTCAACACAAATGTACTTACGCCTTCAAAAATATTTTTCTTAATTATTTAAGAGGTTAAATGTTTTCTCAATTACAGTATCAAACATATAGTACAATCTCTGCATGAGACTATTTCAAAGAAAGAACAATAACTTGATTATATCTGTCTTTAGAATCCACCTATTTTCTGTAGAATATCAATCAAATCTAGTTTTTGTAAATATTTATAAATATTACCCTTTTGACCCATTAGATATAAAACATAATAATGTAGTAGTCTTACCGATAGCAGGAGTCTGTGGGTTTTTGAATCTCTGAATAGAAGTACCTAAAAAGTTCATAACAGATTTGGTGTCATCTGTTTCTGCTACAACAATTAAACTTTTTTGTTTCATGCTCAACTTCACTGCATTGTTGGTATTCATTTTGAAATATTCAATTCAATTAGTACAAATCAGACCATGTTTTCAAAACATGACTTCATCTTGAGGTTGGTCTATAATAGTTCAAAGAACAGATGGCTTTTTTGGGTCAATGCTAGTTCCTCAAGCCTGATTTAACATGCATTTATACGGAATTCTAGGTAACCATTTTCTCTTGCAGCAACTGTTTTAACGAACAATTAGTAAGTGTTTATGATGGCTTTTAGATACTTCTGAATCTTTTTGAAATAATTGGAATCGGCTGTAGAATATCAATCAAATCTAGTTTTTGTAAATATTTATAAAGATTACTCTTTTGACCCATTAGATATAAAAAATAATAATGTAGTAGTCTTACCGATAGCAGGCATGTTCATATTCTCACTTGTATTGGCGTTTGTTCGTTGTAGATTTGCACCTAACAAAGAAAGCTTTTTAAACATGTGTTGCAATACAAATCATACATGTGTTGGAAATCCAGGGTGATGTATATGAATTATATATTAACGAAGGGAATACTTACCAATCACAGGTCGTTTTTCCTGAATTCTTGTGCTTCTTCTTACAGAAGTTGTTTGTCCAACATTAGGTGATGTGTTTGATACACCTTGATGTGATGAAGAAGATGATCCATCTGCCCGTTTCAATTTTTTGGTTCTTATGATATCCATACGTTTTTCTCTTATCAATCTTTTGTTTGGATCCATAATAATTGTAAAAGAATACAGAGATGAAGATATGAAGGTGAGGTTGAGATAAATTAGATTGTTGGGTACATCCTCTTTGTTTAAGATATTTAAATGAATGAAAATTGAAAATTAGGTTTAAAAATAACAAATATGCCAGGGTGTTCAAAAATTTTAAAATTTTGACTTTTATAATATTTAAAATTTGTAGGTAATTGATAAAGGAAAGTATTTAAATCTATATTTAAGTTTCAATATAAAATTGTTTCCAATTTTACTCAAAAATACATTTATTGTAAATTAGTTTATATTTTATAAAAAATACAATCATTTCCAGCAAGAATTAAACCATAATAAACCTGTGTTGTCTTCTACCTTTCTTCATCAGTCGTTATCTTCATCGGTCGTTATCTTCAATGCTAAATTCCTGAAGTGACTTGAAGCTAAAGCATCTCTTTCTCCGCAGCTCGTCACGTTGTTTCTACACGAAATACAATAACGAATTAAGAGGCTTCAAGTGTGGAATCAATAAAAAGTAACATAATTTCAAATACTTACAAATTGTTTGTTGATTTCGCTGAGACATAACAATTTCTCCAATAAAATAGCAATTTCAATGAAGATGCAATAATAAGAAAAGAAAAAAATATTTTCTATTCATCATTTTCATAATAACTGTACATATTAAAGAAAAAAAAACGTATACATTACAACTGTGTACATTATATTTTTCCAAATTACATAATTGGCAAATCTAAGTTATGATATCTTTCTTCTTCCACTTGTTGATTTACATCAAAGCCGCGAGAGGGAGATTCATGGGTCCGTCTTGTTGATTTCCATCTAAGAGCAATTATGTTGGTTCTTCCTCTTCAATGTGTAAGAATAAATGCAAGGCAGAGAATGAAAAACGGGAGACTTCTAGAACGCCTAATATTTACAAAACCTGTAAATATAAAAGTTGAAATTTAGTGAATATCTTATAACTGATAACATGGCATGGAAATAATAAAAGATGGTAAGTTATTACCTAGTTAGAGTATGTGGAAAACTTGTCACACTAAGAACAGAAGTATCCTAGGAAAAAACTGCAAAAAAGAAAAAGCAAATGCAAAAAATATATCCTGCAAAACTTGGACATATATTTTTTCACAAATGATTACATAAAAAAAAAGTAGAAACATTTATAAAACCACAAACAATAAAATAGCTGAAACACATTTAAAATGGCAATAATTAAGTCCAAAATAACCAAAACAAAGGTATCATTGTGGTAAATGCAGCCCACAATATTGAAAAAACTGTGTCAAACACAGTTTAACAAAGCCAAACTTAAGTCCAAAAACAACCAAAGAAATGTAGTTCTAAATGAAGCAAACAGAAATGTTTAACTGAAGAATGCTTGAACCAAGACAAATTATGGCTTTTCAATCTTGATGTCCTTCAATAAATCAAGTTTGAGATTCTTCTTTGGGGTCTCATCAGAATCATCAAAATCAGGATTGGGGATGGCTTCCAACTTCCTTTTCTCTGGGCTTGTGGCACTGTCTTTGTCCACTGTACTCGGGGTTTTGTTCTCTCTGGTCATTGACAAAGCATCCTAAAAACATATTTAATAACCAAAACTGAAAATATTACTCAATCATGTATCAATTAGTACGAATAGACAATGTAATAAACTGAAAACATAATAATTTATTGTTGATACCTTGACACCGCCACACCCGACTGACGAATCGGCATTCACGCTAGCAGAACCATCATTGACAGATTCCTATACAATCACAAACAAATAAATTATTAGATTATCGATTTAAATAGCTACTGGTTGATTGTAAACTAAATCAGGAGTTGTTGCATAATGGTACCTTTTTGGGCTAAAAATGGTTCAGAAAAGATAGAAGTATTTTTAAATGAGTCAGATGTTTGCATTCCCATACAGACCCTATCAAAACTAAAAGTCTCTAATGAAATTTAAGAATCATTTTGTTGTTTATATCACGGTGGCTGCTATAATTTATTACCCTAAACATCTAAAACGACTGCATCTTGATAGACTATTGAAAAGGAAATTGAGATTATGTCTTGACATTTGTTAGAAAAACTCCACAAGTAGTACATATAAATCTTGCTAACAATAGTTCATTATAAGTAGAAATTTTCAGAAAAAAGGTATTTGGATGTTGAGATTGTACAAAATAACCCACTAAAACACTACACTGCCAAACGCTTGTGTTACTTGGACAGCGTGATTTCATATTATGTAACTAAGGAAGTAGACTAATTTTATTATATATCACTTTACTGAAGTTCAGTTTCACCAGAGTCGTCCTGACTCCTGAGTATATGTATAATCTTTATCTTATTGTTCTTTAGTAATATGAATATCATCCACAGAAACCACCCCTCCATATAACAATGCAAAACTTAGCCCTTACAGCAAGTGACCATGGTGCCTTTAAAATTAATTACCCGATAGACCACAACCCCTTCATGTTGAGTACACGTGTGCTTAAATTCAAATTAAATTGCATCTAATAAACATCAGTTTATAAGCTTTTAAAGTCACTTACACATCAGTTAAATTGCATCTAATACACATCAGTTTAAATTGCATCTAATACACATTAGTTTATATAGAAGATATATGTACCTCATTGTTAAGAACTTTTTTAAGCAATTCACCGACGACATGTTTGTCATCTGTCATCTTCACAACGGTATAGACATACCATTCTCGTTCGATATTGTAGTCTGCAACATCAATCTTGAATGCAAATTTCCTTCCCACAAGCTTCTCTAAAGCTTGTGGGAATTGATCCACATCACCTGCCTGGGAAAGTAAGATAAATAGTAAGAAATTGTAAAAATCATTATTATAATTCATAGGTTACACGGTGAAATGAATGTTCTACCTGTTCCTGTATTTCAACCAATTCTCGAGCACTTTTGTTGATGAGTCTTGAGACTTCTCTGTCAAAAAGTATCAATGATGTACTCCCGCTCCCATCGATCACCCTTATTTGAACTTTGAACCTACAATAGTAGGTTTAAAGCTTATTATTTGACAAAGTAAAAGTAAAAGTACGACAAAGTAAATGTGTATAATTAACCGAGTAATAAAATACCTTGGGATAACAAACTGTGGTATTGTCTTGCAATTTTTACACCACATATCATTTGATTGGTTCACATCAGCAGGCCCATCCCCCTCAACATCAACAACAATTTCATTCTTATTGCTCACTTTTTTGTTGCATTTCCGACAACTCATGTAAAACCATGAGTTTTCAGTCTCTAGGCACAAAATAGAAGCAAGCAATACAGCATAGCCAGACTGTGAAATGTAAAGTATTAAATGTTATTCATATAACAATCATATAAAGTGTTATTCATATAATTGTCATCAAAACATAAACATTGTATTATGAAATTAAATTTAACATTTATACCTCATCTAAATCCCTAATTTCTTCAATGGAACGGATCGGAAACCGGTTCAAGAACTCATCATGAGTTGAGTTGAAGGACCCTTTGCTAAGAGAGATCTTAGAACCTGTTTTGGTTTCGGCACCATCCAGCAAGAGCCTGCAAAATGATAATATGTTATTAATAATATGAATAAAAAATAGACTACGATTAATTCCTTTATTTGACAATTCTGGTATACATACTTGTGCTGGAATTCCTTAATTTCTGGAATGTCCGAATTAATGAATAACTTGGAACTGAAATACCCATTCTGCACACTCTGCTTATCTGTTACATATAAAAAATAAAGATTAGTTTTGATCAAATCATATGCATTTAGAATTTATGTAACCACAAATCAATTCACAATAAAGATAAAGTTTTATTAAGTCTTACCTCTCCAGATTTTATACCTCCCATATTGCACAATTACAACAATTTTTTGTTTCGATGAGTTCTCATCGTTACTTATGTAATCATTAATCTGTCTTGCATACTCTCCCCAAAAGGTGCAACTTATTTCATTTGACCTGTAAACAGTAACGTGTTGAATTAGTATTGAATCTAAAATGAATATACAGTTAATGTTAAAGGAGGATTAAACCAATATTCTTGTACTGAAACAAATCAACAGGAAATAATGTAAGGCACTTATTGTGCACATAGAAATTCAATAAATTATGCACAATAAAATTTTCGACATGTTTTTGTTGGATCTGCTAACAATGACTAAGTTGTTTTTACTCAGGTAGCTTATGCGCCACACAATTCTGTATCTGTCACAGTAGCGATTAAGCTGTTCTAAATAATAGGTTGAATTTCTAGGTGAAAGAAATTGGAATCTATCTAGTCTACTGTCTCGCAACAACTGGAGATCTATTATAACAATTTATGGACACTCGAACTTTAAATTATTCAGATTATACATCAAATATATGGGATCAGCAATCACAGATCAGTAGAACAGTACCTTGTTGGTCACTTTTCGTTCAATATAAAGGAAGATGCAGGTACGTTAGTGAACATGGTCGATTAAACTATTCAAAATCACGCCCTCTATTGAGTTATCTCTCATTTACTCCTCCAGAGGTTGTACTATTTTGGTCTCAACAATTTGGTTGGGTCATTCTATGTTCCATTTCTGATATTTTTCTTATATTTTTTTCTATGCAGCTGTTATTTAGGAATTTGAAAAGTGATGAACAGGCATGGGTCGACACTATTAGATCAGTAAACTTTGGGGAAACCGTGCGAATCCATACAATGGATTGGCTTGGTCAGTCTAAAGAATCAGCAAAAGTCGTTTACTGGTTATTCATATTATGGTATTAATGCAGGTTGTTTTCTCCAATCAAGCAAAACCAGAAATTCAGATATTCTAAAGAATCTCATTAGCCCTAACTACTATCCACAATCATGTTTGATGAACAAACAAAGTTTAACTACTATCCACACATAGTGTACACAAATTCAGAAATTCATCACAAATCAAATATTAAAACAATTCGCACAACCAGTAACCACATTATAATTAATATAATTTTATTGTTATGAAACATATGTTGAATTTCAAATTAGACATACCTCAAATCCTGAAGCTGACACTGCAATTTCTGTCCAGGTTTGCCATTTATTTCCATCAGTTCCAAATCTCCATAGCCTGTAAGAACACCAATGATGTCTGCAAAAAGAATAAACAATTTGATGTCAAAACTAAAATGGCTAAATAAAAGATACAATATGACGGCATTACTAATATTGAATACAAAACTCACCAACACAAGCATTTTCAACTATTTGGTTTTTCAGTATTTTTTCAAATTCAACAAAATGGAAAACATTATTAAGACCATCAAAGTTGGTAGTTTGCTTCACAACAGTGATACGAAAGAAGTTAATCTTGTAACGATGTTCCGCGTATTTGGTTTTGCCCTGGTACTCGGCAACACCAAAATTTGACAGGTACACAGCAGAACCTTCTAAAAGTAGCCTCTCAAAGGTATTGAGAAACTGACTTTTCACAGATCCGTGAATCCTAGAACCCTATGAACAAAAATTAAACAGGGCATCAAACTAACAATAAAAAATGACAAATGTGTATCAGTTATTATGAAAACAAATTAAAGGTTAAAAAATACCTCTTTGTCAACAAAGATCAATTCCAGGTTCTCAATTCCAATGGGCTTACCATAAATATTTTGTTTCCAGCGACGGTCAATTTTAACACAAATGTTTTGTGCTTCTTTTCTTGCCGTCAAGTCCTTCACCAAAACAACTGAATTAGGGCTAGACATCCTAATACTTTTCCTACTGAATATAATTGGTACGGTGGAGTTTGGTGCTTATGAACATATAGTATGGGTGTATTTATACAACAACCATTGTGATTCGAAACACTTGTTAACCCTAGAAAAATTAGCGAATTGAAACCGTGTATACCACTAAAATGTCGTTAAAATATTGAAAAAAATGATGAATTTAACCCGGATAATACTGAATTGCTTTAATTTGTGATAAGATTTCACAAAATATTTGAAAAAAAATAAGATATGTATTGATAGGTTGTGATTTTATTTAATAAATTTAAATAAATAGATTATTAACTTACTTGGGATAGAATCATGATACATAGCTCGAAATCCGGATGACTATGATTGATTTAGGCTTTGATTTAGGCGGCGGATGTATATTGTTATGGCTAGGGTTTAATTTAGGCGGGTTGTTGTTTTTGATGAAGAGGGGGAGTGATTAGTTGGGCTGGGATATGTTTACTTTTTTGAGATGGGCTGTGAACGAAATTTTGTTACAATGGACCGAAAATTTTGAAACTTTCTTCATAAGCTTTTGGGCTGTGAACGAAATTCTGTTACAATGGACCAAAAATTTTGAAACTTCCTTCGTAAGCTTTTGACAGAAATATAATATTTCCTTAATTATTGGTATAATTAAAATTATTAGATGAAATGACAATTCTAGACATCTTAGAATTTCAGCATTGCTTTTTGAGAGGGGCATTTAACGTCTTTTTCAAGTGCTGTATATTAGAATATATAGACTACTATATTGTTTAGAATATCATAATTAAACATTCATAGAAACATTAAGAACAGGGTATTTTTATAAAAGTCACACCAAAAGAGAGCTTAACAACATTAGGTTCTTAACAAACCTCAAATACTACTACTTGGCGATGCACTCCAGCTTCCACTTCTTCGATTACTTCAATAAACTTAAACCACAACATCTTTGGTAGCACAAAACCACACATAGCACCAAATTCTCTCCAATTGCTGTTCATTACCACATGGTTTGTCCTCATTAGATCTTCTGGGTGGAATACCATCTTGACTACCATCGGATACTTGGCATCATCATGGAATACCATAGCTCTTGTGTGAGTATGCATCATGTGTTTCTCAGAGATTTTTGCATGTATTGTCTGCAAAACAAACCCCCCAAAAAAAGAAAAAAAAAAAGAAAAACCATTTCAGTACATTCGTTTACACATACATGATGTCAGGAAATGAGAAAACTCACAATTTAAAGTTTTAATATACTTACCAATCGAAGATAATCGCAAATGGCAGAATTCAACTCGGTATAAAAAACATCAACTTCATCTTGATGACCACGATGACCCACCCACGTACAAACATGTTTGGCTCTCTTATCTATTACAAAGAAGAAACATATATTTGTTAAAACTATCAAAATAAAATAATTTACATCTACGAGGTTAAACAAATTTACCTGCAGCCGCATAATATGGTATATGACGAGTTGGAAACCTCAACATTGTGGGGTAAACTCTTTCATCATGCAATCCCAAACCTGAATCATCAAACACCATCAATTTCAAGTTGTTATTTCCTAAATTGGTGAATACCATCCTCTGTCCTACAACTATTCCAGCATAATCCATAAGCTGATCCCAACGCTCCCCTGATAAACAATTCAGTATGTCTTCATATTGTGGATACGGTTGTATCCTCTCATACATCAACTTGAACATCAAACCATTAATGCTAACCCATATTCTGTTTCCCAAAAGATTTCTAATAAAATCATGTGGTAAAAGCTGCATTAAGATACAAAAAAGATAATTATTGTTACTTAAACAATCATGATAATGATTTTGCCATACTAAAATTTGTTTTTATCAAAAGACAAATATATGAGTATACAGATACATGCACTGATGCTCTGCATTTTACCAAGCACTTGAAAACTCTATCTCCAACCACATCTATTCCATATCCTGGACCTTCAATGCCATTATTGTCATACCCTGTAACGTAAAAAGTGTCCTGCGCTTCCCTAACAAAGTGATGTGTTCTCACGGCTGGTTGAATGTTCGCTCTAACAAATGCTTTCCATTCATCATCATAAAACTGCAAATCATTTGCTCTCCCGCATCTAAGTTGGCATACATATCTGCGCCTATCATTCCCATGGATGAAAAGTTATTCTTGATCGGAGTAAAAGTTATCAATGAACACTTGTGGCAAATTCTGCAAAATTTCATATGCTTAAATTCGATATAATAACAGTAAACTCATATGACAACCATATTTTTTCAATTTTACAAACCTGAAAATCTTGATAAGTTGTTTGATTCAGAGGAAAAATAAACTGTTGTGGCATCTTCCCTGAAAAATGATACACTTTTACATATTCTACAAACAATTATAACAGTCACATAATAATGTATAATCTTTAACAAACATGAAATCCACAGCAACTAATAATTTATAATGCATATTTGGAATGCATTCTTAGTTTAAATCATTATAATATTTAGATAATGATGTGTGATCTTTTACAAACATGAAATCTACAAAAATTAACAATTTATAATGCATATTCGGAATGCAATCTTAGTTTAAATCAAATCAGTTAAAAACTACTTGCATGTATAGGTTTCACTATAAACAAAACTTCATCTTAACTGTACAACGTTAACAGAACAGAGCAAAAAATATATAAATATATACATCAAAATGAGATGTTCAGCTTCCTACAAATATTAGTATATTGATATTCACTTACAAAATAAGATCACATTACAAATAATATTTACCTTGATAGATTAAGTTGTTTATAGTATTGTGTTCTTCAAGATTACATCAAAAAATGTATAGCTAACAAAGATCCGCCCAAAGTAATGATGAAGATTCAGATGAACAGGCAAGTTGAATACTGTTGAGAAAAAGAATTTATGGATGATTTGATATGTTTGCAGAAACTTAACTACTACAAGTGTATATTAGACGCTATGGTTAATGGACCAATCCAAATCTTAAGCCTAGCCCAGTTAATAAAAAATGTGGCCCATGACATTTTAAGAGTTAGAGCCCAACAAGTATATTTTCATTATACTTGACATATACAGATAAATACAAAAAAGCAAATACAAAATACACACTATTAAGTAAACATTGTTATCTAAACTTGCATATACATTCAAATGTAAAACGTTAATTACATTGTACAAAAAAGCTAGTTTGTCTACAAACACATAATCCATTAGTTACCACATACATTGTAACTACCAGTATTAACTGAACATCATTATCTAAAGTTGCATCACATTAAAATATACTGAAACAAGCTACCAAATCCAAAATACACCCTTCTAAATAACTGCTAAACAAACTAAACATCATTGTCTATACTTAGATACACATTAAACTACCAAATACTCATTCCATTCTAATCACAACATCACCCTTGCTTGACAATACTCCAACATCAAGAGTGAACTTGACGTCTTGGTTTTCAACAAATCCAACTTCATTCATAATGTATTTCCATTTTCCAAGCATAACAACATGGTCATCAAACTCCTTGGCTTTTCCTTTATCAATGTACTTTCTTAACAGAAGGTCCTTCTCAAAGGATGAATGCAAATAACACAATCTGACCTTAGTTGTATCATCATAACCAGAGTAATTGTATAGCTTGTGCCTTCTAACAAAATCATGTTCATATGTATAAAACACAAATTTAAAATTTAAAACAAATCAAAATCTATAAGAAATAATGTATGAATATAGTATGCACTTACAACATAACCCTTCATAACAGTTTTGCCAAGCTTCTTAACAAAACTACAACTATCATCGATCATGTTATTCGACACGCCAATATTTTTTTCCTTGAACTCCTACACTCCTAAAATATATATATATATATATATATATATATATATATATATATATATATATATATATATATATATATATATATATATATATATATATATATATCAAAAACCTAAACACATATATTGAATAATTTGAGTGCAACGTAATTGAAAAACAATTTAATACCTTAAACCAAATCTTGCCGCCAGAAGGTCCTTTTCTTCTCTTAACAGGTTCAACATTGTTATCAATATAAGGTCCTTTTCTTCTCTTAACAGGTTCAACATTGTTATCAGGTTCAACAATCTTATCAGATACAAAACCATCATCTTCTTCAACCTTTATAACTTTTTCCACAATCGGTCCCTATAGTTCAGTATCACGAGAATATATCGATTATCAAAAAACATAACAAAAACTTAACATATAAGACATATTTATATGTCAGCAAACAAAAAACCTACATACACGCTATCGAAACAAAAATTAATTAAAAAAAACGATAATAACTTACGTAGAAATTCAGGGTCCTGGCAAAAACCGCTAGCATCATGGATGGTTACGATAAAATGATGCCCAACGATAAAATACATAACAAACGTTTGAGTACCGTCAATCATATGTTTTTGGCAAAATTTCTCCCATTGAGACCCACAAAAACCAGATGGTTTGTTGTCATCAAAATCCAAAGAAACCCTCATCCACCCATCACAAGTTCTAACACAATACAAAGTCTGTTTTTTAAACTCATATCCTTTAAAAAAAAACTTTTTGGCATCAGCTGCAAACGAATAATACAAAGTGATCTAATTAGATTAATAGCAATTGAAAATAAAAAGTTTGTTAGCTATTAAACATACAAAAAAAGAAATCTACAATGTACCTGTCTTAAAGAACTCATATTTGACGTCTGTGCAACACAATTAGACATTTTAACTCCATCCGCTATCATGATAAATCCGTTACCACTATTACTGTAACAACCGAGACATTTCAGGTCACTAATTTTACTAATTCTAATTACTTAATTTCTCTATTTTAAGTAAATTAACTTTTACCGTGAAAGTTAACCGCGTACGTTGTGACACGTACACTTAAATCTGTAATATGACTCAGACTATGCCCAGTCTACCCATTAATATGATTTATTTTTCCCCCACATACTTGTTTTCATATGGAATAAATTAATTTTCCATTTCTACGCGAAGTGTGCACATTTTACGTTTTACGCGTTTTCGGCTCGCGGTTTGAGCTTTAAAGACAGTATAACACTCCGAAAGGCTCGGGAAATTTATGAAATATCAAATTAGGTCATTTTAAGTTAAATATGATATTTTTATGAAAATATTATCCTTGTGACATTTATTTTTACAAACTATGCATAAAAAGTACCCGATTTAGCGATTTTTGCGTTTCTAGCTATTCATGAGCCGTGTTTAGGATTTCTATCCGTTTTCTTGTCGTTAGTGGTTTAATATTTCATCATATGCTCCTAGTATTCAAAAATTTCTATATTTCACATTTTCTATCTCGTTTCACGATTTCGTCAAATTTTGGTAACAACTCGCGTTTTGAGCCTGCGTTTTTTATTTTTAGTTTCGTTTTAACACTCCGAAAAACACAAGGCTCCCATGAAATATTAAAATTATCCATTTTAACACTTCATAACAATTTCATAATGTTTTGATAGCACTTTTCTAAAATTCACGTTTTCAGGTCACCCGGTACTGCGTAATTCGCGTTTTTAAGACCGTGCGCTTGATTTAAACCCCACAAACACACTAATACTTCAAAATTTGATCAAATATGAATAAAATCAGACTTTGGGACTGCCTTGGGCCCCCAAAACCGGCCACCCCCTTTTTAGCCTATCAAAATGCATGCTTACATTTTTATAAAATCCATATTTCACACTCACACTTCATTTCCATCTTAGTTATTATCACCAAAGTTATTCCTCTCAAAAATCTGCATTTTCCATCCAAAATTTCGTGGCATATCAGCCCCAACACTCTCATTATCATTAATTTTCCTCCTTCAAAATCTTGTGTTACTTGCATACCTCCTAATCCTAGTAAGTTTCCCTAAGTTATTCCATCTCATTTCCTATCTTTTCTTATGTTTATTAAAGATTTTTCTAGGATAAGCAAACAACTCTTGCATGTGTTATTTTAGATGATTAGATTCAAGATCTTATAGAAAATAAGGTGTTTGATAATTTGTTAGGTTGGATTGGTAAGTATATTGCAAGAGTTTAATGGATTTTATGATTTTTTGAATAGTTTTTTATTAACATCTTGGGTATTTTATTGTTAAAACTGAAATAAAACTTTAAAAGAATCTTTCACCTACTGGATTTTTGATGTTTATGAGTAAATATTATGTTGGTAATCATTGATCATAGGCATGCATGTGCATTAGAGGTAATAAATGCACAAAAGTAACAATTTGAACTAGTTATTAGGCTGTCTCAGAATTGATGTTAACAGATCCATCCACCATTTTGTCCCCAGAATGTTTTATGCAAAAACTAAAAATACTGGGTGATAGCCTCAGATCTTAGGATCATTTTCCCAAAAACCTTACCTCATAATTCATCACGATGATTTTAGGAAAAAATCCACACTAAAACTTTTCCAGAAGTTATATGTCAGTGTTCTAAGGCAAAAAACTCTTAGATTTAAGCATTTCCTCTACCTGGTCCTTTTGAATGAAATGTAGCCAAGACATAAAAAAAACTTCTCCAATTGGATTCATGCCCATAGGACCTGTAGATAAAAAGATACACCCTTTTTGCTAAGCTTATTTGGATGCTGAGTATAACCATTTGGAGATACATGGGTAAATTTGTAATTTCACCCATGTCTTGAAGTTCTCAGTAATGTGAGGCCTTGATTTTCATATAGTACAGAGTCATACCTTTCTAAGCATATAAATTTCATAATTTTAGCCTTCACGGTTTAGAAATGACGACCCGATTAGTGCGGCAATTCTATACAATTTCCATCAGCTTTGCATTTTAAACCATATAAGCTATTGTAAACGTCTTTTCGACCCATGACTTGCTATAAGACTTTTAAATAAATGACCATATGATGTTAGGAGTACAAGTACTGAGTTAAATCATAAATATAAAGTATTATACCCAAATCCCCGAGCCTAAGTCGTGTTATATTTTATTTTAGGTCACTTGTGATCTTGCGGTTTTTCTCAACGTGCACACTTCTCTGATTCTCATTGCTACTTCATCGTTGGTGAGTTCATAGCCCCAAGTTTTTACTTTAATTGTTTTAAAAACTCCGTGGGGAGATACATGCTATAAATATTTCTGATCACAATGCTTTGAAATTGTATGCTCTCTGGTTATTATCTTTGCCTAATTTTCCCATAGCCTGAAAGTCCCTTCCTTATCATGAACCGTTAATCACTTGCGAGTGAACGCGAATACAGTAAATAGATCTATTGGGTACGATAGCCCTCATGCTGAAATTTGCCATTTTGGCTATCATATGTATTGTATTCGTATTGTTGATTAGGTATTTCTATTACCTATGTTGAATGGAAAATTTATATTCTGCTAGAATATCCCACCATAACGTTAATGTTCGGGGTCACGAGCTTAGTGCAATAATAACTTTACTAGACTTTGCATTTGTTGCTTAGTCGCTTTTATAAATTATTTATTGTGATCAACTGCTTATAATTAAACTCTATGGATTCACTCAACATTCGTGTTGACTTTTTAGCATGTTTTATCTCAGGTCCTTAAGGCGATAGCATCGGGAAGCATTTTCGAGTCTTTTGCATAAATGAAGACTTATATTACTATAATTCCATTCGATAAACTTTTGAACAATTTATGTTATGTACTGATGTATTGGGACCATGTTATGCTGCAAAACTCTGAATTTTCTTTAAATATTATTGAATGGTGTTGTTTTTCGAAAACGTCTCATTTTAGAGTTCGTTTTCTATGACTTGGACTGTGAAACTAATAAGTAACTCCCCAAATCTCTATTTCGTTGTATCTAAATTTGGGGGTGTTACAGATTGGTACCAGAGCCTAAGTTATAGAGAATTAGGTTGCATTTGTTACCTAAACTATAACTAATCTTTTTATTTTATTAAAACTTCCCCTATCGCCTTAGAGGTTTTACATGCGTTTATGACTTATTTACTGGGCATAGTTATTAATATAAATGATTTTTATATACTATATATAATTACTGACCGCATATGCCTACTTTGTCAGGCATTATGTCATTACCACCATCACCTGACCATGTACCACCATCACCTGACCATGCAGCAGATGCATCAGTTATTCCAGAAATTGAGCTAGCTCAACCTGAGCTTGCACTAGACCTACCAGAACAAGCACCCTTACCCCCGAATCATGTCTACGACTTCCCAAACGAAAACCCTCAGGAAGACCCTCAAGAAGACCCGGATGAAGAAGAAGAAGATCCGGAAGAGCCAGAGGAAGAACAGCCAGATGAAGAAGACCCTGAAGAAATGGATATATTGATACTTCAGGATGTGAGTTTAGATGAAGAGATTGATGACTCCGAGTTGATCTACCCATATGAGGCAATGGGATCGCCTTATCCACCACCACCTTTGTCGGACACTTACTCAGATTCTGAGCCTGAGATTGAGGATGCTGTTACTGTTGGCACTATCACACAAAGTGCCACTCACTGAGCGCTGATTTTCTCGTGGTATCACTATCAGGGCCGGATCATCATCTGCTGCCCCTATTGCTTATGAGCTCGAAGACCTTGTGCCTAGTGGCATGAGGAGGGACATTGACTTGATTCGTGGCAGAGTTGGATTATTATCTAGACAGATGAGTATTCGGGAATAGGCGGAGGCCTTGGCCCAATCAAAGGACAAGATTGCTCATCATCGTATGAATTTGTTGGATTTAGACGTGGGAGTTTTGGAAGGTAAAAGTGATAAAGTCGAGCATGCAGTGACTTCACTAGGAAAACGTGTGCGGTAGCTGGAAGAGGATGATGTCAGGGGTGAAAACATGAAGTTAAGGCGTGAGATGGATGCCGCTGAGGGGACTCTTATTTATGGTCGCATGGATATAGTTAGACTTTAGAGAGACTTGTATGAGATGAGACGTTGGGCTTACGCTTATTGGGAGGAGATGATTCGAGTAGGGATTGTCGTTGGAAGGTCATCCGAGGCCATAGATGTGCCTGTGGTTTATGGAGAGACCCCACCACTAGAGCCATGTGGATCACCAACAGTGGAACAGCCAGGACCTCAAGCGGTCCACATTAGATTATCATTGGTTTCTTTTAGCTTCTGATATTGTATTACTAAACTGAGAGTCTCAGTTAGTAGAAATACTGTTGAATTTTGTACTGTATTTCATATTTTTTGAAAACAATGCAGAAAGTATTTAAATCTACTCGTAGTATGATGACTTTTGCTACTCTGGAAAATGTTAAGCTATGTTGTTATGGTTGTTTTTATTGTTGTGTTATTTTTACGCATATCGTAACTTTTAATTATCTTTGGATACTTATTATGTGTACCTTATGTTGTTGATAGAATCATGCCGCCAAAGAGAATGAGCAATGCTGCTATTGAAAGAATGATTGAAGAAAGAGTGGCTACTGCTGTTGCTGCAGCTGCTGCAGCTGGAGGCGCTGGGCCTGCTGGTTCAGTAGGAGGAGCAGGACCTGACGGAGCAACCTACAATGCTGTAGTGCATAAATGTACTTTCAAGGAGTTCCTAAGTTGCCAACCTACTAATTTCAAGGGGACCGAAGGAGCTGTCACTTTGGTCAGATGGTTTGAAAGTTCGGAATCAGTTTTCAAGATTAGCAAGTGTGCTGAAGAAGCCAAGGTCCCATATGCTGTTCATACCTTACTGGATGGAGCAGCTTCTTGGTGGATCTCGTATGCTCAATCTGTGGGCATCGAGGCTGCGTGTGCCATATCTTGGACAGAATTGAAAGATATGATGACCAGAAACTATTGCCCTCGTAATGAGGTGAAAAAGATGGAAGTGGAATTTTGGAATCATGTGCTAAAGGGGAATGATATTAATGCTTATATCATTCGATTTCAAGAGCTAGCAACTTTGTACTCGTATATGGTGTCAACGACTCAGGATTTAATTGATAGGTTTATTTGGGGACTTCCGCAAAGCATACAAGGGAATGTGACATCATCAAAACCTGGTGTCCTGGATGATGCTATACAGATATCTCGCAACTTAATGGACCAAGTTGTGCGATTTGGAGCTGTTCAGAGTGCCAACACCCACAACAACAATCCAAACAAAAGAGGCTGGGATGACAATAGAAGGGGGAACAACAACAACAACAACAAACCCCAAGGCCGTAACAATGACCACCACAATCAAGCAAACCGAAGACAGGAAGCCGCTAGGGCTTATGTGGCTGCCCCAGCAGAAGAACGAGAATATAGGGGACCACACCCTTACTGCCATCGCTGTAAGTTGCACCATATCGGTGTCTGCACCGTCAAGTGTAGGGAGTGTGGCAAAACAGGCCATCAGACCAAATTCTGCAACAACAAGGGTTCCGCTACTGGCAGCAACGCACAACCGATGGTAACGTGCTATGGATGTGGAGAACAAGGACACTACAAGAACCAATGCACCCGAAACCACAACGATGCTACGAACTGATACTGTTTAGAGATTAACAGTAGTACTTGCTTTCGAACTTGTTTTATTTTGTGTACTTTATTTCCTAGTTATGGGATTGTTATGACTTAAGACTACTTTCTATTCTCTATCAACTTTTGTGATACCTTCTATCTATTGTATTATCCTTTCCGTTCTGACTTCCATATTTTAACTAACTTGTTATCACCTTATATTGTTTTGTCATTTTTTATATAAACCATTTTGAAGTAAGTCTTATAAAATTACTTTAACTACTTGACTAAACCGAACATTACATTATCGGTCCTCAATTATACATAGCCTAATTACCTATGTCTAATTCAGGAGGGATCATGCTATGTTGGGAGCTTTATAATACTTAAGATCATAAAACTGCTTGACTAAACCGAACATTACATTATCGGTCCTCAATTATACATAGCCTAATTACCTATGTCTAATTCAGGAGGGATCATGCTATGTTGGGAGCTTTATAATATTAAAGATCATAAAACTGCTTGACTAAACCGAACATTACATTATCGGTCCTCAATTATACATAGCCTAATTACCTATGTCTAATTCAGGAGGGATCATGTTATGTTGGGAGTAGTCACCGGTAAGTTTTATTAAAAAAAAACAACTTTTCACTTATATCCTTAAAACAATTTGTGAATTTTCTTAAGATTACACAACTAACCAGCCTCATTAGACACCGTATTCCGAGACGACAAATCAAACTACATCACTAATTATCCTAGAAACCATTCGTTGCGAGTACCCTCACCTTTTTCCCGACACACCGTCTGCCGATAAGACAAACTGAATCACGAGGACGTGATTCCTTTTTAACTGTGGGGTGATGTAATAACCGAGACATTTCAGGTCACTAATTTTACTAATTCTAATTACTTAATTTCTCTATTTTAAGTAAATTAACTTTTACCGGGAAAGTTACCCGCGTACGTTGTGACACGTACACTTAAATCTGTAATCTGACTCAGACTATGCCCAGTCTACCCATTAATATGATTTATTTTTCCCCCACATACTTGTTTTCATATTGAATAAATTAATTTTCTATTTCTACGCGAAGTGTGCACATTTTACGTTTTACGCGTTTTCGGCTCGCGGTTTGAGCTTTAAAGACATTATAACACTCCGAAAGGCTCGGGAAATTTATGAAACATCAAATTAGGTCATTTTAAGTTAAATATGATATTTTTATGAAAATATTATCCTTGTGACATTTATTTTTACAAACTATGCATAAAAAGTACCCGATTTAGCGATTTTTGCGTTTCTAGCTATTCATGAGCCGTGTTTAGGATTTCTATCCGTTTTCTTGTCGTTAGGTTTTTAATATTTCATCATATGCTCCTAGTATTCAAAAATTTCTATATTTCACATTTTCTATCTCGTTTCACGATTTCGTCAAATTTTGGTAACAACTCGCGTTTTGAGCCTGCGTTTTTTATTTTTAGTTTCGTTTTAACACTCTGGAAAACACAAGGCTCCCATGAAATATTAAAATTATCCATTTTAACACTTCATAACAATTTCATAATGTTTTGATAGCACTTTTCTAAAATTCACATTTTCAGGTCACCCGGTACTGCGTAATTCGTGTTTTTAAGACCGTGCGCTTGATTTAAACCGCATAAACACACTAATACTTCAAATATTGATCAAATATGAATAAAATCAGACTTTGGGATTGCCTTGGGCCCCCAAAACCGGCCACCCCCTTTTTAGCCTATCAAAATGCATGCTTACATTTTTATAAAATCCATATTTCACACTCACACTTCATTTCCAACTTAGTTATTATCACCAAAGTTATTCCTCTCAAAAATCTGCATTTTCCATCCGAAATTTCGTGGCATATCAGCCCCAACACTCCCATTATCATTGATTTTCCTCCTTCAAAATCTTGTGTTACTTGCATACCTCCTAATCCTAGTAAGTTTCCCTAAGTTATTCCATCTCATTTCCTATCTTTTCTTATGTTTATTAAAGATTTTTCTAGGATAAGCAAACAACTCTTGCATGTGTTATTTTAGATGAATAGATTCAAGATCTTATAGGAAATAAGGTGTTTGATAATTTGTTAGGTTGGATTGGTAAGTATATTGCAAGAGTTTAATGGATTTTATGAGTTTTTGAATAGTTTTTTATTAACATCTTGGGTATTTTATTGTTAAAACTGAAATAAAACTTTAAAAGAATCTTTCACCTACTGGATTTTTGATGTTTATGAGTAAATATTATGTTGGTAATCATTGATCATAGGCATGCATGTGCATTAGAGGTAATAAACGCACAAAAGTAACAATTTGAACTAGTTATTAGGCTGCCTCAGAATTGATGTTAAAAGATCCGTCCACCATTTTGTTCTCAGAAGGTTTTATGAAAAACTAAAAATACTGGGTGATAACCTCATATGTTAGGATCATTTCCCCGAAACCTTACCTCAAAATTCATCACGATAATTTTAGGAGAAAATCCACACTAAAACTTGTCCAGAAGTTGTATGTTAGTGTTCTAAGGAAAAAAACTCTTAGATTTATGCATTTCCTCTACCTGGTCCTTTTGAATGAAATGTAGCCAAGACATAAATAAAACTTCTCCAATTGGATTCATGCCCATAGGACCTATAGATAAAAAGATACACCCTTTTTGCTAAGCTTATTTGGATGCTGAGTATAACCATTTGGAGACACAGGGGTAAATTTGTAATTTCACCCATGTCCTGAAGTTCTCAGTAATGTGAGGCCTTGATTTTCATATAGTAAAGAGTCATACCTATCTAAGCATATAAAGTTCATAATTTTAGCCATCACGGTTTAGAAAATACGACCCGATTAGTGCGGCAATTCTATACAATTTCCATCAACTTTACATTTTAAACCATATAAGCTATTGCAAACGTCTTTTCGACCCATGACTTGCTATAAGACTTTTAAATAAATGACCATATGATGTTATGAGTACAAGTACTGAGTTAAATCATAAATATAAAGTATTATACCTAAATCCCCGAGCCTAAGTCGTGTTATATTTTATTTTAGGTCACTTGTGATCTTGCGGTTTTTCTCGACGTGCACACTTCTCCGATTCTCGTTGCTACTTCATCGTTGGTGAGTTCATAGCCCTAAGTTTTTAATTTAATTGTTTTACAAACTCCGTGGGGAGATACATGCTATAAATATTTCTGATCACAATGCTTTGAAATTGTATGCTATCCGGTTATTATCCTTGCCTAAGTTTCCCATAGCCTGAAAGTCCCTTCCTTATCGTGAACCGTTAATCACTTGCGAGTGAACGCGAATACAGTAAATAGATCTATTGGGTACGACAGCCCTCATGCCGAAATTTTCCAGTTTGGCTATCACATGTATTGTATTCGTATTGTTGATTAGGTATCACTATTACCTATGTTGAAGGGAAAATTTATATTCTGCTAGAATATCCCACCATAACGTTAATGTTCGGGGTCACGAGCTTAGTGCAATAATAACTTTACTAGACTTTGCATTTGTTGCTTAGTCGCTTTTATAAATTATTTATTGTGATCAACTGCTTATAATTAAACTCTATGGATTCACTCAACATTCGTGTTGACTTTTTAGCATGTTTTATCTCAGGTCCTTAAGGCGATAGCATCGGGAAGCATTTTTGAGTCTTTTGCATAAATGAAGACTTATCTTACTATAATTCCATTCGATAAACTTTTGAACAATTTATGTTATGTACTGATGTATTGGGACCATGTTATGCTGCAAAACTCTGAATTTTCTTTAAATATTATCGAATGGTGTTGTTTTTCGAAAATGTCTCATTTTAGAGTTCGTTTTCTATGACTTGGACTGTGAAACTAATAAGTAACTCCCCAAATCTCTATTCCGTTGTATCTAAATTTGGGGGTGTTACAATTACCATGCTCATCAAAATGGCTAACAAGAACATACTGAGCATTCCTAATGTCAAATAAAACAAACCAACCATGCTTAAGCCCACTCTCTTCAACATACTTTTTCCATTCCTCTCCATATATCAGACCAACATCACCATCAACGATACGGATCTTAAACTCACACACCTTATTCATAATGTTTGCATATAACCATTCACAATCTTTACGATCAATAAGTTCAAACAATTTTAATGGAACTTTGAAACCACTTTCATCACCATTTTCAAACTTAACTAAAAAGGCCATCTGTAAGGTTTAACAAATTTAATGTTTCTTGCATGCAATGCCATTTAAGTACATAATTTGTCGGAAAAAACAATATCAAATTATTAACCAAATACAACGAACTGAAACACAATAAAACCTTTTCTAAACTAACATAAATAATCACTTGCATCACAATTTATAAATGAAGAATGCTTATCATATTCTATAATCAATATGAATGGAAAAGGAAACATAGTGGTAATATACTAAAACCATTCACATAAACCACCATAATGTTACTCACATAAAAAGTCACTTAAGTGCATAATCTGCTGTAAAAAATGATATCGTATTATTTACCAAAAACAACATACCAACACGATGAATGTTGATTATGATCGTTGGTTGGGTATATTGAGGTGAGTTTGGTTGATGATAGTAACATAAACTCAATTACATATACATTAAACTTGGATTGCACAATTTAAAGATTTTTGTTAACAATCCGCAAGAACAATTGGGGGTTTTAAAAATTGGCAGCAATAACAGCATACAATGACAAATACCAATTGGGGGTTTTAAAAATAAGCAACAATAACTGTTGGGAATACATGTAACTATTATCAAGTCTTGGTCATCTAATAATGTAATAGGTTGCTAAGTTATAAGTCCTTTATGTATAGATTTAATGATCGGTCCATGTAGAAGGCCCATGGGCCTTGAGCTTTAGTAAATGTGTGGATGGAAGAGCTAAGGGATGTTGCCCTAGCCTTCCACTCCTATAAATACCCATGTAACTCACACTTATTAGTTGTTGGTTATTTCATATTGCTACTAAACCTTTGTCCATTTATCTTATGTTATAATCGACCTACTCTATTTCTCTCTATCTAATTTCTATCTTTAATACAGTTGTGTTGACTCATTAAGGTGACCTAACAAGTGGTATCAATCGCCTAAAGATCATTGTTTTGTGTGTTTAAGGTAGTTCATATTTTTTTTGCAACAGTTTAGGTTTTTTTTTTAGTTGAGTTCGTGACATAAAACTTAGTTTCTTACACTTGTTCTTGAAGCTTGTACAAGTTTTAAGGCTATTATAGTGTTTAGAAACTTAGTTAGTAGTCAAAAGTTTAGTAATTTATTGTTTAAAAGTTGTTTTCATTCGTATTTTAAGATTTGCAACACGTCGAACTTTCACAAAATTTAGTTTACAACTTAAAGTTTGCTACTTTCCTGTTATTTAAGTAATTTTAAGAGTTTTTGATCGGTTGGTTTAGTTTAGAAGCTTGTGCTTTGTCGTTAAAATTGATCTAAAAAAAACTGTCCTTCCATCGAACTTTCACCTAGGGTTCATCAAACTTTCAACATAAGGGCTCATCGAACTTTTGGTTAGTGTCAGGATTGTTCACACGGTTAAGGTGGTTAAACCTTACGTTCTTTGTGTGTATGATATATTGAGTGAATATGATTAAGTACGCGGAATTTACTTAACCACACTTAGAAGGTGATTTGTGTTGTGGAAATGGAATGGTTGTGTTAGTTATATGACAATGAACAATGAGAGATTAACACCAAACGATTCAATATTATTAATGATAATAATACGAGTGATCTTGAAATATCACTAGGGTTACAACCTTGAATCTTAAGTTTTTCTAACTTATGATATTCTTGTGTTTGTTCTATGTCTTAACAGTTATGAGTTCTAATAATAACACACTTAACATCTACTCTAAAACACAAGTCTAAGATCTCTTTTATAGTCCAAGAGATCTATTACAATATTGTATAAAGTCTAGCCGACTTACTTTGTTAACTTATCTCTTGAGTGTGTCAGTACATAAGATACAACATGTATCTGTGTTCACAACTTGTTAAACAAAGCACATGGGGTAAGATATTATCTACCGTATATTGTTGACCAAAATACAAATAATATCTTTTCAATCTTATCCACTCAGCAGCAGAATGTTCACTAGCAGCAGCAATGAGTCATCGCTAGCAGCAGGATCAAGTATCATAACAGCAGGATCAACAGCAGCAGAATGCTAAGCCTAGCAGCAGAATCATTTATCGCTAGCAGCAGAATCAAATGTTCTAGCAGCAGGAACAAGCATTAGCAGCAGGAACCAAATGCACTAGCAGCAGAATCACACTTAATGTTTTTCTTAGAATAGAATCCGATATTTAACTTCTTGAATCTTTAATTCCCAACAATCCTCCCCTAAACATGTGAATCCATTTCAACATGTTTCTGAATTAAATCATGGATTGTGAATATCTTTCAAATACTTCTGTTCTTCAAGATTGAATATCTTCTCAGTAATTCATCTGCTTTGTTCTTCGACTTTAACAATATCAATAACATTGCTCCAATCTTGGACTAAAAGATGGTGCAATTTCCTTGGATGGAGGAATTATAAGAGGCAATGATGCTGTGTATCTTGGATGCTTGTTTCAACAAGTGAAATCATCTATCAGCATGTCTTTGCAGGTGATGAACAAACGTGGTAAATTGAAATTGAAACTTTTCTTCATTTGACCTAGATAGAACTTTCTCCTTTGGAATGTTCTTGTCATTTTCAACCTCCATGTCATCATCTTGTATGCTCTTGTCTTCTCCTTCCATAACATTGTGTTTTCTTCCTTTTCTGGGCTATTATTTCCTCCCCTGAGAATGTTACCTCCCCTGAGATACAAATAACTTTTGTTTCCTCCCCTTGTTTGGAAGATCTCACTATGTACCAAAATATATCTTTCCTTATCATCTGATCCAGCATTTAGAACTTGTTGTCAGACAATATTGTACATGAAGCCATCAATTCCTTAAGAGTTTAAGTTACTGCCCTCATCACTTCTAGGTGTGTTAACTCCTATGAGAGGTGAATCAGTGGACATTTGATTCATGGTCCATCAATGGATGGTTTTTGTGAATCCTTTGAAAATCCTTGTTTAAGAAATTATTTGACTTAGCAGTATGTTCATGATTTTAGAATTGAAAAATCATACTGCTTTCAACTATTTTGAAGGGATCAAGTGTATAACAGACACTTAATCAACATTTCGGTTTAAAGCAACCTCTGGTTGTGTGAGAACCAATGTTTTTCAGTTATAAATAACTACCTGTGTAAAGATAAACCTATTCAAAAGGCTTTCTTGACAGGGTTTCCAGCTCATAGTAATTGTTGCCTCTAACACAAGTGTTAGATTCACTTTTACTAGCTGTTCTTTCTATCAGATGTCCTTAGACTTGCACATTATACTTGAAAGTATAAAATGATAGAAAGTGAGTTGCATCAGTTACTATCTGATCAACTAAGTCATCAATTCAATGTGAAATATCATAACTAGATTTCAAGAAAGTAGTTTTAAGGAGTTTTAAATTCTCAAACTTAGTCCATCATAAACCTATTATGTAGCAACTAATATAATCATTTTTGCTGCTTCCATTTCACTTGAAACATCCTTTGTGTTCACATATTCATACCTGAAATTGTTAGTCTAAAACCAAAAGAATAATGTACAAAGTACTTGTCTTGCATTAGAATAAACATAAGACCAACTGTATGAATAACACATTTTAAATTTGTACTAACAGCACAAACTTTTTGTAATAACAGAAGTATTAGATAAATCCAGCAGCAGAAACAAAAATTTATTTACAAAAACACATTAGATTGAAAATTAAAGATTAAGCATTCCAATACTTGCTACCAAGTACTGAAATCTTGAAACATCAAAAGCTTTTGTTAGCAGATCTGCAAAGTTGTGTTCTGAAGCAACTTTAAGAACTTGAATTAACTTTTTCTCATTGCAGTCTCTTATAAAGTGATGTCTAATTTCAATGTGTTTTGTTTTAGAATGTTGCACTGGATTTTTAATAATACAAATTGTACTACTATTATCAATATGAATAACAGTGTTTAAGAAATTGTACCCATAATCAAGAAGTTGGTTTTGAAGCCATAGAACTTGATTAGAGCAACTTGCAGCAGCTATATATTCAGCTTCAGTTGTTGAATTTGCCACACTTGTTTGCTTCTTACACTGCCATGAGACAAGTCTACACCCAAGGAATTGACATCCTCCAGTTGTTGACTTTCTATCCAAGCTAGCACCAGCATAATCACTATCCGAATATGCTACCAAGTCAAAAGGAGATTCTCTAGAATACCATATACCCAACCTTGGTTGACCTTTGAGATATCTAAAAATTCTCTTGACTGCAGTTAAATGAGAAACCTTTGGAGTAACTTGAAATCTTGCACAAACACAAACAGGGAATATGATATCAGGTCTAGATGATGTAAGGTACATCAAAGAGCCTATCATAGATCTGTAAGTGTGTACATCCACACTCTCTCCATCTTCATCTTTCAGAAGGTGCTTCTCAGAATCCATTGGTGTGCTTGCTATTTTTGAATCAGCAAATTGAAATTTTCTAAGTATCTCTGCAACATATTTGTCTTGACAAATAAATATGCCTTCAGATGATTGCTTAACTTGCAAACCCAAAAAGAATGTAAGTTCCCCCATGGAACTCATCTGAAACTTATCTTTCATAAGCTTCTCAAATTCTAAACACATCTCTTTCCTAGTAGATCCAAAGATAATGTCATCCACATACACATGCACTAACAGAAGATCCTTCTTGTGCTGTTTGTTGAAAAGTGTCTGATCAATCTTTCCTCTTTGAAATCCATTTTCTAATAAGTAGGAAGCTAGTGTTGCATACCAAGCTCTTGATGCCTGATGAAGGCCATATAGAGCTTTCACTACTCTGTACACTTTATTTGGATGTAATGGGTCAATGAAGCCTAGAGGTTGTGAAACATACACCTCTTCTTCAATAGAACCATATAAAAATGCACTCTTGACATCCATTTGGTAGACTGTGAAGCCTAAAAATGAAGCATAAGCTAAGAAAAGCCTAATTGCCTCAATCCTTGCTACAGGAGCATAAACCTCATCATAGTCTATCCCTTCTTCTTGTTTCTACCCTTGGGCTACTAATCTAGCCTTATTCTTAATCACTATTCCCCTTTCATCCCTTTTGTTCTTAAAAACCCATCTAGTGCCAATTACCTTTGCATTCCTAGGTAAATCAACTAGCACCCAAACTTTCTGAATCTTGAACTAAAGAAGCTCTTCTTGCATAGCTTCTAACCAGCTTGAATCATTTAAGGCTTTAAGAATGTTCTTTGGTTCATCTTGTGAGAGAAAACATACAAAAAAGCAAGAGTTTGAAAGCTCATGCTGCTTTGAAGCATAAAGGGCATCAAGAAGCCCTTGTTGGTCTGAAGACATCAGTTGTTGTCTTGTCTTCACACCTGACTGTACATCTCCAATCACATTATCTAGGGAGTGAACTTTGTGAATTCTTGTTTGTGGAGTAGAAGGAACTTGATAATTTGATGGAAGATTGTTGAAATCCACTTCATTATCTGAGAATTCAGCTTCTTTTGTTTCTGAAGGGCCAGCAGCAGAGTCATTTGGCCGAACAGCAGAATCAGTAAGCTTAGCAGCAGAATCACCAGCAGAAACAGATACACTACCAGCAGCAACAGAAATACTACCAGCAGAAACATTGTGTTGTTCCTGAGTTTCATCTTCTTTTCTTTCATCTTCAACACCTTCTTTAGCTTTGCCAGAAGAAGATTCATCAGTTGTTGAAGTTGATTCCACACCTGTACTTGACCATATTGGCATCCAAACATGATTTTGGATTGTCTCCTTTTCTAACCTTGCCTCATCTGTTGCTTGTGAACCTGAAAATTCATTAGTTTCAACAACAACAGGCACATAATTCATTGATTTGGTTAGAAATTCAAGATCAAATAGCCTCTGTGGTCCTTGACCTTCTACATTGGATTTATCTTCTAAAAACTCCACATGTAGGTTTTCTTCTACAATCTTAGTTCTTGTGTTGTATACTCTAAATGCTTTACTATTAAGAGAATATCCAACAAAGAAACCTTCATCTGCTTTACCATCGAATTTTCCTAAATGGTCTAAGGTATTGAGAATTGTCACATGACATCCAAAAGGTCTAAGAAATCCTATTGCAGGAGTTCTACCTCTAAAAAGTTCATATGATGTCTTATTGTGAGGCTGCACAACTAAAACTCTATTTTGAACATAGCAAGCAGTGTTGACTGCTTCAGCCCAAAAAGTTATAGGTAGCTTAGAATCAGCTAACATTGTTCTAGCAGCTTCAATTAGTGTTCTATTCTTTCTCTCAACAACACCATTCTGTTGTGGTGTTCTAGCAACACTAAATTATCACCTAATACCTTTTTCTTTGCAGAAGTCATCCATAACTCTATTCTTAAACTCTGTCCCATTATCACATCTAATGACTTTCACTTTCTTGGTAATTTGGTTTTCTATTTGTGTAATGAATGTCTTAAGGATGCTTGTAGTCTCATCCTTAGTAGCTAAAAAGAAAACCCATGTAAATCTAGTATAGTCATCAATTATAACAAGACAATATCTCTTATGCATTATACTACTTACTGAAACAGGTCCAAATAAGTCCATATGCAGCATAAACAATGATTGATTGATAGAGTTAAAAATCTTGGGCTTACAAGTGGCTTTGTGTTGTTTGCCTTTTAGACAAGCAATGCATGTTTGATCATTTTCAAATCTTTTGTGAGGTAAACCTCTTACCAAACCATTCTTAACAATTTTATTTATGGTTTTGAAATTATTATGACCAAGCCTTCTATGCCATTTCATTGATTCATCCAATGTGGCCTTTGCAACAAGACAAGTTAAATTCTTTTTAGGAACAATGTTCTTCATGTCTACACTGTACATATTGCCCTTTCTAGGAATTCTAAGAAGTACTTGACTTTCATCAAGCATCTTAAAATCAGGAGAAAGTACAAGACATTCAGTCTCACAGAAAAGAACATTGTTCTTTTTGTCACACATTTGTGAGACACTAAAAAGATTATAATTTAGCTCTTTTACATATTACACATCTTCAAAATCTAAATTTCCAGTTTTAATGGTACCTTTACCAGAAATTTTGCCACCAACACCTCCTCCAAAGGTAACAGAGCCTCCATCTATTGATTGGAAATCTGAGAGATAAGACTTGTTGCCTATCATGTGCCTTGAACATCCACTATCTGAGTATCCTTGATCCTCTTCCTGATCATTTGAATGTTCCTGCACATAAATAAGAGTGTTAGTTTCTTTTGGGGACCCAAGCCATTACTGACTTGGATCTGCCTCTTGCATCAATGTAATTCAATCTTTTAAGGATAGTTGATGCAACATTGGATTTAAGAATCCAACATGCTGAGGCCTTAACAGCATTTGCCCTGTTTCCCTTAGCAGCAGGAACTAATTTCTTAGCAGCAGGAACTGCTAACTTTTCAATTCTACCCTTTGGTTTCCAAACTTGTTTTTGGACCACTGCTTTTGTTTGAATGGGCCTTAGAACAGTTGTTGGTGCATGTTTGAAAGTTGTTTTTGCACCCTTAGCTGTTGATTTTGGGTTAATAGTCATAAATGGTCGAGCAGCAGGAACAAATAGTCTAGCAGCAGGATCATTTGGTCTAGCAGCAGGATCTGAGTTTAGGCCAGACTTGTTTTTGACTACTCTGGGGTTTGTTCTCTTAGAACTAGAGTGAGAGTGAGACTTAGGAGTTTGCCTTTTGTATTTCACTCTATTGTTTTCATACCCAGTTACCCATTGGTTGCAGAAAGCTGCAAGATGGTCAAAACTACCACATGTGTAACAAGCTTTGTTATAAAAAGCAAAGTCATCACCTAATTGGTTAGACTTGAGGTTGTTCCAATTCCTTTGGTTACCTTTGGGCTTGTTGGTGGTTCTATATTGCTCACAATATCTAACTGGTTGCCTAACATGCTTAATGTTTGATTTAGGCCTATCAGTATTGTGTTTGACTATCTTAGGAACACTTGTTCCTGCTTTCTTAACCAAGACAGGTTTAGACATAACATGTTCTTCTTCATCATCACTATCAGTTGTGCAATCTTCAACAACTATAGCATCTAAGTTCTTAGCAAAGGACACCTTGTCCTGATAAAGTAAAGTTTTATTTAAACTTTTACTTACTTTTTCTACCTTAAGGCTCTTGCTAGCCTTAGAACCATATTCCATGATTGGTTCTTGAAACTCAGGTAAACCTGAATTTCCTAGGTCAATCCCTGGGGGTTTAGGGATGCCTCTATAAGGAGGTGGGACACTCTTATATCATACTCCTGACTTAGCTCTATTAATCACCTGACATTCTACTATGTTGTGCACACTTTTAGAAGCATGTTCTAGTGCCTCAGTAGTCAAGTGAATGTTTTCATTTTCCTTTTTGACCCTATCAAAAGCTTCTCTCAAAAGCTTAATTTCAGCATCTCTAAAGAATATGTCCTGTCTTAGGAGAGCTTTGTCATCAGAAAAAGCTAATTCATTTTCCTTATAGTGTGTGATTTGTTTCTCTACCTTTTCTAATCCACACTTATAGTTTATAAAGTTTTGAAAGGTCTTGCTTAGCTCTATTTTTTGATCATCAAATTGTTTCATTAAAACCTGTAGAGCATTAAGAGCAGTGCAAGTATTTGAACAAGCTTTATGATTTTGTACCTCAGTAGCAGAAAAAGCCATAAGTGCCATCTGAGCAGGAGTTTCTTCTTCATCTGCCATGAAGCTCCAATCAAAACCTAAGCCATCAATAGCTACCATAGCTTTTGGCTCAATAACCTCCTCTGTTTTGGATTTACTTCCAAAACCTCTATTCTTGCTATCTTGCTGCCTTGGTCTTCTGCAATCTCTTGAGAAATGACCCATCATGTGACAGTTATAGCACTCTATCTTTGACTTATCAAAACCAGCAGCATCAGTGTTGCTGATTATGAGCTTCTTCCCCGTCTTGTGATAGAACTTCTTGGCTCTCATGCTAAGAAGAGAAATTTGCCATTTCAGATCCATTTCCTCCAGATCATCTTCATGAATCTCTTGGAGGTCTTCATAGGAGAGCATGGACCCATTATTCTGACTTGTAAAAAAGGCACAACAAGTCTTTTCATCCAAAATACTTATGGTACTACTTGATGAACTAGCAGCACCAACATCATCAACAACTTTCACCTCTTCACTTGATTTTGAGGTACTAGGAGTTGAAATAAATGCCTTGTTCCCAGTATTAGAACCAGTACCCCCATGCTTCTTCAAATCTTGCTCCACAATCTTGAAGTTGCTATACAAGTCCATCAGTTCCATGATGTCTAACTCTGGCTTATTCTTCCAGACAACAACATGCATAGCCCACTCTTCTGGTAAGCTTCTCAGAAATTTTGAGTTTAAATCTTCTTGAGGCATTTCAATCCCAAGAATAGCCAGTTGGCTCACAATATTCTGAAGCCTATTAAACATGTGGTCAAGAGATTCATTGTATGTAGAGGAGAAGTTTTCAAACTGCTGCTTGAGCAGTGTCTTGTGGGTTTTCTTGGTGGCTTCATTTCCACCATACCTGGCAATAATAGCTTCAAATAATGACTTGGCATCTTTGAACTTGCTGAAGTTTAGAAGTTGATCATTGGGAATGGTCATCATCAGCATGCTTCTTGCCTTCAAGTCATTTTTCTTCTTTATTCTATCTTCTGCAGATGATGGCTTTGTCTGCAGAGTTGAAACCGCTTTGCCATCCACTGTTGATGTAGTGGTGATAGGCTGGTAAGAGTTTCCATCTTCTATGATTTCCCAAAGTGCATAATCTTGCACTTGGAAATATTGCTCTATCCTCAGCCTCCACATCTCAAACTCATTCTGTTTGAGCTTGGGAATCTTTGCAGCAACATTTGTCTGAGTAGATTCAACATCCATTTCTTCAGCTTCTTCTTTTAAATCAATAATATCAGCCTGAGCTCTGATACCACTTGTCAGGATTGTTCACACGGTTAAGGTTGTTAAACCTTACGTTCTTTGTGTGTATGATATATTGAGTGAATATGATTAAGTACGCGGAATTTACTTAACCACACTTAGAAGGTGATTTGTGTTGTGGAAATGGAATGGTTGTGTTAGTTCTATGACAATGAATAATGAGAGATTAACACCAAACGATTCAATATTATTAATGATAATAATACGAGTGATCTTGAAATATCACTAGGGTTACAAACTTGAATCTTAAGTTTTTCTAACTTATGATATTCTTGTGTTTGTTCTATGTCTTAACAGTTATGAGTTCTAATAATAACACACTTAACATCTACTCTAAAACACAAGTCTAAGATCTCTTTTATAGTCCAAGAGATCTATTACAATATTGTATAAAGTCTAGCCGACTTACTTTGTTAACTTATCTCTTGAGTGTGTCAGTACATAAGATACAACATGTATCTGTGTACACAACTTGTTAAACAAAGCACATGGGGTAAGATATTATCTACCGTATATTGTTGACCAAAATACAAATAATATCTTTTCAATCTTATCCACTCAGCAGCAGAATGTTCACTAGCAGCAGCAATGAGTCATCGCTAGCAGCAGGATCAAGTATCATAACAGCAGGATCAACAGCAGTAGAATGCTAAGCCTAGCAGCAGAATAATTTATCGCTAGCAGCAGAATCAACTGTTCTAGCAGCAGGAACAAGCATTAGCAGCAGGAACCAAATGCACTAGCAGCAGAATCACACTTAATGTTTTTCTTAGAATAGAATCTGATATTTAACTTCTTGAATATTTAATTCCCAACAGTTAGGGATCATCGAACTTTGCATGGTTAGGGTTCATTGACCTTTTGGAGAACAAGGCTCATCGAACTTCAACAAAGACACTTCTTCTACACGATATGTGGTTTACTCAGTACTTTCCTTGCTTGTATAAGCTTGTGAAATACTTCGACTAAGGGAAAATCTTCTAGCTTGTATAAGTTAGATAGATCTCATTGAACTTGCATTTTCATCGAACTTGCAGTTTACATCGAACTTGCACTTTCATCAAACTTGTTGAGTTCATCGAACTTACAGTTTAATCTACTTTACTGTGTTCATCGAACTTGCATCTCACCTCATCGAACTTAGACTTAGTAAACTTCATCAAACTTGCAACATATCAAACTCATCGAACTTTACAACAGTGAACAGTGACATCGAACTTTACAACAGTGAACAGTGACATCAAACTTACAAAAAAAAATAAAAAAAAAAATAATAAATAATAAATAAATAAAAAACTGAAACCAAATTTCATCTACTACAACACACTTCTCAATAATCTATAAGATCCATCATTTCACACAAGTTAAAAAAACATGTCTCAACCACCTTATCCGTATTTCAATCAATTCCCTTTTTATCCTCATCAACAAGGACAACCATTCCCTCCTCCGCAAAACCCACACTTCTTCCAACAAAAACAATACCATCAACAACCATAATTCCCAACACAACAATTCCCGATGCATCCATTGCCTCTTCCACCAAAACAACCACATTGGTTTGATCAAATGTGTGAAGCTATCAATAGTCAGCAATCCATCCATGAAGCAGGTTCACTAGAACGACCTCCAATGATCACACCTGGTAATTATGTTCAATGGGCAAGCATATTCTTAAGTTTCATGGAACTCCAGAAACCTCATGGCAAGTACCTGAAACAAGTTATCATTGAAGGACCCTTTCAAATGCCAACTATAACGGTCACCGGTGATGCAACTGCTGTTCCTCTAAGACCTGAGACTATGACAACTCTACCAGAGAATCAACTTACACCAGAACAGATCCTACACCGTGAGGCCAATGAACTTGCAATGGAGTATATTCTTCTGGGAATACCTAATCCGATTTATCGTAGCATTGATGCTCAGAAGACTGCTAAGGATATGTGGGAACATGTACATCTTTTGATGGAAGGCACTGAACTTAATCAAGAAGACATGGAATCCAAGCTTTATCTTGAGTATGAAACATTCATGATTGAACCAGGGGAGTCATTAGAGTCATACTATCATCGCTTCACAAACATCATCAATGACTTGGACCGACACAATATCATCTTACCTAAAATTGCTATCAACACCAAATTTCTTAACTATTTAGGTCAAGATTGGCAGAAATATGTCACATTTGTTCGTCAAGCAAAAAATCTTCATAATGCGAAGTACGGGTTGTTGTTTGATTACCTGAAGCATCATCAATCTGAAGTTGACAAAGATCGAGCTCTCCGTGGAATGTATCAACCTTCAACACCTCCTCCACAGTCGAATCCACTAGCACTCATGGCTCAATCTTATCCAGCTCCATATCCACAATCGAATCATGCGTTTGGTCAACAAAAACATCACTTTACTTATCCTCAACAATCACCTTCCACTCAGATCGTTCCATATGATTCTTCACAACAATCACCTGACAATCAACTTGTTCCATATGAACAACAAGACAACATGTTTTATGCACAATCACATGATGAAGAAGATGAAGCGTTTAATACATTGAATCAAGGATTTGCTTTCATTGCTCAAGCCTTCAGCAAATTTGAAAACAAGTCAAACAATCGTATTCGGAACTCATCTAATCCAAGGAATCAAGCGGTTGTTCAAGGGGGACGAGTTGAAGTGCATAATCGATCTTATGGATGTCAAATGGGAAACAGTGGTTATGCACGGAATTCAGGAAATGGCCAAATGTCTAATACTGCTAGTCAAAGTAGGAACAATGTTGGTGCTCCTGAAAGAAGGGTTGAAATCGTTGAAACTGGGAATGCACAAACTGGGAATGCAGTGATCAGATGCTACAACTGTAGCGGCAAGGGTCATTTGGCTAATGCATGTCCTAAACCAAAGATGAGAGGCAGTGATTTCCACAAGCAAGCATTACTTCTAGCACTCAAGGATGAAGCAGGAGGAACTCTCACCGACAACGAACAAAGCTTCATGGCCTCAGCTAATTTAGATGATGAAATGGAAGATTTGGAAGCCAATGCTGCTGTGATGTTAATGGCAAACATGCAAGAAACCCACATGAGTAATACAGGCCCAGTGTATGACACTGATGGCATGTCTCAGGTACCTAATGAAAACACATGCCTCATACATGAAATTGCATCTCCATCTGTATCTGCACTCGACAAGGAGCAAGTTATTCAAGAATTGTTACCTCTTCGAGACGATGGTCAAGTTAACACAGTCGTTACATTTGATGATGATGATCAAATTAACCCAGTTGTTACATTTGATGATGATGATCAAATTAACCCAGTTGTTACCTTTGATGATCAAATTGATGAATGTAACAATGATCAACTTGAACAAGTTGAAACTTCGCCCGGTCCAGATCCAGAACTTATGACCTTCCTCATGACCACCTAATCCAAAGTTGAAAAATGCAATGAAATAAATGGTAACTTAAAATCTAAGATTGCATCATTAACTGTGGAACTTGAGAGCTGTAAAACTCAACTTAAAAACTTTGAAACACAAGCAAAACGAGAAAAAAGTTTTGAAGTGGCATTTCAAAATTCTTATGTTAAAGAACAAGAATTACAACATCAAATGCGAGAATTAATTATTTCCAATAACAATCAAGTTTCTAAATTAGAACAAGAAAAGCTTGAGTTAAAACAACAAGTCGAACATCTTGCAATTGAACTTTCAAAAACTAGTTTAGAGATGTCGGTTTGTCAAGCAACTTTTTTAGAATACAAACAAAAGTCACGGAAACGAATTGATTATCATGTTGATGAAATCGTTGAGTTAGAAAGATAAATAAAAGAATTTCAAAACGTTGTATACAAAACTGTGGAGTCGGTCACAACCATACAAAAGTTCACTTTAAAATCAAATCCAAATGGTTCAAAAGGTTTTGCTCTTCGTGACGATAAACCACATTTTTTACACACAGCTCTCAGAGAAAATCCAAAGTTGTATAGTGCAGAACAATTGTTTGATAATACTGTTAAGCGTGTTATTGTATATAATTGTGAGGAAGAATGGGAACAAGAAGACGAGAGTCGATTAAAAATGAGCAAAAATGATATGGTTAAACCATTTGATTATTCCAAATTACCATCTATCAATGAACCTTTTGTTTCTCAAAAAGAAAAAACATAACAACCTTGGTATAATTCAGAAATTCATGAATCAACTTCTGATATTGGTCCCGTCAAACCAGTGGCACAAATAAATGGCCCTTTACCATTTTCTGGTGAAATTCAACCATTATCTAAATGATGTCTTGTACTTCGGTATTTTGATACGTTTATGGAAGATATCAAACTTTTGGAACAAGCAATTGAACGTAATTCTAAGATAAAAATTTCTACTTTTCAATCTGCTTACGAAAAAGAACAAAGACAAAATTTTCAAACGCAATTTTTACCTCATGTTCAACATTAGCGTCTTTGTGCAACACACTGGGAACGGGAACTACAAAATGAAGTTTCATCCATGACGAACATTTTCAAAGCAACAGAAAACTCGATTTCAAAACGAAAATGTCAAAACAAAACTCTTCAAAACGAAGTAGATCGACTCTTGGAAGATGTTCTGAGTTCTAATATTATATCTGTATTTATGAACTCTGTTTATTTGTCACGCAATTCCATGCTCATAACCGACCACAATGTTGAAAATGATACGTTGAGACACGAGATTGAGATTTTAAAAGCAGAAAATGAGAGAATCATGACTCATAATGATGATGTTCAAACAAAACTTTCACTCGAAATTTCTCAACTTCAAAAGAAACTTCAATGGTGTCAGGCTCAAAGTCTTACTTTTGAACTCGAATTACAACGTCAAAAAGAAAACATGTCTTTTCAAAACCATCAAACATCTAAAGTTGAGAATCTTGATGACGAAAATGCGTTTTTAAAATGTCAAGTTTTCAAATATGAAAAAGAAATTGAGAAATTAAAAGATAAGTATAAAACGATTTATGATTCTTTGAAAAAGACACATTCTAAGCTATTGAAAGAAAATGATGAATATCGACAAAATCAAAATGACATCGTTTATTTGAATAGAGAATTTGAAGCAAAAATACAAGATCAAAAACTCATCATTAGTGATTTAGAAGAGAAAATACATACACTTAACAAAGGGAAATCAGGAAACACAAACGTAATCGCACCAGGAATGTACAAAATCGAAACATCATCTAGGAAAAAAGATACTAACCAAAGTCAGACCACTAATTTGAATGCTTCCACTTCTACAGGACTAGGAGCCACTACTAGCGTTAGCAGATCACAACTTAAGAGCACAAGAAAGAAGAATAGGATCTGGAAACGTAGGAACGGACCTCTAGAAGAGAATGAAGTAGAAGATCACCTTAGGACTTTGAATAAAATGCATGTTGCACATGATTTAGATTCGAACTTAAAAACTTGTAATTCTAATATCAATGTAACGAATGCTATGTCATTGAACGTTTCAAATGTCAATGCTTCTTGTCTCTTTTGTCGTAAAAGTATGATGTTTGGTACTCATGATCGTTGTGTTGCTAATTCTCTGTTATTACGCACTAGAAAACATACTAAAGGCATTCTTTCTAGGCCCACTATAACTTCTAAGTCTGTGTTAGGAAAAGAGCCAAAAGTAGTTTCCGAAGTTGCGTTAAGTGATCCCATAGCCGAAAACACAAGTCCTAAGAAAACGGATTCACCTAGTGCATTCACTAAGACAAAAGCTCAAAATAGTTGGATATGGAAAAAAATGGTTGTAGTATACACCTAGTTTTAAGTGGTTACCTAAATCTAGAAACATGTGTAATTCTACTGTACCGGAACCCATTACTAGTACGGGTTCCAATTTTACCTCTCTTCCATCTTCGTCGTCTTCATGTGATGCAGGTAATCCAAATCGTACTATGGATTGTTGATAGCGGTTGTACCCGACATATGACAGGCAATCTCAAACTGTTAGTAAACTTTGTTTCAAAGTTCATCGGCACTGTCAGATACGGGAACGATCACTTCGCTGCTATCATGGGCTATGGAGATTATGTCAATGGCAACATCAAAATTAGTCGTGTGTATTATGTTGAAGGCCTTGGTCACAATCTTTTCTCAGTCGGTCAATTATGTGATGGGGATTTGGAAGTAGCATTTAGGGAGAAAACATGTTTCGTTCGTGATTTACAAGGAAATGATCTAATGTCAGGCACTCGTGGAACAAGTCTTTACACAATCTCAATGTCTGATATGATTGCTTCTTCTCCAATATGTCTGCTCTCCAAAGCAACTTCGACAAAATCATGGTTATGGCACAAACGACTTTCTCATTTGAACTTCAAAACCATGACTAAACTTGCACGACACAAACTAGTTGACGGTCTTCCAAGATTTCATTACTCCAAGGATCACTTATGTCCTGCATGTGAACAAGGGAAAAGCACTCATGCACACTTTCCTCCAAAAGCTGAACACAGTACCGATCACGTTCTTCATCTTCTTCACATGGATCTTTGTGGCCCAATGCGCGTGCAAACGATTAATGGCAAATGCTACATTTTAGTAATTGTTGATGATTACTCCAGATGGACTTGGGTTTATTTTCTTCGAAGTAAAGATCAAGCTCCTAACATGATAATCACCTTTCTCACGAAAATTCAAGTTCAGCTTCGCAATACGGTCAGAAAAGTTAGAACAAACAATGGAACTGAATTCAAGAATCAGACTCTTCGTGGTTACTTTGAGAAAGTGGGAATTGAACATCAAACATCAATTGCATGAAGTCCAGAACAAAATGGAGTAGTTGAAAGAGGAAACAGAACACTAGTGGAAGCTGCAAGAACGATGCTTATTAATGCTCAATTACCTGATTACTTATGGGCGGAAGCCGTTTTGACTGCATGTTACACTCAGAACCGTTCTATGATTACCAAAAGCCACCACAAAACACCTTATGAGCCTGTCCACAACCGTAAACCAAATATCAAACACTTTCATGTATTTGGTGCCCTTTGCTATCCAAATAATGATCGTGATGACCTTGGCAAACTCAAAGCAAAAGCAGACATCGGTGTGTTCATTGGATACTGTGAAAATTCAAAAGGCTTTCGAATTTGGAACCGTCGCACTAGAGAAATCATGGAAACCATTCATGCTAATTTTGATGAGCTTACAGATATGGATTCTAAGCAAAATAGCTCAGGACCCGCAACCAACCGTTTAAACTTCCCAGAATCATCAGCTGCACCATCACCCGTATTCACTCGTCAACAATTGGAAACCTTGTTTGCTCCTCTGTTCAATGAGACAACAGAAAGGCATGCTCCAGATGCATCAACTATTTCTGCTGCACAACCTGATCAAATTCGAATACCTGATACACCTGCACAAACAACAACAACTGTTGCAACTGATGCACCTCCACTTGACTCTCCAACAACAGAAGAACAAATCGCTTCTAACACCAATGATGTAGCTGAAGATCAACTTGAACAACAAATACCCGCACCCGCAGATTATGACGGAAATGCCTTCTTCAATCCATTTGCACCGGCTCCAACGGTTCCTGATATTGCAGAGTCGTCAACCCGCAACTTGGATCCGTCTAATATGCACACCTTTTCTCAACATCGCCCTTCAACACATAAATGGAAAAAAAATCATCCCTTAGTAAATGTGATTGGTAATCCTTCAAATCTAGTCATGACAAGACAATGAATTCACACAGATGCTGAACATTGTGTTTATGCTCTTACCGTCAGTCAAACTGAACCAAAGAACATTAAAGAAGCAATGACTTATGACAATTGGATTGAATCAATGCAAGAAGAACTTGATCAATTCAAATGTCTTGAAGTCTGGGAATTGGTTGAAAGACCAGATGGAGTCTATGTCGTCGGACTTAAATGGATTTGGAAGAACAAACTTGATGCTGATGGAACAGTGATTCGTAACAAATCGCATCTGGTTGCCAAAGGATTTAGTCAAGAAGAAGGAATTGATTTTGAAGAATCCTTTGCACCAGTGGCTAGACTTGAAGCTGTCCGAATGTTTCTAGCGTATGCTGCCCACAAGAACATCATCGTTTATCAAATGGACGTGAAAACTGCATTTCTGAATGGTCAACTCCGTGAAGAATTGTATGTCACTCAACCAGAGGGCTTCATCGATCCAGATCATCCTAATCATGTGTACAGACTCAAGAAAGCCCTTTACGGCCTTAAACAAGCCCCGAAGGCATGGTACGACAAACTGTCCACATTCTTACTTGCTAATCACTTTACCAAAGGATCGGTTGATCCAACTTTGTTTGTTCAAAGACACAGGGAGGACATTTTGATTGTTCAAATTTAGGTTGATGACATCATTTTTGGTTCAACACATAAAAAGTACTCAAATGCTTTTGCAAGACTAATGAAACAAAACTTTGAAATGTCCATGATGGGTGAACTAAAATTCTTCTTAGGACTTCAAGTTCATCAATCCCCTCGTGGTATTTATCTAAACCAGTCTAAATATGCTCTTGAGATTTTAAAGAAACATGGCATGACAAGTTGTGATACATATAATACCCCTATGTCTGCCTCATCACCAAAACTGGATGCTAATTTACATGGGGCACCAGTTGAACCTACAAAATACCGAAGTATTATTGGGTCTCTCATGTATCTAACAGCCAGCATGTAACACCCCAAAATCGTAACGAAGCAGCGGAAGTCTAATTTGGGGTATTACATCTTAGATCGTAGTCACAATTATAGAAAACGACTCGAAAGAGACGTTTTGTGAAAAATTTGTTATCATTCATCAAATAAAATCAGAGTTTGCAACAACAATGTCATAAAATTTGATAGTACAAAAATGAAAATGTTTAAGATGAATGAAAAACATTATTTTTGGACATCGTCCAAAGGGGCCCTTGTCCACTCCGTGCCATTTAGTTTCTTTAGATACCTAAGATAAAACATGCTAAAAGGGTCAACACAAAGGTTGAGTGAATCCATAGTGTTTTAATTGTAATAGTTTGAACACAAGTCAGATAGTAGTAAAAACAATGATATTGTAGTGTAACAGTTATGTAATATATTGCCCTAAGCCTCATGACACGCAAACCTTAACATCAGTTATGTAATTGAAATAAATAACCTACATCATAAAATGATGTAGGTGATAATGCCCTCGTGTAGGAGTTTTGCCAGACTCGTAATTCGAATAAAGTGCATTTGTCTATCAATCCGGCTAACACTATGGCTTTCTATCCGGCTAGTACAAATGGGTCATCAACTTCCAGTAGATCTATTCACTGAATTCGCGTTCACTCGCAAGTGATTAATGGTTCATCATATGAGGGACTTTTTGGCAAGGTGGTAACTTAGGCAATATTAACTTAGCAATATCAATCAAGATAGCTTACAGAAAATACTTGTGTTCAGATTTATAGCATGTATCTCCCCATGGGATTTGAAAACATAGTAAAAAGTGGGACTATGAACTCACCTTAGTAGTAGCAGTAATCTGGGATGCAATAGTATCAAAGGGTAGGTAGTAATTCCAACGCGTGACCTAGATTAGTATGGCATAATTTAGTTACCGACTAAGTTTAAGACTTCACGAATTTAATTTAAAAGTTTTACGTTGTCGTTGCTGGTGTGGCAGCATTTAAGTTTAAAAAATAGTTTACTAAGTATTGTAAGTATTGGCTCATAGAAGTGGATATATAAGAATCGCGAGAAAATAGTAAGACGACTAAGTATTTTGATTTAGCGATAACCGAAGGACTGCGTATATATATATACATAAAAGTTGATTGTAAATGAGAAAAAAAATATATATATGTAGTAATATATATATATATATATATATATATATATATATATATATATATATATATATATATATATATATATATATATATATATATATATATATATATATATATATATATATATGTGGTCGACTATTATGCGATCTAGTTATTAGTTAATGTTTAGAAATATATTGTTCTCATAATATTCTCATTTTACCAAACCGTGTCGTAAAAAAAATATTTTTGTTCCGAGAACATGAGTAAAAATTGTTAAACTTTAGTTGCGTTAATAATCTTTTTGTTTATTTATTTTTATGAGTAAACGTTGCGTACGCACTTTATAAGAATTGCCGAGTTATAATATGTGATTTTCATGTATGCCGACGAGGGGTGGTTGAGGATGGGTTGCGGCCCATATCGAAACAAACACACAACAATTTGGGCTGTCACTCTAATAGTGTTGCATGGGCTTCGGCCCAAAGTGGCTTTGTGGCTTTGTCCTGCTGCGAATAGAAGAGAACACAAGGGATTATGGGCTTTGGCCCATGTAGTGACAAAATAGCCATAGATCCAGTAACGAGAGAGAATAAAATATAGAAGGGAGTAATAGAATCCAGTAATAGAAGAGGAGAAATAAAGATAGAGGAGAGCAATAGACCCAGTAATGAGAAAAAAGAAAAGGACCAGTGTTCTAGTTCAAAAACAAGGGTTTTTGGAACCATCTTTGTAACTCAAAGAGGCGCAACTTGAGTCAATCCGAAAACTAAACGTCGCAAAATACCGACTCGCCTTAATTCATAAAAGTTCTAACGATTTTTCCTAGGCCTATCGTTGTTAGTTTTTGCCGTAACCCAAACCGATTTCAAACCATTTTAGTCATTAGTACCACATGTTCTTCAAAAGCCTTCGACATACTCTTACTCAACGAAACGTCAATACTTAGGGATTCACCATTCGACTAGGACTCCAGGAGTTTACAACGCAAAACACAATCAAGGATGAAAACCGCAAAACGACGCAGTGAGGTTTGTAGCGCCACTTATAACTTGGTGTTACTAGGTGAGTTTAAACGGCAAAAGGACCAAGATTTGGGGACCTAGCTCTACTCAAATCCGGCTTGGCATTTTTACAAACACCTTGCGGGCACCATTTTTATCTACTAAGGTTTGTGGAATTCGACTCTAACATAACCTCAACTTAAACCACTTCGCATTTTTGAGCCAATAACCATTTTAAATCTATTGTTTCTAATAATTTTTATTAGTTCTAAAAGTATTCCTACCACACTATAATAATCACATAGTTAACTAAAGAAAATCTCCAGTCGATTCATAGTTTTACGACATCATGGCAAAATGAAAGTACACCAAAAAAAATATTATAACAACAAGATTCACTCATGGTTCGAATGAAGAGATAATAAAAAAAAGTCTAAAGACCTTACAAATAATAGTGTCGATTAACAAGAAGATCAAAAAGAATCCGAACCCGACTTCAAGTGAATCCACAGCCTTGAGATTAAATCCTCACTACTAATCTTTGTTGGAAATTTTTAGAAGATGTGGATCCACTTGTGGGTTTTGATCGGTTTATATAGGGGATGAAAAGGAAGGCTTGATTCCTTATCCCTTGTTTTCAGTCGACCATGAAGCTAAAATAAGTAATCCTCATCACATCCTACTCATCTCTCTTTTTATTGTGCGTTGACCACCATATGAGCAGCGAGACAGTTGGTTCCAGGAGTGATGGCATCATTTTGTTTGTTATAAGCATGAGGATGAGGCCAAGAGGGTTGATGTATAATTTGTTTTAGGGTGGAAGCAGGAAACGCAGAGGAGCAGCAGTGAAGGAGCGAAGCAGGAGGAGCAGTTGGGAGAAGATGCGGTGTAGGGATAAGTGAGAGGGTGGGGTTTAATTATTATTTTTAACTTTTGTAGTTTATTTTGTATTTTAGAGGAGTGGGTATAATAAAAGGTGTAGGAGAAAATAAAAGTGAATGTTAATTAGTAAAAATAAAAAGTGAGTGTTAAATAAAAAGGTGGTACGTGGAAGCACTTTTGATTAAATAGCTCTCGAGTGAATTTAACGAGCCTCGTATTTTAGTAATTCTCGGTATTAAATCATTAGACATATGCCATACTATCACGGTATCAGGACGTGTGTGGTTCCAAAAAAAAATATATGGAACGTGTGTTTTGCCACATTGTTTGTTCGGCAATATCATTCGTTGTTCCTTAGTTTAAACGGAGCAAAACTTTAAATGTGAAGGTAAATAAAATAACTTGAATAAAACTTCATAATTGATTACTTCGAGTTTACAGGAAATTAATAACTTGGAAAATTACGGGTTATTACAGTACGTACCCCTAATTCTGAATTCCGTCCCGGAATTCTTAGCTCGTGGTAGTGGTCGGTGTTGTCTCGGCGAAAAGGTGTGGATATTTGGCACGAATTCGGTCTTCACGTTCCCATGTGTATTCTGGTCCTCTATTTGAGTTCCATCGGACCTTGACGATGGGAATGCGGCTTAGTTTTAATTGATTCACATCCCGGTCCATGATTTCTACTGGCTCTTCTATAAAGTTGAGCTTCTCGTCGAGCCGAAGTTCTTTGAATGGGATGATAAGAGTTTCATCTGATAGGCACTTCTTCAGGTTTGATACGTGAAAGGTATTGTGTATTCTACTGAGCTCCTCAGGGAGTTCAAGTTTGTACGCCACTGGACCAACCCTTTCTAGGATCTTGAATGGTCCGATGTATCTTGGATTTAACTTTCCATGCTTCCCAAATCTAATCATTCCTTTCCAAGGGGACACTTTCAACATGACTCTATCCCCAACTTGAAACTTCATGGGTTTTCGTCTTACATCGGCATAGCTCTTTTGTCGGTCACGGGCAGCTTGTAAGCGTTGCCTGACCTGTACAATTTTCTCGGTTGTTTCGTGGATAAGCTCAGGTCCTGTGAGCTGAACATCTCCAACTTCTGCCCAACAAACCGGTGATCGGCACTTACGACCATAGAGTGCTTCGAATGGCGCTGCCTTGATGCTAGCGTGATAACTGTTGTTGTAAGAAAACTCTGCTAATGGTAAGTGCTTATCCCAACCTTTCCCGAAATCGATCACACATGCTCGTAGCATGTCCTCCAAGGTCTGGATAGTCCTCTTACTCTGACCATCAGTCTGTGGGTGGTATGCGGTGCTCATATCTAATCGGGTATTCAAAGCTTTCTGCAATGACCGCCAAAAGTGTGACGTGAAACGGCTATCTCGATCCGAGATGATGGAAACTGGCACTCCATGCCGAGAGACTATTTCCTTCAAATATAGTCGTGCAAGGGTACTCATATCGTCAGTTTCTTTGATTGCCAAAAAGTGCGCGGATTTAGTGAGACGGTCAACGATTACCCAAATCGTGTCAAGTCCACTCGCCGTCTTAGGTAGCTTTGTGATGAAGTCCATGGTAATCCTCTCCCATTTCCACATTGGAAGCTTGGGTTGAATCAACAAACCGGATGGTTTTTGATACTCATCTTTCACCCTTGAACATGTCAAACACTTCCCGACATACTCAGCGATGTCGGCTTTCATGCTTGGCCACCAATATAGTTTCTTGAGATCCCGATACATCTTATCAGAACCCGGGTGGATAGAATACTTAGATTTGTGAGACTCGTGCATGATAAGGTCACGTATTCCTCCATAGAGTGGAATCCAACTTCGGTCCTTGAAAAGCAATCTTCCGTTTGATTTCCTCACAAAGCCATTCTCATTTTCCGGCATACCATAGATCTTCTCTCTTGGTCTGTTCTCTTCTTTAAGAGCTTCGGTCTGAGCCTCAAGGATCTTCGATGGAAGTGGTGATCTAATTGTCACTCCCAGAGATCTAACTCTAAGGGGTTTAATTCGTTCCTTTTGACTTAAGGCGTCTGCCACGACATTTGCCTTTCCAGGATGATAGCGAATTTCACAATCATAGTCACTGAGTAACTCCAACCATCGGCGTTGTCTCATGTTCAATTCCTTCTAATCTAGAATGTGTTGGAGACTTTTGTAATCTGTGAACACCGTGCACTTGGTGCCATACAAGTAGTGTCTCCACATCTTGAGAGCAAATACTACTGCTCCCAATTCAAGGTCATGGGTAGTGTAGTTCTTCTCATGAGTTTTGAGCTGTCGGGAAGCATATGCGATAACTTTACTCCTTTTCATTAACACAGCGCCTAAGCCCTGGTACGATGCATCGCAGTATACCACAAAGTCTTCACTTCCTTCGTGTAGTGCTAAGATCGGAGCTTCACAAAGTTTCTGTTTCAAAAGTTGGAATGACGTCTCTTGCTCTTCTCCCCAGTCAAACTTCTTCTTCTTTTGCGTCAATTCCGTCAAAGGTTTGGCGATCTTAGAGAAACCCTCGATGAATCTTCGGTAGTACCCAGCAAGACCTAAAAATTGTCGTATCTCCGTGGGGTTTGTAGGAGATTCCCAATTCTTAACAGCTTCGATCTTTGCGGGGTCCACGTAAATACCTTTGCTATCGATCACATGCCCAAGAAATTGCACTTTCTCAATCCAAAAATCACACTTGGAAAATTTGGCATACAATTTCTCTTCTTTGAGCAGTTCCAGGATAGTTCTCAAAGGTTTTGCGTGTTCTTCTTTGTTACGGGAGTAGATGAGGATATCATCGATGAACACAATTACGAACTTGTCCAGATAAGGCTTACACACTCGGTTCATTAAGTCCATAAACACAGCTGGTGCGTTAGTTAGACCGAATGGCATTACTTGAAATTCGTAGTGGCCATATCGTGTCCTGAAAGCTGTCTTAGGAATGTCTTCTTCTCTAACCCTCAGTTGATGATAACCTGACCTTAGATCAATCTTCGAGTAGACACTTGATCCTTGCAGTTGGTCGAACAGGTCGTCGATTCTAGGTAATGGATATCGATTCTTCACTGTGAGTTTGTTCAACTCACGATAATCAATACACATCCAAAAAGACCCGTCTTTCTTCTTAACAAACAACACCGGAGCTCCCCATGGCGAAGAACTCGGACGAATGAATCCTTTATCTGACATTTCTTGTAGCTGCTCAGATAACTCTTTCATTTCGGATGCCGCCAACCTATATGGTGCTCGCGCCACGGGTGCTGCTCCCGGCACCAATTCAATCTGGAACTCCACTTGGCGGACTGGTGGGAGACCAGGCAATTCCTCAGGAAATACTTCAGGAAAGTTCTTAACTACAGGCACATCTTCAAGTCGCTTCTCCTCCGACTTCTTTTCTGTCACTTGTGCCAAAAAGGCGTGACACCCTCTATCGATATACTTCACAGTTTTGACGTACGATATGATGCTAAGCCGAGTCTTACTTCGTTCACCACGTATGATTAGGGTTTCACCTTGAAAAGGTATGTGAACGACCTTCTCATCACAGATGATTCTAGCATGGTTCTTGGATAGCCAATCCATGCCGATGACCACGTCGAAGCTACCAAGCTTAATAGGCATGAGGTCTATGTCGAAAGGTTGGTCGAGTAAGAGTAAGGTGCAACTTCGGATTATGGTGTTAGTGCCTACAAGTTTGCCGTCGGCTAGTTCGATTTCGTAAGTAGTATCTAGTTTGGTTGGGGTGATGTTAAGTAGAGATGCAAATGAAGTAGACACAAAACTTTTATCGGCTCCCGAATCAAATAAAACTTTAGCAAGATGGTTGTTTAGTGGAAACGTACCCGTGACTACGTCTGGGTCTTGCTGATCATTCCCTTCTCCCATCACATAAACTCGCCCACGAGCATTGTTGTTCTGGTTGGCAGTCTGGTTTGGGCACTGGTTCTTGTAGTGCCCCTTTTTACCACATCCATGATACACCACGGCCACTGGTTGCAAATTGGCGCCTGTAGCCTCCAGTCTTGAGTCTTGTGGCCGACTTTCTGGCATTTCCCACATTTAACAAAGCAGGGCCCATTGTGATGCAGCCTACATCGGTTACACATAGGAGCGGGTCCAGCGTAGCCCCCAGTTCCAGTGGGTGTGGCAATGTAAGCCCTGGCAGCTTCCTGCCGGCGGTTCTGTTGGTTGTGATGGTGGTTTCGGTTTTGTTGGTAGTTTTGATTGTTGTTGCGGTTGTAGTTGTGGTTGTTGTTGTTGTTGTGATGAGAGTTGTTGTTGCGATGAGAGTTGTTGTTGTGATTGCCCCTGTGATCATCAAATTTCCGTTTGTGATCGTTGCTTCCTTGAGTCTGACTGCGTTTGATCTCCCTCTCCAATAACTTCTGAGCAGTTTCCATAGCCTCTTCTAGTGTCTGAGGTTTGGATACAGTGACATTGCCTTCTATGCTCCTAGGCAACCCTTCAACATACCTTTCTAGCATTTTCTCAAAGTCTGGCACTTTGGTTGGGCATAGTAGAGCAAGTTCTTGGAACCTTCGATCATAAGTCCTGATATCATTTCCCTTCACCACTAGGCGATCAAACTCATCCTCCAACTTCCTGATTTCAGTACGCGGGCAATATTTTTTCAACATTCTTCGTTTGAAGTCAGCCCAAGTGATTTGGTAGGCTTCCTCTGTGCCCATATTCTGAGCGGTAGAGTTCCACCAAGATAAAGCATCTTCCAGTAGAGTCCCCGTAGCAAACGAGACCTTGCAGTTATCAGAACATCCGCTTCTTGTAAACACAGTCTCAGAACGCTCAAACCATCGAGCAAGTTCAGTCACTCCTTCAGTACCCTTAAAGTAGGTTGGCTTGCAAGCCATGAAGTCTTTGTAAGTGCACTTGCGAGCCACAGATGTCTCGCCTTCTCCAGTTGGCCTGTTGATGCTACTGGAACGTGCCATAGCCGCCGCTTGCTCTCCCAATGCCGCAGCAACACTATCGGCGATCAACTTTCGGATAGCAGCTGGGGTCATGGTGGTTGCGGGGGTTGTTGTTGTTGTCGTTTTTCTTCGAGGAGCCATATTTCTATAAATATCACAATTGCACACTTTAGAAATCATGATCAACACAACCAAGTGAGATATCATAACCAACTTCACATACATCATCATAAGCAAAATCATATCAATCATAAATAATCATCACGACATGTCTGAATACAATCACACACACATGGAATTTATAATGAATCATAATATGGCGATGTATAAGAGAAAATCACAGCACACAAACAAAAGAAACCATAGTAACATAGATTAGTACCAGTACATAGTAATCATAACCAACAATAAAGTTTTAATAATTTGCTACATTGTTTCCCAAAAACAACACAATACAAGATTATTAATGCCACGCAGGGCAAGCTAAGATGTCACTACTACAATAGCACATAGATAGTATATGAAGTACTTGGTGCATCCCCTGATCCGCGCTGTAGTCCTCTGACTATCTCAGTCAACTCATCCATCCTCTGATCTCTGATCCTCTCTCTAGCCTGTATCTCTCTAATCGTACCTCTGAGAGCGCAGATAGTACCGTCTGCTGCTGTCAACCTCTCGGCCTGGTGCTCGAGCATCTGCTGCATCATCACTACACTGTCTCTCAGCTGCTGTAGCTCATAACCCTGTGCATCCAATCGATGCCCAAGCTCTGTAACGACCTCTCTATCCTCCTCAAGCTGTGTACCCAACAAATCAAATGCCTCCTCCACTGCTAAGCTGCCCACTACGAGGTTCTGAACCTCCTCCTGAATGTTCTCGACCCGCTTGAGAGATATATCATCAATCAGACTCAAGAGCTCACCGATCCAATCCTCATGCCTGACAAGTCTGGCGGCCAGTAGTGGGATAGTATGGTGCATGGGCTCTCCTGTAACTGGAAGGACAGCTGACGAACTCTCCCCTAGCTCTGAAGCTCTAGGGGCTCCCTCCTCAAACCTTCAACGGCGAATATAATCCAACAAAAACGACCATCTACGAGCATCAACCCTCCTATGGAGTCTCGGATGGGCTGCCGCCTCAGTAACAACCTGAACATACGAGTCAGATGGTGAAGGGCTCAAATGATGTGCTCTCCCAGTAGAAGGCAAGGGAACACTCTGAGTATGAATAGGTGAATGAGTAGGAGATGGCATGGGAGATGATAGGGGAACAGTGGTAGTCTGGGTATAGAACACAGTAGGTGGTGGTATGGGGGATGGTAAATCCTCTGGTGAAAGTGGTGGTGCAAAGGTCGGGAGCATATAGGGGTGGGGCTGTGGTGCTGGTGGTGATGGCTCAGGTGAAGTGGGTGGTGGTGTAGATATAAGGGCTGGTGGTGGTGGTACTAGAGCTGGTGGGGCACGCACTCGTTTCCGAGCAGTGCGGATGTAGGTGCGACCATTGGGGCAATACCTGAATCTCTTTCGGAAAGGGATAGGCTCATCTGGCTGCAGGACTCTGACTCGCTTGCGCCGGCGAACCGGTGCAGGCGGGGATGGTGGTGGAATGGGTGTAGCTGAAGAATCAGAAGAGTCTGAGTCAGATGACTCATCGTCAGCCTCTGATCCTGAGGAGTAGTGGTCATGGGTAAGAACTCGACGTAGTGATGGTAGAGGAAGATCATCAGCAGGCAGAAACTGCTGAGTCTCCATGTACTGATCCCATGTTAGGGGACCGTACACTGGTGAGGCTGGGTGGTCAGGAGATGTAATGACCGGGGTAGGAGCAACTTCACCCTCCTCGAAAGGCTCAGTCTCTCCGGACATGGTCTCTGATAGAGTGGCAGTATGGTCAACAGGTACAGTAGTGTCAGTGTCAACATCTGATGATATGAGGATAGGGGTAGGTGAAGCAGCTGATAATGGTGGTGTAGCATCAGTCTCGACATCAGATAGAACGATAACTGGAATCGGTGGAGACATGGTACTGTAATATCCCAATAATAATAAGTGTAAGTTATTTAATAATAATAATAATATGCATTAGTTATAATAACATTTGTAAGTGATAAAATTTATTTGTCATGCATAATCTGCCAAGCAAATCTCAATGCAAAAGTTTGTAAAGTGTTTAACATTCGTTCGTTATGCATAATCTGCCAAGCAAATCTCAATGCATGTGTTAGTAAAGTGTTGGCACGGAGGGCGTAAGGTAGTAAGGTGTAAATAGTTCATTTTGAAAATGTGGTTATAGTCCAGTGTTTTGAAAATCACTTGGTTCTCTATAACCATGGCTCTGATGCCAATCTGTAACACCCCCAAAATCGTAATGAAGCAGCGGAAGTCTAATTTGGGGTATTACATCTTAGATCGTAGTCACAATTATAGAAAACGACTCGAAAGAGACGTTTTGTGAAAAATTTGTTATCATTCATCAAATAAAATCAGAGTTTGCAACAACGATGTCATAACATTTGATAGTACAAAAATGAAAATGTTTAAGATGAATGAAAAACATTATTTTTGGACATCGTCCAAAGGGGCCCTTGTCCACTCCGTGCCATTTAGTTTCTTTATATACCTGAGATAAAACATGCTAAAAGGGTCAACACAAAGGTTGAGTGAATCCATAGTGTTTTAATTGTAATAGTTTGAACACAAGTCAGATAGTAGTAAAAACAATGATATTGTAGTGTAACAGTTATGTAATATATTGCCCTAAGCATCATGACACGCAAACCTTAACATCAGTTATGTAATCGAAATAAATAACCTACATCATAAAATGATGTAGGTGATAATGCCCTCGTGTAGGAGTTTTGCCAGACTCGTAATTCGAATAAAGTGCATTTGTCTATCAATCCGGCTAACACTATGGCTATCTATCCGGCTAGTACAAATGGGTCGTCAACTTCCAATAGATCTATTCACTGAATTCGCGTTCACTCGCAAGTGATTAATGGTTCATGATATGAGGGACTTTTTGGCAAGGTGGTAACTTAGGCAATATTAACTTAGCAATATCAATCAGAATAGCATACAGAAAATACTTGTGTTCAGATTTATAGCATGTATCTCCCCACGGGATTTGAAAACATAGTAAAAAGTAGGACTATGAACTCACCTTAGTAGTAGCAGTAATCTGGGATACAATAGTATCAAATGGTAGGTAGTAATTCCAACGCGTGACCTAGATTAGTATGGCATAATTTAGTTACCGACTAAGTTTAAGACTTCACGAATTTAATTTAAAAGTTTTACGTTGTCGTTGCTGGTGTGGCAGCATTTAAGTTTAAAAAATAGTTTACTAAGTATTGTAAGTATTGGCTCATGGAAGTGGATATATAAGAATCGCGAGAAAATAGTAAGACGACTAAGTATTTTGATTTAGCGATAACCGAAGGACTGCGTGTATATATATATATATATATATATATATATATATATATATATATATATATATATATACATATACATAAAAGTTGATTGTAAATGAGAAAAAAAAAAGTATATGTAGTAATATATATATATATATATATATATATATATATATATATATATATATATATATATATATATATATATGTGGTCGACTATTATGCGATCTAGTTATTAGTTAATGTTTAGAAATATATTGTTCTCATAATATTCTCATTTTACCAAACCGTGTCGTAAAAAAAATATTTTTGTTCCGAGAACATGAATAAAAATTGTTAAACTTTAGTTGCGTTAATAATCTTTTTGTTTAGTTATTTTTATGAGTAAGCGTTACGTACGCACTTTATAAGAATTGCCAAGTTATAATATGTGATTTTCATGTATGCCGACGAGGGGTGGTTGAGGATGGGCTGCGGCCCATATCGAAACAAACACACAACAATTTGGGCTGTCACTCTAATTGTGTTGCATGGGCTTCGGCCCAAAGTGGCTTTGTGGCTTTGTGCTGCTGCGAATAGAAGAGAACACACGGGATTATGGGCTTTGGCCCATGTAGTGACAAGGTAGCATTAGATCCAGTAACGAGAGAGTACAAAATATAGAAGGGTGTAATAGAATCCAGTAATAGACGAGGAAAAATAAAAATAGAAGAGAGCAATAGACCCGGTAATGAGAAGAAAGAAAAGGACTAATGTTCTAGTTTAAAAACAAGGGTTTTTGGTACCATCTTTGTAACTCAAAAAGGCGCAACTCGAGTTAATCCGAAAACTAAACGTCGCAAAATACCGACTTGCCTTAATACATATAAGTTCTAACGATTTTTCCTAATCCTATCGTTGTTAGTTTTTGCCATAACTCAAACCGATTTCAAACCATTTTTGTAACACCCCAACCCGAAAAGGGTAAAGATATCACAAAAATGGTTTCATATCTGATCAAAACAAAGCATACATTTATAGTAATACAAGAATCTCAAAGGTTACAAATGAAATGCTGAAATTACAAGGTTACAAATGCGAATACAAATTCTAAAAATATAATATCTTCTAATCAACTCTAATCCAGAATAACTATCAAGTCTTCCAAGTCCAAGGTACTCTCCACTCATTCCCAGCTCCCTACTAAACCTGCCGCAGGAAAAGAAATGCGGCTGAGCTTAAAAAGCCCAGTGAACAGATATATATAAACGAAAACGAAAGCAAAAGGAAACGAACATATATGGTATAGTGCAATGGAATAACATAAGGTATAGACAAAGGTACAAAGTAAGAAAGGGAAAAGGGAAGGTCAGTAATCCACCACGAGCCCACACAAATCACATCACATATCACAATCCTGTAGCAATCTAGAGGGGATACCTCTCAAGTAACCAGATAATATGAGGGGTGTCCTCATGTATCAAATTGGAGTGATCAGCTCCCACATTTTGTGAAAGACGTGGATTGCACCCATGCATCAGTCACTGAATAATATCACATATCACATCACAAATACGTACCTAGGATGCATCCATGCGCCCCCCACACAAATCACATTGGCCATAATAATATAAAGCGCGCATATCACAATCACAATGGGGACGGTGTGGAAAATCACTCGACCACACGGGAGTCATGCCATTGGTGCATCAATGACATGGCCATGTTACCTTCATGGCTAGGAAACACATTTGGCTCGGGTATCAAACTGAAGGGTCAAAGGTCAAAGGTCCAAATCAAAGCAAAGGTTCAAATAGTCTAAGTCATCGAATCATAGTCAAAGTCCAAATATCAAAGGTTCATAGCAAAGGGTCATCTCCAATATCAAAGTCGATGAGTCAAAGCGAATGGATCAAAGGTTCATAATCAAATGGTTCATTTAAATTAAATCTTTATCAAATGATTTTCATAAAAATGATCTTTAATAACGGTTTTCACAAAAGTAGTCTCATAAACGTTTAGTAAAATTCCAAATAAAAGTGGTATCTCATATTTCATAAACCTCATTTTAAAATAAGTTTTCCTCAAAACATTTCCATGATATAATTGAAAAGGTTTTCACATCTAGTTACCAAAATCAAATGAACCTTCGAAGTATCAAGTGTTTCGAATACTAATAACACAAGGTAACGAACGAATATCAAATGGATCATTATAGAGGCTCAAAGCAAAAAGGGTCATATCGAACATCAAAGTCAAAATGAATCAAACAAACGAACCAAAGTGTAGGGGAACATAGCAATGGCTTAGGGAATCTTAAAACGAAACAAGATCAATGTGTCATGAGGGGGAAAACACCCTTACTGAAAAAGGGTAGAATATCTGTACCTTATACCGCAAGTGCAAACATATCTAGAAATATATAGATCGAAAACAACTCCATCTTCAGCGAATCTACACGAATACATGGTCGTCTTATTATTAATATCTTCTTCAAATCAGATTTCTCATTTTAGTCGACTTTCCATTTTTTAGTAACTTTCCCTTTATAGCAAGTTTCCAAAATTAGCAAGTTTCCATTTTTAGAAACTTTATTTATAATTATCCAAGTTTATCATTTAATCAATTTAAAGTATTAGAGATGACCATATTGATAGTTCAGGGTTCATAATATCATTTACACAAGTTTAAGGTTCATATGGTAGTTTTCATAGTTTTAGGGTTCATTATGCAATTATAACAATTTTAAGGATTAAAATGTCATTATGATAAGGTTAGGGTAAATAAATGTAAATATTCTCAAGTTACAGGTTTTTACAAGTTAAGACCTTTAGTTTTAGAAAAATGACAATTTAGATCCTTTAGTTTAGACAATAAACACAAAACACCTTTCAAAATCCTTTTTAACCTTTTTTATAATTTCTAACAGTTTTAAACACGAAGTTGTTATGTTTCCTATAAATTGTGAATCATATAAGAACTCAGAGATAAAATTCCCAAAAATTTCCAGAGATGCTTAAATGTCTTTAGTACTTTACCTAATTTTTTCCAGATTTTATTAAGTAGTATAACTCTGGATTAAAATTCACTTAAACAAACTCGTCCAGATTTCTGATAAATTTTACTATACGAAAAGTTGGTAATTAGAAACCCTTTAATCCAAATTCATACAAATCTACCAAAATTCCAGTGACTAATAATCATCCTAAATATTACTCAGTTCAAAGGAAACCTTCTAATTCGACACAGTTTGAAAATTAAAATTCATAAACATTGACTATTTTTCTAGACATATGAATTCGATTAGACACTTAATTTTCCAAAAATCAAAAAGTAACCTTCCAGGCCTCTAAAAATCACAAGACTAATTTTCCCAGATAGCTATTTCATTGAACTTAGTTCTAGACTCCAGAAACACCAAAATACACATTCACATCATTTATTTACAGCCGATTAAAGTTGGACAATTTTCCATATCAGTAGCAGTCCTTAATCATATCATGTAATCTCTTTAGGGTTTTCATTCCGATCTTTAATTCTTAACACATAACGATTATGGATGAGTTTATAACATATTTAGGTTGATTTATATCTGGTCTTTACATAATCAAAACAAATAAATTTATCTTATATATACATGGTTCGATTCTTACATATTAGATTTAGGGTTTTATGATCATGATTTTATGTATCATTTTGTGTGACCTCAATTCGACCTGAACACAAGAATCATGACAGAGATTGAACAAGGTAGATGATACAATACCCTTGAAGATCACACGAAGAACAAAATAACACGAGATCAAAAACACCACAAAGCCTTCCTTCCTTCTTGGTTCGTACAACAGCAAGAACACGAAAAACAATGGGTCGATTAGGGCTTTTGCAAGAATACAAATAGGTAGAAAACATGGGAACGTGATTACCTTGGATATGGTTTGAACAAGAACACAAAAAAACTTCCTTTGGCTGTGTTTTGGAACGACAGAAGTAGCAAGAAAGAGAGCAGCCGACTTTTGTAAAGAGTTAGGGTTTTTTTTTGTTGTTTTATTTGTTTGTGAAGATCAGTGATAACCAAAAAGGGAATACCGAGTCTTTTTGGATGGGCCAAATGAGGAGTGAATGGGTGTATTGTGGGCTAGGATCCATCAAGTTAATTGCCTTCTTATTTCACAATATGGGCCGAAAATTTCAAGGGCTAGTAACACATGAAATGTCGACTAGCTTTGCTAGTTGTAGGATTTTATTTATTTGGTACCTTTTATTTACATAATGTAAGGTTTACATGTACTTAAATACTTAGGTAACTTAAAGTTTAATTATTTTAAGTTAGGTGTCAATGATGACACTTATATAATTTTCATAAGTTCTTGAAAGTTCAAAATCATGGGGTATTTTAGTCCTTTCACATTATGCTAAGTTTCGGGGTTTTACAATTTTAATCATTAGTACCACATGTTCTTTAAAAGCCTTCGACATACTCTTATTCAACAAAACGTCAACACTTATAGACTCACCATTCGACTAGAACTCAAGGAGTTTACAACGCAAACACAATCAAGAATGAAAACCGCAAAACGACACAGTGAGGTTTGTAGCGCCACTTATAACTTGGTGTTACTAGGTGAGTTTAAACGGCAAAAGGACCAAGATTTGGGGACCTAGCTCTACTCGAATCCGGCTTGGCATTTTTACAAACACCTTGCGGGCACCATTTTTATCTACTAAGGTTTGTGGAATTCGACTCTAACATAACCTCGACTTAAACCACTTCACATTTTTGAGCCAATAACAGTTTTAAATCTATTGTTTCTAATAATTTTTATTAGTTCTAAAAGTATTCCTACCACACCATAATAATCACATAGTTAACTAAAGAAAATCTCCAGTCGATTCATAGTTTAACGACATCATGGCAAAATGAAAGTACACCAAAAAAAATATTATAACAACAAGATTCACTCATGGTTCGAATGAAGAGATAATAAAAAAAAAGTCTAAAGACCTTACAAATAATAGTGTCGATTAACAAGAAGATCAAAAAGAATCCGAACCCGGCTTCAAGTGAATCCACAGCCTTGAGATTAAATCCTCACTACTAATCTTTGTTGGAAATTTTTAGAAGATGTGGATCCACTTGTGGGTTTTGATCGGTTTATATAGGGGATGAAAAGGAAGGCCTGAATCCTTATCCCTTTTTTTCAGTCGACCATGAAGCTAAAATAAGTAATCCTCATCACATCCTACTCATCTCTCTTTTTATTGTGCGTTGACCACCATATGAGCAGCGAGACAGTTGGTTCCAGGAGTGATGGCATCATTTTGTTTGTTATAAGCATGAGGATGAGGCCAAGAGGGTTGATGTATAATTTGTTTTAGGGTGGAAGCAGGAAACGCAGAGGAGCAGCAGTGAAGGAGCGAAGCAGGAGGAGCAGTTGGGAGAAGATGCGGTGTGGGGATAAGTGAGAGGGTGGGGTTTAATTATTATTTTTAACTTTTGTAGTTTATTTTGTATTTTAGAGGAGTGGGTATAATAAAAGGTGTAGGAGAAAATAAAAGTGAATGTTAATTAGTAAAAATAAAAAGTGAGTGTTAAATAAAAAGGTGGTACGTGGAAGCACTTTTGATTAAATAGCTCTCGAGTGAATTTAACGAGCCTCGTATTTTAGTAATTCTCGTTATTAAATCATTAGACATATGCCATACTATCACAGTGTCAGGACGCGTGTGGTTCCAAAAAAAAATATATGGAACGTGTGTTTTGCCACATTGTTCATTCGGCAATATCATTCGTTGTTCCTTAGTTTAAACGGAGCAAAACTTTAAATGCGAAGGTGAATAAAATAACTTGAATAAAACTTCATAATTGATTACTTCGAGTTTATAGGAAATTAATAACTTGGAAAATTACGGGTTATTACACAGCAGACCAGATATAGTATTTGCCATATATCTATGCTCCTGTTATCAGTCAAACCCAACTGAAAGACACCTCTCTGAGGCTAAAAGAATCCTTTGATACGTAAAGGGAACCATTAATTTGGGGATCTGGTATCCGAGGGATTCTGGTTTTGAACTAATAGCCTTTTCAGATGATGATCATGCATGTTGTTTAGATACACGAAAAAGTACTTCTGGTGGTGTTCAGTTTCTAGGATATAAGCTCGTATCTTGGCAGTTAAAGAAGCAGGATTGCATTTCATTGTCATCAACAGAGGCAGAATATGTTGCCATGTCAGCATGTTGTTCTCAAGTCATTTGGATGAGTTCACAACTAATGGACTACGACTATGTATTCGACAAAATCCCGATGTATTGTGACTCCAAGAGTGCCATTGTCATCTCCTGCAATACAGTTCAACATTCAAAGTCAAAGTATATTGCTCTAAGATATCATTTTATCAAGGAACAGTTGAAAAGGGTACAATTGAATTATATTTTGTAGGTACGGAATACCAGTTGGCAGACTTATTCACCAAAGCCTTGCCTCATGCAAGATTTGTGGAATTAGTTTATTAAATTGGTATGCGGTGTTTGACTCCAGAAGATCTAGTAAACTTTCTCAAATTCACTTGAAAAAGTCAAACATCAAAATACATTTTGTAAATATTATTTTCAAAATAAAATACAAAAAAATTTATAAAAAAAAATTAAGAAAAAAAAAATCATCTTTTGTGTGCAAAAACATGTTCCTCATATGAAAACATCTTCTTAATTCTAAATCGTGAACATATTTTGAGGGGGAGAAAATTTTCCCAACATCATGAATTTTGCACACCTTATCATAAGTCTTCAAGAAAAATTGTTTCATCATCATTCGTATTAAAAACTCATTTTCAAAAGTTCTATGATCTCTCGAATTAAAATGTGCAAAAAGGTTTCACAAAATAAATGCTAATTCGAGGGGGAGAAAAGAAATTTTTCTGCAATGATCCCAAGTTAACCATGTTTGGACTTCAAATGGAAAAGTAACAAACTTTTAATGAGTAAAGTACACAAAAGTCATAAACTTAGGTAAAAGGACTTTGCATAGAAAAGAAAACGGGCTTAGGAACTGCAAGTGTTAAACAGACAAATTTTACTCTACACTTAGTGACACTAATCAATGTTTCCACAAATGTTCTTAAAAATATCACATGTAATCGAAAACCTCAATGATTCAGACTAGCAATTTTTTATCCTCGATTTTTTTTTCACGATTGTGAATTTCTAATTTTCTCATGGTTGTTGTCTAATCGTTCTCTAAATGTTTCAAATGATTTCAACGGTTAAAAAGGCATAATCAGAAACTAGGGTTTATGTAATAATCGATTTGGGCATTTCTTTTTTGATAATAATCGGAAAATTTCGAGTGAAAGAATGAATTAATCTGTGATCTTGTGTGTTAATTTGAGAATTCTGAGCACTTTGTAGTTGCATATTTTCAAATCGTTAAAAACCTGTGATGCTCATGATCTCTGCTGCACCAATCTCTCGTGAGTGTTTTTCAAAGTATAAAATTAACTAGATATTATCGTGCGGTGTTTGAGGTCTTACGGATCAAATGATAGAGGTCAAAGGGCTAAATGTGTCAAAAGGCTAAACTTGAAAGAGGATTCAAATGATGAGAAACAAGTTTTTCACACTCTACACTCTCGTTTTACACTGGTAAAGCAAGTGTGGAGACCAGAGCAAAGTCATTCAAAACCTTTCAAATTTTCAAAATCAGAAATGCTTTGGCTGCGATATAAGAATGACTTTGCTTTGAACATCCCAAATACCAGAAGATTTCCATTTATCACAAAAACAACTCTTCAAAAAGAACCCATGAGGTTCATCTCTCGATGGAAATCTTCTTCTTCAGATTTTAAAACTCAAAGAGACACACCGGGTTTCTCAAACAACTTTCAACAGAAAAGGAGTTTTAAATTTCCATTGATTCCACGAGTATCATTTCAAAATGAAACAAAGGTTTTCAGTCCTCGTTGGAATTCAACATCTTTTAATCGGATTGACACGACCTACAAATGGATTTCAAATTTTGGTAAACCCGTTAGCGCCGTGCTTAAATGGGTTCCCGAGGTTGTTGTCTAATCTGATATTCAAGCATTCTTTGTTGTATAATACTTGATTGTGTTTTATAAAACCTTGAGCAAATTGTCTCACGAATTTTCAAAGAGTATTTTTTTTTAAATACGATTCAAAATTCTGCTCAAGAAGACTATCTCTCGAATAAACTTCATTATTTGAGGGGGAGTATTTTGTTAAAAGAAAACAAATTTTGTATTAAAACGATGGCTTGTGCACACATAACAGTGCACAACCCGTTCTTTGTAAAGAAAGGACCCTGAGGTACGCTTCAGTGCCTCAATCCTAATATAAGGAGCGAAAGCTTCTTACTTTTGAGTAGAATTATTCAAAATTTTAAGTTTTTCATAATTCTGCTCAAAAGAACAAGTATTCCCTCTCGTAATCAAAACCTCAAAAAGTTATTTCACTTATTGAGGGGGAGTACTTGAAACAATCTTTGTTCAAAATGATAAGTTCTTAAATGGTTTCTTCCCACAAACCTCAAACAGCATATTTTAATCAAAAATGTTCTTCAAAAACAACATCAATATGCTATTTTTGAGGGGGAGAAAAACAAAAAATGATTAAAATATGGTAACAAATGTGGAATCTCGTATGAGCTCGACTCTAATATTACCTACGAATTGACAAAACTTAACTGTCAATAATCGAAAGGACTTGTCCTGGGGTCTAACCAGTGATGTAAGCGTGTCTCGAATAGGATTTGTCTAAGTAGAGTGTACCGTTTCAAGAAATTCTCCTTGAATATGACCAGGATGGGTAATAATTTCAAGCTGGTCTAACCAGTGATGTAAGCGTGTCTCGGAGCGGTCATGTTCACTGAGAATCTATCAATTCAAAAGTGCGAACTCCACCCAACATGTGTAAACATTCTTTAAAATTCATAAGCACATGTGAAGGGGGAGTATTTCTAAAAATGGAAAACTCTCAAAGTGTTAACAAATATGTTTTATAATCATAAACACTTTGAGAGATTTTACAAAAGGTTTTACGGCATGTGATCAATAAATCTAGGATAAACATGGAGTAATAAGGTGATAAATATTAGGTTTATGTCCTATTATTCGCCAGAGCCGGAGGGATCTACCCAAGGACAACACCAATAGTTTAGAACTAGAAGTCCTTAGGTATATTGAAAAAAGGATAAAAGAAATGAAAGGAGAAAGAAGGGGTTGAAGAATTAAAAAGAAAAGTTAATGAAAGGGTGAAAAGAAATAGCCCTCCAAATGTTCAACCTTAGGGCAGAAACCGGGTTCAATTCATATGCTACTGGTTATCACCAAGGTGATGCCGGTATTGAAGACAAGACGTCATGGACCCAGTAACTCACTGCACTTACCTTCTAGCCACTCAAGTATCTCTCAAAAGGTACTTGTTTCATTTCTCATGGAGAACCTTGCATAATCTATCGACCTCTCATTCCGAGATGCGTTGATATTGAAAAGGAGGCACTCTGCTCCATGCCTCCGACGACTAAAACCAAAATGCACTAATCGAGTCTAGAGCCATGAGATTCATCAAAAGATCTCTTAGGATACACTTTCCATAATCTACACTTGTGTTCGCCAAAAAGGACACAAGTTGTATAAGAGTCTTTTGTGAGATCTTCGGATCTTGCCACTTTCATCATGGTGGTTGTTACTATGTATCAAACGATTTACAGTCGTGGAGTGATACTTCGGTATACTTCAGCAACTCACCTGAATTGTTGGTGTACTTCGGTGCACCTGTGTAAACCTTTTTGAGGGTATCCAATTCAGGAACAACCTTTGTAAGGATTAGAGAGAGTCTTCACACTATGTTGTTGATTATCTCAAAGTCTGAACCTGTAAGTGCTGGAAATCCCGCTAAAGAGATTCCTTTCACGAATCGAGTCCTGAAAATGTGGGTCGGTATTTAGATTATGTGAAAACGTAGAGGGGGGGGGGGGTGAATACGTTACCGTTTTAAAATATTAAAACTTTTTGTATCAAATATCCGATCAAGCTTGTTGTAATATGAAAAATGTCAATTATAGTCTATGACTAATATAAGCATACACTAACACAAGTTGTCACACAAGCATAACCATCAAGTCACAACACAAGCATAACCATCAAGTCACAACACAAGCAATAATATAATGCAAGTATAAAATTAAAGCAGTAAGTAAAAGAAAGTGCAAACCGGACACGAGTATTTATAGTGGTTCGGTCACAGATCTCCTCTCCGCCCTACTCCACTCTCCGAGTACCCAACTCGAGAGTTACTTCACTAAATCAACAAGCTCCCTTCTCGGTGGAGAAAACTTTTACAAATGTCGCTTACACTTTTTCCGGTACAAAGCTAAATACCTGGTTCTAGTTCGAGGTAGAACCAACCTGACGTCGCCTATACAATATTTCTGACACTAAGCTAGATGTCGAGTTCTTTTACAAGGGTACAACCACTCCCGTTATGTTTTATGGCCCAACATTAAAACCTTGTTTTTATGGCACAAACACATAAACCATCTAATCTAGTTAGGTGAATAGATAGTGATGATACAATGATGTTTACAATGACGATCCATGACAAAAATGTTTAATGGATATGAATAACTAATCTAAATGAACTTCCATTGATAGAAAGCCTTCAATGGATGAAGATCACAAGCTCCCTAAGCTTGTTGTGATAGATCTATATTTATGTATGCTTGTGGTGGATGATGACTCAAGATATCTGAGCTTGCTTCACATGATCATTTCGGGAGTATGCTTACAACATAATGAAAGTTAGTAACATTATGATCATGTGAGGCTAATTAATGTATGTTACTGCATTATTATCTACTGATCTAAATGTATGCAAAAGGGTAGAGAGAATATGTATTCAAGTGGTTGAGAAATGAGTGAACAATGGGCTGCTATTTATAACACGAGATTTAGGGTTTTATGATCATGATTTTATGTATCATTTTGTGTGACCTCAATTCGACCTGAACACAAGAATCATGACAGAGATTGAACAAGGTAGATGATACAATACCCTTGAAGATCACACGAAGAACAAAATAACACGAGATCAAAAACCCCACAAAGCCTTCCTTCCTTCTTGGTTCGTACAACAGCAAGAACACGAAAAACAATGGGTCGATTAGGGCTTTTGCAAGAATACAAATAGGTAGAAAACATGGGAACGTGATTACCTTGGATATGGTTTGAACAAGAACACAAAAAAACTTCCTTTGGCTGTGTTTTGGAACGACAGAAGTAGCAAGAAAGAGAGCAGCCGACTTTTGTAAAGAGTTAGGGTTTTTTTTTGTTGTTTTATTTGTTTGTGAAGATCAGTGATAACCAAAAAGGGAATACCGAGTCTTTTTGGATGGGCCAAATGAGGAGTGAATGGGTGTATTGTGGGCTAGGATCCATCAAGTTAATTGCCTTCTTATTTCACAATATGGGCCGAAAATTTCAAGGGCTAGTAACACATGAAATGTCGACTAGCTTTGCTAGTTGTAGGATTTTATTTATTTGGTACCTTTTATTTACATAATGTAAGGTTTACATGTACTTAAATACTTAGGTAACTTAAAGTTTAATTATTTTAAGTTAGGTGTCAATGATGACACTTATATAATTTTCATAAGTTCTTGAAAGTTCAAAATCATGGGGTATTTTAGTCCTTTCACATTATGCTAAGTTTCGGGGTTTTACAATTTTAATCATTAGTACCACATGTTCTTTAAAAGCCTTCGACATACTCTTATTCAACAAAACGTCAACACTTATAGACTCACCATTCGACTAGAACTCAAGGAGTTTACAACGCAAACACAATCAAGAATGAAAACCGCAAAACGACACAGTGAGGTTTGTAGCGCCACTTATAACTTGGTGTTACTAGGTGAGTTTAAACGGCAAAAGGACCAAGATTTGGGGACCTAGCTCTACTCGAATCCGGCTTGGCATTTTTACAAACACCTTGCGGGCACCATTTTTATCTACTAAGGTTTGTGGAATTCGACTCTAACATAACCTCGACTTAAACCACTTCACATTTTTGAGCCAATAACAGTTTTAAATCTATTGTTTCTAATAATTTTTATTAGTTCTAAAAGTATTCCTACCACACCATAATAATCACATAGTTAACTAAAGAAAATCTCCAGTCGATTCATAGTTTAACGACATCATGGCAAAATGAAAGTACACCAAAAAAAATATTATAACAACAAGATTCACTCATGGTTCGAATGAAGAGATAATAAAAAAAAGTCTAAAGACCTTACAAATAATAGTGTCGATTAACAAGAAGATCAAAAAGAATCCGAACCCGGCTTCAAGTGAATCCACAGCCTTGAGATTAAATCCTCACTACTAATCTTTGTTGGAAATTTTTAGAAGATGTGGATCCACTTGTGGGTTTTGATCGGTTTATATAGGGGATGAAAAGGAAGGCCTGAATCCTTATCCCTTTTTTTCAGTCGACCATGAAGCTAAAATAAGTAATCCTCATCACATCCTACTCATCTCTCTTTTTATTGTGCGTTGACCACCATATGAGCAGCGAGACAGTTGGTTCCAGGAGTGATGGCATCATTTTGTTTGTTATAAGCATGAGGATGAGGCCAAGAGGGTTGATGTATAATTTGTTTTAGGGTGGAAGCAGGAAACGCAGAGGAGCAGCAGTGAAGGAGCGAAGCAGGAGGAGCAGTTGGGAGAAGATGCGGTGTGGGGATAAGTGAGAGGGTGGGGTTTAATTATTATTTTTAACTTTTGTAGTTTATTTTGTATTTTAGAGGAGTGGGTATAATAAAAGGTGTAGGAGAAAATAAAAGTGAATGTTAATTAGTAAAAATAAAAAGTGAGTGTTAAATAAAAAGGTGGTACGTGGAAGCACTTTTGATTAAATAGCTCTCGAGTGAATTTAACGAGCCTCGTATTTTAGTAATTCTCGTTATTAAATCATTAGACATATGCCATACTATCACAGTGTCAGGACGCGTGTGGTTCCAAAAAAAAATATATGGAACGTGTGTTTTGCCACATTGTTCATTCGGCAATATCATTCGTTGTTCCTTAGTTTAAACGGAGCAAAACTTTAAATGCGAAGGTGAATAAAATAACTTGAATAAAACTTCATAATTGATTACTTCGAGTTTATAGGAAATTAATAACTTGGAAAATTACGGGTTATTACACAGCAGACCAGATATAGTATTTGCCATATATCTATGCTCCTGTTATCAGTCAAACCCAACTGAAAGACACCTCTCTGAGGCTAAAAGAATCCTTTGATACGTAAAGGGAACCATTAATTTGGGGATCTGGTATCCGAGGGATTCTGGTTTTGAACTAATAGCCTTTTCAGATGATGATCATGCATGTTGTTTAGATACACGAAAAAGTACTTCTGGTGGTGTTCAGTTTCTAGGATATAAGCTCGTATCTTGGCAGTTAAAGAAGCAGGATTGCATTTCATTGTCATCAACAGAGGCAGAATATGTTGCCATGTCAGCATGTTGTTCTCAAGTCATTTGGATGAGTTCACAACTAATGGACTACGACTATGTATTCGACAAAATCCCGATGTATTGTGACTCCAAGAGTGCCATTGTCATCTCCTGCAATACAGTTCAACATTCAAAGTCAAAGTATATTGCTCTAAGATATCATTTTATCAAGGAACAGTTGAAAAGGGTACAATTGAATTATATTTTGTAGGTACGGAATACCAGTTGGCAGACTTATTCACCAAAGCCTTGCCTCATGCAAGATTTGTGGAATTAGTTTATTAAATTGGTATGCGGTGTTTGACTCCAGAAGATCTAGTAAACTTTCTCAAATTCACTTGAAAAAGTCAAACATCAAAATACATTTTGTAAATATTATTTTCAAAATAAAATACAAAAAAATTTATAAAAAAAAATTAAGAAAAAAAAAATCATCTTTTGTGTGCAAAAACATGTTCCTCATATGAAAACATCTTCTTAATTCTAAATCGTGAACATATTTTGAGGGGGAGAAAATTTTCCCAACATCATGAATTTTGCACACCTTATCATAAGTCTTCAAGAAAAATTGTTTCATCATCATTCGTATTAAAAACTCATTTTCAAAAGTTCTATGATCTCTCGAATTAAAATGTGCAAAAAGGTTTCACAAAATAAATGCTAATTCGAGGGGGAGAAAAGAAATTTTTCTGCAATGATCCCAAGTTAACCATGTTTGGACTTCAAATGGAAAAGTAACTAACCTTTAATGAGTAAAGTACACAAAAGTCATAAACTTAGGTAAAAGGACTTTGCATAGAAAAGAAAACGGGCTTAGGAACTGCAAGTGTTAAACAGACAAATTTTACTCTACACTTAGTGACACTAATCAATGTTTCCACAAATGTTCTTAAAAATATCACATGTAATCGAAAACCTCAATGATTCAGACTAGCAATTTTTTATCCTCGATTTTTTTTTCACGATTGTGAATTTCTAATTTTCTCATGGTTGTTGTCTAATCGTTCTCTAAATGTTTCAAATGATTTCAACGGTTAAAAAGGCATAATCAGAAACTAGGGTTTATGTAATAATCGATTTGGGCATTTCTTTTTTGATAATAATCGGAAAATTTCGAGTGAAAGAATGAATTAATCTGTGATCTTGTGTGTTAATTTGAGAATTCTGAGCACTTTGTAGTTGCATATTTTCAAATCGTTAAAAACCTGTGATGCTCATGATCTCTGCTGCACCAATCTCTCGTGAGTGTTTTTCAAAGTATAAAATTAACTAGATATTATCGTGCGGTGTTTGAGGTTTTACGGATCAAATGATAGAGGTCAAAGGGCTAAATGTGTCAAAAGGCTAAACTTGAAAGAGGATTCAAATGATGAGAAACAAGTTTTTCACACTCTACACTCTCGTTTTACACTGGTAAAGCAAGTGTGGAGACCAGAGCAAAGTCATTCAAAACCTTTCAAATTTTCAAAATCAGAAATGCTTTGGCTGCGATATAAGAATGACTTTGCTTTGAACATCCCAAATACCAGAAGATTTCCATTTATCACAAAAACAACTCTTCAAAAAGAACCCATGAGGTTCATCTCTCGATGGAAATCTTCTTCTTCAGATTTTAAAACTCAAAGAGACACACCGGGTTTCTCAAACAACTTTCAACAGAAAAGGAGTTTTAAATTTCCATTGATTCCACGAGTATCATTTCAAAATGAAACAAAGGTTTTCAGTCCTCGTTGGAATTCAACATCTTTTAATCGGATTGACACGACCTACAAATGGATTTCAAATTTTGGTAAACCCGTTAGCGCCGTGCTTAAATGGGTTCCCGAGGTTGTTGTCTAATCTGATATTCAAGCATTCTTTGTTGTATAATACTTGATTGTGTTTTATAAAACCTTGAGCAAATTGTCTCACGAATTTTCAAAGAGTATTTTTTTTTAAATACGATTCAAAATTCTGCTCAAGAAGACTATCTCTCGAATAAACTTCATTATTTGAGGGGGAGTATTTTGTTAAAAGAAAACAAATTTTGTATTAAAACGGTGGCTTGTGCACACATAACAGTGCACAACCCGTTCTTTGCAAAGAAAGGACCCTGAGGTACGCTTCAGTGCCTCAATCCTAATATAAGGAGCGAAAGCTTCTTACTTTTGAGTAGAATTATTCAAAATTTTAAGTTTTTCATAATTCTGCTCAAAAGAACAAGTATTCCCTCTCGTAATCAAAACCTCAAAAAGTTATTTCACTTATTGAGGGGGAGTACTTGAAACAATCTTTGTTCAAAATGATAAGTTCTTAAATGGTTTCTTCCCACAAACCTCAAACAGCATATTTTAATCAAAAATGTTCTTCAAAAACAACATCAATATGCTATTTTTGAGGGGGAGAAAAACAAAAAATGATTAAAATATGGTAACAAATGTGGAATCTCGTATGAGCTCGACTCTAATATTACCTACGAATTGACAAAACTTAACTGTCAATAATCGAAAGGACTTGTCCTGGGGTCTAACCAGTGATGTAAGCGTGTCTCGAATAGGACTTGTCTAAGTAGAGTGTACCGTTTCGAGAAATTCTCCTTGAATATGACCAGGACGGGTAATAATTTCAAGTTGGTCTAACCAGTGATGTAAGCGTGTCTCGGAGCGGTCATGTTCACTGAGAATCTATCAATTCAAAAGTGCGAACTCCACCCAACATGTGTAAACATTCTTTAAAATTCATAAGCACATGTGAAGGGGGAGTATTTCTAAAAATGGAAAACTCTCAAAGTGTTAACAAATATGTTTTATAATCATAAACACTTTGAGAGATTTTACAAAAGGTTTTACGGCATGTGATCAATAAATCTAGGATAAACATGGAGTAATAAGGTGATAAATATTAGGTTTATGTCCTATGATTCGCCAGAGCCGGAGGGATCTACCCAAGGACAACACCAATAGTTTAGAACTAGAAGTCCTTAGGTATATTGAAAAAAGGATAAAAGAAATGAAAGGAGAAAGAAGGGGTTGAAGAATTAAAAAGAAAAGTTAATGAAAGGGTGAAAAGAAATAGCCCTCCAAATGTTCAACCTTAGGGCAGAAACCGGGTTTAATTCATATGCTACTGGTTATCACCAAGGTGATGCCGGTATTGAAGACAAGACGTCATGGACCCAGTGACTCACTGCACTTACCTTCTAGCCACTCAAGTATCTCTCAAAAGGTACTTGTTTCATTTCTCATGGAGAACCTTGCATAATCTATCGACCTCTCATTCCGAGAATCGTTGATATTGAAAAGGAGGCACTCTGCTCCATGCCTCCGACGACTAAAACCAAAATGCACTAATCGAGTCTAGAGCCATGAGATTCATCAAAAGATCTCTTAGGATACACTTTCCATAATCTACACTTGTGTTCGCCAAAAAGGAAACAAGTTGTATAAGAGTCTTTTGTGAGATCTTCGGATCTTGCCACTTTCATCATGGTGGTTGTTACTATGTATCAAACGATTTACAGTCGTGGAGTGATACTTCGGTATACTTCAGCAACTCACCTGAATTGTTGGTGTACTTCGGTGCACCTGTGTAAACCTTTTTGAGGGTATCCAATTCAGGAACAACCTTTGTAAGGATTAGAGAGAGTCTTCACACTATGTTGTTGATTATCTCAAAGTCTGAACCTGTAAGTGCTGGAAATCCCGCTAAAGAGATTCCTTTCACGAATCGAGTCCTGAAAATGTGGGTCGGTATTTAGATTATGTGAAAACGTAGAGGGGGGGGGGTGAATACGTTACCGTTTTAAAATATTAAAACTTTTTGTATCAAATATCCGATCAAGCTTGTTGTAATATGAAAAATGTCAATTATAGTCTATGACTAATATAAGCATACACTAACACAAGTTGTCACACAAGCATAACCATCAAGTCACAACACAAGCATAACCATCAAGTCACAACACAAGCAATAATATAATGCAAGTATAAAATTAAAGCAGTAAGTAAAAGAAAGTGCAAACCGGACACGAGTATTTATAGTGGTTCGGTCACAGATCTCCTCTCCGCCCTACTCCACTCTCCGAGTACCCAACTCGAGAGTTACTTCACTAAATCAACAAGCTCCCTTCTCGGTGGAGAAAACTTTTACAAATGTCGCTTACACTTTTTCCGGTACAAAGCTAAATACCTGGTTCTAGTTCGAGGTAGAACCAACCTGACGTCGCCTATACAATATTTCTGACACTAAGCTAGATGTCGAGTTCTTTTACAAGGGTACAACCACTCCCGTTATGTTTTATGGCCCAACATTAAAACCTTGTGTTTTATGGCACAAACACATAAACCATCTAATCTAGTTAGGTGAATAGATAGTGATGATACAATGATGTTTACAATGACGATCCATGACAAAAATGTTTAATGGATATGAATAACTAATCTAAATGAACTTCCATTGATAGAAAGCCTTCAATGGATGAAGATCACAAGCTCCCTAAGCTTGTTGTGATAGATCTATATTTATGTATGCTTGTGGTGGATGATGACTCAAGATATCTGAGCTTGCTTCACATGATCATTTCGGGAGTATGCTTACAACATAATGAAAGTTAGTAACATTATGATCATGTGAGGCTAATTAATGTATGTTACTGCATTGTTATCTACTGATCTAAATGTATGCAAAAGGGTAGAGAGAATATGTATTCAAGTGGTTGAGAAATGAGTGAACAATGGGCTGCTATTTATAGCCATTTGGCTTCAACAACCCACGGATCACACGGAACCAAAAAAAGGGTTCCGCCCTTTATAATTTTTGGTTCCGTGGTCTCCTGACAGAAAATCTAAAAATCTTTATCAAATCTTTCCAAAATCAAATCTAAATCTTTCCAAGATCTTTCCATAATCTTACATGAAATCTAACCAAGATATATTCTTAGATTTTGCTAGACTAGGATGATCCAAGGCATGATGTAATAAACCATTTTCTTTTTTACTTAAGTATATAGGAAAGTTAACTTGTAAAATGAATTGTAACTAGTTTAGACAAATGTCTATTTTAAGTGCTTGTCAAAATAAAATGTATTTTGTCAAGTGTAAGTAAACTTTAGTACTTAATGCAAAATGTAAAATGAGGTTCGAAATAGAATGGTTAATCTATTAAAATACTTAATGACTCTAAACGTATTTTAAACATTCTAAATGATTTGTTAAGGGGTTTGATCATAATGCCACATAACAAACATGTACGAACCTGTGTTGTAGCATACGAGGACTTGAGGTGTTGAATGTATGTTGAGACAAAATATGATTACGAGTAACTTGTACATTTTACGTTATGTATCAAGTTACATGTTTGTCATCAATCAAAACAAACGAGACTGTATAGATTAAATATCGTAATATTTGCACTAACAATCTCTCCCTTATGATGATGACAAAATATGTAAACGTGATAGACAGTAAAATGTAAAAAGTTTCTTGTATCCGTATTACCTTCTACACCTTCTCCATTTACACTCTTCTCCCCTTTTTGTCGAAACAAAAAGGGTATGTCCTTGGAGTTTTAAACTTCATGTCTCCCCGAAAAGGCGAGCTTGCATCATCCCTAGTGAAGTTAAATTGTCTACTCCAATCCCATATGGTTGTTGCGTCCCCTTAGGTTATTGCCCTTGTGTGGTAGCGGATCCATGGATCAAATTAAGACTCTTAACCTACATCAAAGTTAGTTTTGTACAACATATAAAAATTATATGAGAAATGCATGATGAAGAAAATGCACATAGCAAACGATACACGTGGGTAAGCTATGTTAGACTATCTTCTCCTCCTTTTTATCGAAACACAAAGGTGCGTCGAAGAATGAGAATGATTATGAATGTGTGCATACTCCCCCTTGACGGTTGCTCCCCCTTGATCGAGGCGTCAAAGTATGATTAAAAAGCTACAAAACAAATATTAGTGCAAAAATATATTCGTCCTTGGACGAGTATGTGATATACAACAAAGTGTGTATAAGATGCATTCTATAAATGTTTGACGGAAGCTCCCCCTTTCTCTAGGGCGTCAAGATGAACCTACAAAACAAATATTAGTATAATAGAAGTTTTGTCATTAGACAAATATGTCATATACAACCAAGTGTATAGACGATGCAATATGAGTGCTTGATGGATATTCCTCCTTGTTCGAGAGTGTCAAGAAGCACCAAAAATAAGGAAAATAATTGATGCAAACTTCATCCTTAGATGAGTATGTTATATACAATCGAGTGTATATGATGATGAACCTACAATGAAAGAATTAGTGCAATATATTTCATCTTTTTGACAAAGAGAAAATAAGATGTATATATGCAATATATAAATGATATAATCACAAGCAACTCAAAGTAGAGAACCATGATTATGAAATCAAATATCTCATGAAGTGTAGTCTTCTAATAAGAATTACAGTCATAAAAATAAAAAAAAAGAGAATATAATATGATAAGAGCCTACAAAATAATGCCTAGAAAGAAGATATGAAGTGAAGTTGGAATATTTAAGAGTTAGAGTGAGTGGTGCTAGTGTTGGTGTCGGTTTACTAGTAGGATTCATAGAAGGTTGTGGTGATAACTTGATAGATGACTAAAGATTGATTAAAGTAGGTTTTTCGCTAATCCATGGTGGAGATGATTAGTGAAGATGGTGATGGAAGGTGGTGGTGAAAACGTAGACAACTATTAAAGAATTAGAAACTCAAATGCTATAACGAATATAAAAATAGAAAATATGAACTCATACAATCCTTATCTAAAATTCACATCTCGAGGGATATGACTCTCGTAATGCATTTAGGTTACGATTTGAATGATATTATTGATGCTAACAAGAACGAAATTCATTCATTGATTGACACAAATTAAAAAAATGACCTATTCTAGGTGAAAATAGGAGAGAGTATTAATTGAGTATTAACATGGTTTTGACCGACATGATCTTTTATGACATTATCATCTACCAAAGATGATGTATCATGCCATAATATATGCTCGAATGGAATTAAAAGGAAGTGAAGACAATGAGCACCTAGGAACAGAAATTCCATATGAAAAAATTAAAAATACTAAATACCTATATGAGGATGAGAATGACATCATATGATGGGAGAGTGTTGGTTACACCAACGTGTTGAGAATGACGGTTTTGATTAATATATCATTTGCACTGACAATGACGTGCATGATATGTGTCGAGGAAGAAAAGGATGAGATCCTATGGTGGTGTTCTAGACAATGAAGTTGTGAGGTCCTAGTTTTAGAAAAATCCTAGACTCCATTTAAATTAGTTGTTGGTTGTGGAGATGAAGAAGTTTGTCAAACACATGATGTGTTTTTCACTTGATGAGGTATTGGTGCAAACTTGTGATGTTGGGTTAAAAAGGCTTGAAACACTTGTGGTTTTATGAACCGATTTTAACTAAATGGTGTGTACTTATGTGTTGGTATTTTAGGGTGTAAGAAATATGAGTAAGTGTTCTTTAATACATGTTGACAAAAGACAATTATGTGAATGAATTTCTTTCCGTCTTAATCGGTGGACATCCAACATAATGTGTAATGCATCGAATGAAGAATGACGATAAAGTGTTTAGGAGGTTGCAGGTTAATGAAAGCGATGAGCTTAGTAATGTTTTTGAGGACGTTGGTTAGCATACAAAGAACTTCATCCTTGAAGTCACGTAGCTCTTCTCTATCAATGCGAGATGATCGCATGACGAGCCATGTGGTTTCCTCATAGGAGGTGTAGAGGATTAGGAGTATTGTTATAACTAAATAGTGATGGAGATGAGTTTTTTTTGGAAAGCGGAAGTAATAATGAGATTTGGAAAGAGGTCGATTGAAAGATACACAAATGCAATGCCAAGCCTCTAAAACTTAATTCTATATGCTTTAAAAACTATATGCAAGTGAATGGGTCCCATAAACATATTACTAATCTACGTAGCAATAAAGGGATTACAATTATGCGAAATAGGCATATAAAAGTTAGAACGAAGTGAGATAACAAATAATTTGTTATCAACCTATAAGACAAAAGTGTTAGTGATAAAAGATGTGAATATGATAGAAATCATAAGATAACATCCTATATAAACAAAAACAACATGTTCGACTACTAGAAAAAAAATCACCACACAACATGATAGCATCAAGAAAAATAATCATATTATGCAAGAGCATGACATTATATGAAATACTTCATTGTGAGATTGTTTTGTCATTAGGCTTAAGCATATAATGATTCATGTGATTAATTTGTAGGATAAAACGACTTCTAAATGTTTATCATACCAAAAGCACTTTGACAAATTATAAGTGCACACGTGGCAAACAAATAGTGTGACAAAGTCACAAAAGAAGCAAGATGAAAGATTCATGCAAACCAAGTTTAAATTATAACATTTTGGAGCATGTATTATTTAGACCAACCTAAGCATAGGTTTAATGAATGCCAACAAATAAAAAAAAAAAAAAAAAAAAAAAGCTTTTAAACATAGATACATCATATAAAAACATCATGTATCAAAATGGCATATCATGAGTTAACAAGTAACACGTTAATCTTGCAAAACATCATATAAGGAAAGAAAGAAAAAAAAAACATGATAACATCAAGATACTTAATCATATCAAACAAAAACGTGTAATCAACAAATATATGTGTAATGCAAGTGATTTTAATAAACTAAAGTAAGAAAAGGCATATCTACTACTTGTTTGATTAATATTACTAAGGCGAGGCAAAATATCTTATTTTAACACTTACTTTGGGCAAGTATAGGAATAAAGATTTTTCAAGTTGGAGAATGAATATGAGAATAATACTAGCGGTGCTCAATTAAGGCTAAACACGACCATTTTTACGGGTGAAACCCAACTTCTCTCCTGGAATCAATTTAACCGTTAGGTTAGATTGAGTTTCTAGTGCAATAGGTTCTCCAGTAGTCATTCTCATGTAAGAAAGATTGGAATTTCTATTTTTGCCTATTAAAGTATATAAAAGATGATAGTTTACCAATACTTGGCCCTATATTCAAACTAATGGTCAAAGAAAGTGTAATGAGATTATAGAAAGATTGATGTGTTACTTTTATAAGAAAGAAGAACTTAAGGGATTTAAGTTTTCAAGAACTAAATTAGTTATAAAGTTAATGTGGCCAAAAATAGAAAGAAAAGGGACTTGAGGGACCTAAGTTGCCAAATGGACAAACTAGAACTAGAACCAGCGTGTTTTAGTACTACAACCACCTTGTTCTAGCCTACAAGGACTATTCTTGTCAAATCTTTAAAGTGTCACTAGAACCAACTTGTTCTAGTACTAAGAATGAATTATTAATGTGCCAAGGGGACTAAAGTTGCCAACTAAGCAAGGTTCTAACTAATAAATAGATACACACTTCCTACATCTTCCAAAATGTTCTAGGAAAGTGTGGGTGTGTTTGTGTGTCAATGGAATATGCTAAATCAAGAACGTTCTCAAGAAAGTTCTTCGGAATTTTATTCAACAAGAATCTAAGTAAGGTTACCAACTTTAATAGATCTTGTGTATGCTCTAGAGATGTGTAGTTTTAACCGTGGATGTGCACAAGGTTTAAACTAGATTATGAGCAAGGTTAGGTTATGATGTACGCTTGAAAGAAATAGATACAAATAGTATCTTTCAACAAATAAGATTATCCCATGGGATAACGTCATCATGCTTATAAAAACAAGTATTACATGATGAAGGAGATACGCTAGTTCATAGAACTTGTAGATGTTTGTTCAAGATCATTTAGCCAATGAGGTGTAATAAAATCTCTTGTAACACAACCGTTCATGTCGCAAGGAGAGAATGATGCATAGGATATACATTATCCTTTTAACAAGATGAAAACTAAAAGCATGATTTCTTAGGCATAATGTTTTCTGAAACATCATGTTTTCCTAAATGAAGATATGAACCCAAAGTGTTTGAATCGGATAGTCCTATCCTAAATATACTTGGTCTCAAGATTATATTCACTAGATGATGACAAGAGGAATTTACTCGAGTTTCTTATGTATACTCCTCAAGAGTCATTGTCGCTCGGGGTGCATGAGATTGGCTTTGAGATTGTATTTTAACATATGTTGTTAAAATGTTGATTTAAGGTTTAACGAAACTTATGCAGAAGTTTAGCGACAAAGTATTACTAATACTTTGATAACTTGTGAAAGTAGAACTACTTATACCTAGTGGAAATTGATAAAAATGAATGCGAGCATCATGCTCATTTGATAGTGGAGGTTCTAGCCATAATGAATCATCTAAGTCCCTATAGGTGGCAAAGAATGTTTGAGTTAGTTCAACGTGCATTTGATTCGGTACGAGTGTTGGACAAAGGGATTTTTTAGCAATGCACTCAACGGATTCAAATGATGGTAAGGATTGTGGATTGGTTGATTTAGATGGTAGGTCTTCTAGTGTGTCTAAATAAGGATGTGGTGATGTAGAGGTTTGTTGTACTATGGGAGCACTTAGGTTTCATAGATGTTGAAGACAACAAGGATGTATACTAATTCTTGTGGTCCATTGGTTGGTACAACTAGTGGGTGAAGTTCTTTGAAGTTTTTGGTCATGTTTGTGAAGCTTAGCGGCTGAGACATATCACAGAGGTGAATGTGATGGGATGATGGTGAAAGAACAAGTGAATTTAAGTGATAAATGTTCAAGGATGAAAACCTATTGACATTTGCTTTATTCCTATTGATTTGGAGAGTGTTAGGATAAGTGTCAAAGTGGGGTAAGTGCCAAAGTAGGTGTTTGTCTTGGATAGGTGTTAAAGTCATGATAGGATAAGTGTTTTAACATATGTTGTTAAAATACTTGGGTGTTGATTTTTCGGATATGACTTTTAATGACTACAGTCGTAAGTCAAATTTACTTGAATATTTGGAATGAAATACTTAAGTTCTTGTGAGAACCCTCACCAAATCAGGTTAGTCAACAATGACCATTGACCCGGCATTTGACTTCTAATTAGAAATTATAGCGCTCTAAAAATTTGGTGAACATTTTATTTATTTATTTTGATTTTACCCTAAGTACTATGAATATTAATAAGGGATTTAAACCTCATACTATGTACTAATTTAATCAACATGTGTATTAACCTAAGTTTATACAGTAACTAATATTTGTAAACTTACCTAACCTTGTCTAAGACATATAAACGATTTGCCCTTGTGTCTTTAAATCCTATACACGTCTAACTTGTCCATAAATTAGGAGATAAGAAAATTACAACTACACGACATACAATTACAAACATTACAACTTACCATAAATTAGAAGATAAGAACAAATATTGACACCCTAAGTCTATAAACCAGATGATAAATCACATTAGACAAATAAAGCGACAGAACATAAAACTTTACAACTTCCATGGGCTAGCTTTTTCAATCATCGTCATAATACATTACAAATTTTATTTAATTTTTGTTAAATTTCATGCATATCATTCGACCATTCATATCATGCAAAATATTATATACACCGAGAACAATACTTCTTTGCTAAGATATATCATATTATTGAAATTATTTACACTATCAAGTAATTAGATGAAATATTGGCTAGTCGTATATCACTCTTTGTGATTTATACGATTCTTATTTGCTTCCATTTATGCAAAACGCGTTTTTCCTCCCTATATCTAGGAGTCAAACTTTCTTCATTCTTTACCTATCCAAAAGAAAGCAAATCAAACAAGTTCTGTTTATTTCTCTCAAGACCAGACGCCATCTTGTTATTCTCAAGACCTAGACATTTGTAATTCTTACTTCAAGGCTTTGTTGCTGCTGTGGTGCGTAGTTCGTGGTGATCAAAAGTTCATAGTGGTTCACTATTGTTGCCGCTGAGGTTCTTGGTTTGGGTTATTATTACGTTTTCTCTCGCTTTCCATTTGCAGCCACGTTAAGGTACTCAAAAATCTACCATACGACCTAAAACTTAATCTAATCTAATTCCGTTATCTCGTTATTATATGCTCTTGATATGGCTGCTACCTTGATAAGCTAACGTACGTATACAAGAGCCTAACCTGGAAAACGTTTATATGAAACTAGTCAAAACTATCCGACCTTTGTTCTTGCAATCTGTCTCGACTTTCATGTGAGTTTAGTGTGTTCGTTAAACGTTTATAAGGGTTTGTGTGAGTCGTTGTTTAGGTCTAAAATAAAGCTTTGGATATGTGTATAATCAGTTTTTAAAATGTATAAGTTTGTGGTGTACTGTGGTCTCACTAAAACAGTTTTGGTGGTGGTTAGCTTGTGTCTCGCTATATACTGATTTGGTCTCATGTTAGGGGTCTCGCTCGGGTTTTAATTCAAAAAGGGTTGTGGTAAAAGTGTCCTGCTAAGGTTTGATATATGTGTGTCGTATGTATGGCGCTTCTTCTTCCATGTCGATCATGTCTCGCGGTGTGAGTGTGTGTTTGAATCTATCATGGGTCGAACGTATAAAAAGCATGGGTCAAATATGTTTTTGAGGTTTATAATTTTATGTGTGTGTTGCAGTCATGGTATTTTGATGACGATCACGTCTTGTGTATACCTGGTGTGATTCGGTCTCGCTAAAACTTGTTTTTTTGCCTCGCTTGTGTGCCCTTGATTCGAATTGATTCAGTCTAGTTATAACCTTGTTTTGGTCTCGCATTTGTGTCCTTGTTTCAGTTTCGATCTATCTATCGTCTAGAGAATATCTTGTACTTCAAAACGCATGCATAATATATAGGGATGGGTAAGACTGTACGCATGCATGACAAACTAATAAGATAAATTGCATACTGTTGAACTAGTAACTTAAATATTTAGTAACATTGCATGAAAAGTTTACATATGTAATTTAATGCGAAATGTAAATTGAATCTAAACTTAGTATGGATATATTACGGTTGAAGAAGATAACATTGCATGAAATATTTGGTATAGTTAGTTTATTATAACTGTTATAATATATAGTAAAATACGACAAGTTGTTCTACTAATGATATTTTGGAGATTTGTTCGCAAGTGCAGTATCATGTTTAATGTTAATTCAGTTTATCTTACTTGATTTTAATAATAATAATAATAATAATAATAATAATAATAATAATAATAAACATCACTAATTAATGGATATAATTTGAAATGAGACTACTAAACTTTGTAAGTCATTATTTTGAAACTTCATTTTATACTACCATATCAAGTAAACTATAAAGAGTCAAACATGGAGATTTCGCAATAAGTTCGGCCATGCTTAAAGCTTAAAGAACTACTACTAACTTACGTAACTAAAATTTACAATAAGTATACAATAAGTTGTAAAGGATTAAGCATAATAATAAGTTATGTATAATTAAATAATAAGTGCCTATTAATTCGTGTAGATCCATTGAAGAAGGAGTAGCTTGGGATATCTTTGATTTAGTTGCTTGCACTTATCTCATTTTTCTCTTCAGTGTTAAGGTGAGTTTTCGTGGCCCCTTTTTATATATTTTTCTTGGGGAAAAATGATACTCAAATCATTTCAAGTTTTATGCCGTGCTTAAATGTTTGTTTTTATTATTTTTGGACAACGTTGTGTATATAATAGTGTTAGGTGCACTAGTGGTTTTGGTGTTGTTGTGTGGCCTCATGTCTTGGGTATAATCTTTTGACATGGGAGTACTCATGTTTTAGCTCCAGCTGGTAGGCATACGTGTAGTACATATGTGTTATGGGTGGTTACCCGATTAGCCAACACTACTAGAAAAAGGGCTTTCCTTGACTCCAGATGCGAGTCAAGAAGAGACCTTATGACGCGCACATTGGAGTCAAGGAAAGACCCGTCATAAATATTCATGACTCGCATATGTGCGTCATCCCTCTATGACGCGCATTTATGACCCACGTTTTATGACTCTCCTTTTTGCGAGTCATAACCTAATTTTTTTTTTTTAAAAAAAATTAATTTTTTTCAGTTCCTAATTTTCTATTAAATGACAATTAAAAACCTGATAATACAAAATTAAAAACACAAATATCAAAATTAACACCAAGAAACAAGCTCCAACATCAACTGTCTTGTAAGTCATTACAATAAAACTATCGAATACATAGATTTCAGATTTCTGACCAAGTCGTTCACAAACTAAAACTCAAAACTAGAAAGAGATATACACACTTAAGTACCTAAATCTCCTCCTTCATAGCTACCAAATTACGCCTTGATAGCATACTGGAGAGCTTGTTGGGAGCACCACCAGTAACCTTAGCAACACGAAGAAGAGCAAGTTAGCCAACGCCCCATCCTCTGAATCTCCTTCCAAGTCCTTTATAAGCCCTTTTATTAGTTCAAAAAGAACCTCAACCTGCAACAGATAACCAATCATGAAGGTAACACAATATTGGTCAATCACCTCAACAACGGAATGATGAGTAAAACAGTAAAGATGTTCAATACCTTGTCAGCAGAAGATACACAAGCTTGGTTGGTCATTATGCTTTGGATGATAACCATAGCCATTATTTTATTAGTCCCATTATCAAGGTGATCCATTACTCGAGGATAATTAGACAGCGTCAAGGAAGTGACGATATCACTGTATTTTTCAAGTGGAGCGCTCAAAAGTGCAACAACTTGTTTTGTCGCTCTACTGTCTTCAAGCTTAGGTTTGTTAGAAAGTTTCTTAACACATGATCCTTATCCAAGAAGAGAGCAAAATCTTAACATTTCATTTTTAAAACTGATATGTAAAGCTAAATGATGAAATGATCAGCAGCATGGAGTCGTGTGAGGTACATATTTACTGCATAAAATCTCCTAAAATCATCTTATTCGAAAATCTGGATACCCAAGTGAGTTAGTTACCTGATAAAGTTGGGGACCTTTGTCATCATAACCAGCAACATTGTACTTGAACTGAAAGCAATCTCTCCTGCAAGCATTTTAACTTTCTCCACTAGAAGGTCCATCTGATCTATCGAGATTACGCCCTACAATTAAACAAAAGATCATGAATAACAAAGTTAATATTAAGTTGTTTACAAACAAACTTATGCAATTCGCAGCAAGTCTATTAAAAACTATTAGTCCAAGATGAAAAACAAGCAGAGAGATGTTGAAACAGCTTATACAAGTTAAGATAAGTCCAATTGAATCTGATGAAAGGGTAATGCAATAGTGAACACCCCTAATGACCCACTTTAACCCATGAACCAAACACCCTATAAGTTAACTGTTTTGAAGTTTAAAACTAATAATGACCAAATTAATCTGTGAATCAGACTTATTAATAATCAACTAACTTAACTAGACTGAAATAAGCACTACTCAAAAGATAATATGAGGTAGAGTAAGTACCTCCTCAGTCTGAAATCGTTAGCATCCTGCAGTATAATTAAAATTGGTAAATACATATCTGTTTCGATTAATTAACTGAGGAGTAAGACAAATCAGCAGATTATAAAGTTATCAAAACAATAATAATCATTTTTACCTTATGGCCCGGCCTCTTTTACCATCAAAACAATCCACAACATTACCAAACTTCAAACTCGACACCACCTATTTGAACCAAACCCATACACAACCATGAACCAAACTTGATACCAACCACATTATTACTCATTTTTATTATTTATTTACACGTTTTTATTTGTTTATCTCGCAACCCGAGGGTTTTTGAGACAAACCCGTGGTGATAACTTGATAAAAATGGTGGGTTTACCCACCTTGATGCTCGGCTCGAACAAGAAACACGAAAAGAGGAAAAAGGTGTTCGGATTCGAGTATAAATCTTAGATTGAAGTGGTGTTAATGTAGGTCAAATGGCGCATTTGATAGCTTAAAATGACGGGAAGGAAAAATGGTGAATGATGGTGGTGGAGGTGTAGGTGGACGCGCAGCGGTGGTGGAGTTCTCGCCGGATAAGTGATCGGAGAAGAAAGGAGATGTGGGTGGGTGTGTTTGTCGGCGTAGAGAGAGAAACAGAGAAGTTGAATAACCCTAAGGGGTTATTATATGTGGTATTTATATGGGTGTGGGTGCAGACTTTTAGAGGGGTTTGAGAGGGGGCGGGAGTGTTTTGAGTGTTTTGAATAATTTTAGAGGGGTTTGAGAGGGAAGTTTTAGTGTTAAGAGCGGGAAGTGTTTTTGGGCAAAAAAAAAAACGAAGGAGATGACCCCTATTTATGACGAAGCAAAACGAGCGTCATCTAGCAGGCTAAATTTTAACTGATTATGACCCATATGTTATGACGCTTTTTAAAGCGAGTCATCTTCGATAAAAAATTTACTCGTTATGACTCTTATTTTATGACTCTGCTATTTGCGCGTCATCTTTTAGTGTGCGTCATAAAATGCGAGTCAAGGAAAGCCCTTTTTCTAGTAGTGCAAATGGGTGGCAACCTGACTAGCCAATGGGTGGTTACCTATGATTATGATATAACTGCTTGCCCTATGCTTTATTATTATTATTTGCACACTTGTCCTACTTATATATTATGCACGGTAAATGGTTTTACTTACTTTAAACCTACGAACTCACCAACGTTATGTTGACATTTTCGAGTATTCATTTTCAGGTGATGATAATAAGACAGCTTAAGGAAGTTGATTCTTGCATGGCTTAGCGAGAGACCTTAGGAATTATCTTCGTGGATTGCTATTATTTCTATTTGAGACATTTTTGTTGTTTTTGGATTATGTTGCATTGTTAGGAATAATTTTGCCCAGTTTGGGAGACTTCTTGGTTTATTATATGACTATGTGGTTGTGGTTCGACTAACCATGATACAAGTCCCCTACTTGTGTCTGGCGTCGTTATGACATTTGGTACTATTTTCATTTAGTGAATTCTCTATTTTTTTAACCATGTGTTATGACGATTCCTTTCTATTATGCTTCGCGGTTCCGCCTTGGCGGGGTGTGACAGTTGTCAATCCTACTTTGTTGAGATTGGATAGCACTCAAGGATAGCAAGACTTGATAATACATCTATAACCTAAGTGTGAGTTATGACTCGATGTAAATCCTTATCGTCTTGAAGGATGACACATTATTTTCTTGTTAACCAAGTGCGGTAACATATGTAGATACAAGACAATATCTATAGTCATAAGTTAGACTTGTGATTTTGATATTGTATGTAATCTTTGCAAATAATAAGTCCGGATTTGTTAGGAGGTTGTCAAGTCACAAAACAAGTCAAGCTAATGGGTGAAGGATGAGTAAAGTACGGAAGAATGCAGTGAATGTGTGTAATGATTACAAAATCTCAGTGGTCCACGGATTGCAAGGAACCAATTCTAGGGTTCCTTCCTTTATAGAGAAAGGTACCTTGGAGCATTTTCATGAAATTTGAAAGTATGATTAGAGATGGTTATCCTATTGGTGCAAATGAGATGACATGATCCTAATATGAGTGAATATCGGTGAAAAGAATACTAGTAACAAAAGTGAGTGATCTAGAGTGCGGGATTTAGACGAAATTTATAATGTGTTATTGCAGGCTGGTGGCACAAAAACATATAACGGGCGGAACCCATATTTTGGTGCCGCCCCATCCGTGGGTAAGATTTTGGCGGTACCAAAAAATCTTAACAGTGGGCATTTTTAAATCCCCAAAACCTGTTCAAATCCCGTAATTTCTCCTGAAACATGTGTGTGGAAAATTAGAAGGGGGGGTTGAATAGTTTTACGTCTTTTTAATTTATGAAAACTTTTGTTTACTTTTTAAAACTTCGATTCTATCTTATGTGAATTCAACTCTTGATCAATATGAACAAATATAAACAAATATAGATAAGCAATGCAAGTAAAGTAAATATAATGAAATGAAAGATAGAGATGGAAAGATCAAACCACAACACGGAGATTTATAGTGGTTCGGCTACAAGGACACCTTCCTTGCCCTACTCCACTCCTCGAGTCACCTACTCGAGAGTTTTCTTCACTATGTCAACAAACTCCCTTATGGCGGAGAAACCTTACACAACTTTAGCTTACACCGGTTTAACGACACAAAGCTAGATGTCGAGTTCTAATCGTAGCTAGAACCAATCTCACGACTTGTACACAACTTCTACACAACTTAATCATGACTGCTTCACGACGGCTTCACGACTTTTTCACGACTTCTTCTCCACGACTACTTCACGACTACTTCACAACTACTTCTACACTACTTCTTTACAACACAACTAGTTACTTACACTTAGATCTACTTATCACAACTATACAACACTTTACACAACTACAATGATGATATGAGTTAATCTATAATACTTCTTCTCTAGTTGAAGGAGTATTCTTCTTTTGCACTTTGATGGTGGAAGCTTGGATCACTTAGAAACCAATGCTTAAGAGAATATGATCAAAGGGTTTTTAGAAAGGATTTACAAGATTTAAAACAGAAGGTTTGAGGTGCAAAAGGTGAGTAAAAATCCAAGGGAAGGCTGGTATTTATAGGCAGAAAAACTGGACAGCTGGAAGCTACTGGAGCGTGGCCGGCCCCTTTAAATAGGGGGGCGGTCCCCTTAATTTTAAAAGGGGGCCACCTAGCATAATTAAGGGGGCCGCCCTCCCTACCCGTTGCCCAGTTTTGTCTTTTTGTGGGGAAGGTTTTTCTGGAACATTTTTACTGATTTTGGTTGAAATTTTGAATTCATAAATTTATAATGAATTAAACCTTTTTATTTATTACCAAAAATGTTTTCTAAAAGATATAAAATGTTTTTGACATTTTATAAAAAATCTAGTGTTTAAGAAAATGTTCCTTTGATCATATAATGCATTAAGCATTAGTTCATTCATACCTTAAGTGATTTGAGTTGTAGAAATAGATATTTACAACTAAACACTTGTCTACGTCATAATTTTCCGATTAATGATTTTATATTTTGTGATTATCAAAACGTAGAGATATCAAAAAATATTAATAACGTGTTTAGGCATTATTTATATCAACAATCTCCCCCTTTTTGATGATTACAAAATCTAAACTCATTAAATTGAAAAGTTAATTTTTAATTAAGTATTTAGTGAGTTTATATCTATTTCTCCCCCTTTTTGTAGAATCAAAAAGGTTAAGCCGACAAGTTTTAGAAATAAAATTTGTCGGGACGATAACTCCCCCTTGGTGTGTACTCCCCCTCGTTCGTGTGCATAAATGAAACGATATATGGGATTCTTGCAAGAAAAATATTAGAAGCACAAGCATATATATAGCAAAGATAAGCATGCATATAAAATAAAGACATTCATTCATAAAAGAAATGGTGTGTATAAATACACAAACATTTAAGATTACATTCAATCCTACATAAGCTAGTAAGTAATGCAATCTACATAATCACTCTAGGAGTATATGATCTTCCATGGGGCTTGCACACAAAATGGTTTTGAAAATTATTTTTAATTAAGCATTGCATATGCTTAATTGGGTGAAAATGGAGGTGGTGGTGGTGTAGTGGGTGAAGGTGGTGGTGGTGGTGGGTTGGTAATCATGTGTTCAAGTGATGAAAACATGTAGTGTATCTCATCTCTAAGACCGAAGATTATGGTCCGGTTATGGATGCAACAAAGACAATTGTCACCATGGGCTTCAAGCAATGCCCAAGGTATGGGAAAGAATGGTTGTGGGATTGGTGATGGTGAGAAGTGAGCATCAAGAGGTGTGATGGGTGATAAGGAAATGGCAAGTTGGATGGATGGATGTTCTTGAGTGGAAGATGGTGATGATGCTCTTGGTGGTGATGATGGTAGGTGGGAGTTGATGTAGTCATTAATGGATGAAGTGGATGGTAAGGAGGAGGATGATGTGCCATGAGTAGATGGTGTTTTTGATGGAGCATTTGGTGCACTTGGGGATGAACATTGAGGTGGTGGTGATGGAGTTTTGGTGTCATCTTGGGTTAAGTCTATGAAAAGTTGTTTTGGTGGTATGATGACAAGTCTTTGCTTCCTTGGAGTCTTAGAGATGGAGGATTTAGGTGATAACATGGTGATTTGGGATGATGAGGGATGATGGAATGAGAGGTGATTGTTTGGAGGGAATTTATAATATGAAAATGTGATTAGTTTAGGTAAATTTTTGAGGTTTTGTGGTAAGATTCCAATACCAGTTCGTTCATTAAGAGAAATGGTAGCTGGGGCTAGATAAAAGGGGTCACATGATGCAAAAGAAAACAGTGAATTTTACTTCTCAGATGGCCGGTCCCCTTAATTGCTGGCCGGCCCCCTTAAAATTAAGGGGACCGCCTAGGGAATTAAGGGGGCCGCCCATCTGATGTTTTCCCAGGCGACCAAATTTGAAAATTTTCCAGAAAAGGGTCATTGTTAGGGTGTATTTGCAGCAAGCTCCATTTGAATCATGTACATGAAGAATGATTAAATAGTGGCATAAACATGTTTAAATAAGCATGTATACATTTAGGCTAAAAATAATCATATTATAGAATAAGCATGTTATTAATCATTAGCAAGCATATTAATTTAAGCATAGCATTCAAGTTCTAATCAAGAAAATAGATACTAACATACTATAACATGCAAGAAATAAATAATTCTTAAATACAAAACAAAATAAAATGTCTAAACACAATATTGTTCTAATAAGCCAACTTCCACATCTCATCTTTTCTTCTTTCCGAAAATATTCTTGAAAGCTTTCCCTATCGACTTGAAACCACCTCTAACTTCTTCATGCATCTGTTGAGTTGTGTTGAGTAATGCGGTTTGTCGTTCAAATAGGATTTGTTCGGTTTGTTCGGAAGGACGAGAAACTTGATAATCGGAATAGTTAAGTTCCTGGAGATTGTCCACGAACCTCGTGGGAGATGGAGTACTGACACGTGAGGTGCCTTCCTCCTCCTCATCATCATCTCCCCGATGACATGTGGAACTACGAGGTGCGTAGAGATTAGGGCGTCTAGATTTGCCCTTGTCACTACGAGATCGACGAAGTTGGCTACGAGAGAGAGGGCGTAGGACGGGATGAACGAATAGGTAAACATCACTTTCGAGATGAGGGAAATTTTCCATGACATAACGATAGAGACGGGTGAGGAACATGCCATAAGGAAGGTTGGCGTTGGGAGTGTTTTTGGCTGACATGATGCGATAGACAAAGAGGTAAGCCAAATTGTATTGTTCTTCTGCAACAATACAATACAACATGTGAGCAATGCTCGCCGTGAGATGATCACGGTGACCACCGGTATCGAACGCATTCTCGCGAATGAGTTCTTCCCAACGCTTCATGTCGGGGCTTAGCTCTTTAAGGATGATTTGGTTTGCATGAATTTCGACATTTTTTGACTTGATCCTTCGGCTATTCGTACCACGTTCTAGCTCGAGAAGTCCACGAATGTCGTCAGGAGAAGGAATATCAGAATAGTACGGACCATTATGAGGCCGATTTTTCTCAAGAGATGAGAGATCCCATTCATTTGAGAAAACAGCTTGACCGTTGTAAGGAATTTGGAGAATTTGACCAAACTGAGCTAGATTGAGAGTGATAAATTCGTTTTGGATCATAAAGGAAATAAGAATATAGCCATATGGATCGGTTTGCACCGTCACTTGGCTATAGAAGTCTAGAACGAAGCGAGGAATGATTGGCTCATTAATTTTGAAGAGACAATCGAGACGAACATTTGAGAACATTCGCTCAATTTGATCGGACTGATAGAAAGATGGATCGACAACTCTACCTTCGTGAATGTTTCTATTTTCGATGGGTCGATAGAAACATGCAATAGAAGGAGATATGCCGGGAGTTTCGAAGACTTTTGGAATGTAGACCTTGGTTTTGGAAAGATCACTGACTATAGCTTTAGGCATTTTTACAAAATGTGTTGCTAATCGAAATATAGGTGTTTGCCCCTTGCGAAATTAGCCGGAAATGGTGATTTGGTGAGTGGTTTTGGGTTGCAGCTCGTTCACAGCAGAGGGAGTGAGAGGTGTGTTTGAAAAATGGGGTGTTTGGCAAAGATTTTTGAAGGAAAAACGTTTTTGGAAGTAACAGTAGGCCGGTCCCCTTAATTATTAAGGGGGCCGCCCCCGTTTTCAAGCCGGTCCCCTTAAAATTAAGGGGGCCGCCGGCCCAAAAAAATGAATTTTGTCAAATTTTATTTTTGATAGCAAAATATTTTTATGTATATAGATAGATTTATTATATATATATCAAAAATACGTTAGGTTTTATTAGCACGAAGAGGGAATACTTGGCGCATTTTACTAACATTTCGTTAATAAATTTTTTTTTGACAATTTTGGATAAAATGATCAAGATGTCAAGTTGACAAAGGGTTTGAGGAATGATATGAATGTGTATGTGTGTGTGTGTATATATATATATATATATATATATATATATATATATATATATATATATATATATATATATATTAATTATGTATTTAGGTGGGATGTTGGATGATGTTGAGGGATGATGAGGAAACGACGGAGATGGGTGCTAATGACGATGGGAGTTTGTTACATAGTTTTCTTGTTAGAAGGTTCAGCTCCGACTTCTATGTTGATCCACTCAACTCACTTCTCTTCATCACCATGAGTTTTGCAAGAGTGGACAAAGAAGATTTTAATGTTGAACATTATAGTCCAAAAGAGGCAAAGGGGAAAGAAAAGGTTCGAGGACGAACAATTTCTTTTAGTTCTAGATAGTCAACAAATGACGTATCTAGGTTATGAGAGGATATGTATATATATATTATATATATATATATATATATATATATATATATATATATATATATATATATATATATATAGGTATATAAGAAGAGAACTTACTAACAAACACATAAGTATTTATTAAACTAAGCATTTAAGACTAAAGAGGGCATGCAATAGGCTAGTTTATTAATCTACGCATATAGTGGTGAGCAAGAAAGAGAGGCGTACCTTTTTGTCTTCAACATGTGATCTTCAAATACTTCAAAGTGTATTGACTTATAAAAGCCAATTACGAAAGAGATTCCGACTTTCCCGATGAGTTGAAATTCTAGCCACTTGGTCCCCATGGTCTGATTGGTCCATAGTTGTTTGAACAAAACATGGTTTGCAATTGACTCGGATGCATATATGGTGGAAGTATTCCCCAAGGATTGAAACTTGGTGGATTTGGATAATTCCACATTGGGTGACTATTATTTTGACGGTTTGGTCTATTTTGATTTCTTCTAGGTTGAGGAGTTTTAGGCCGAGGGTGAGGACTAGGTGGTCTTCTAGGAGGAGGTGTTTTTGACCTTAACTTTGGTTTAGAGTGTTCTACTTCATTTTTTAAAGATGGTTTATAAAAGGTTTTTACATCCTCATTACTAGCTATGGGTATTTTTGTATCTTTCATAAGTATATACTTAGGTTTTGACTCTAAAGGTTTTTGCTCACCAGTTTCACATTCAAAATTTACATTTTTAGTTTCACTATTTGAATCCTTAGTTGAATTAAATCCTAATCCGGTTTTATCTCCTGATATCCTTTGAATACTTAATATTTCCCTAAGTGAATTACTACTATTTTCGAATTTGTTAAGTTTACAAATTTCTTTCTTAAGTATTTCGTTTTCATTTTTAGTTTCTTGACATGTTCTACATTCAAAAACTTCTTTCCCTTTTTCTAAGTTATGTAGTTTAATTTTTAATTCTAGTATTTCCTTTTCTAATTGGTTATTTTTATGTTTTAGTGATTTATTTTTACTCATTACTTTTTGACCTAGTTTGCATAATTTATTATATTCGCTATCTAAGTCTTTTTCATCTAATGATAAATATTCATCACAAAAGTATTCGGTTTCGGAATGTACCTCGCTTGATGTCTTAGCCATAAGACATTTCTCCTCCTTTGTGGTTTCTTTCTCGTCTTCGTCACTATCACTCCATGCTCCTCCAACAAACGCCTTTTGGTTTTGCTCCTTTGACATCATAGGACATCTTCCGATGAGATGATTTGGATCATCACATTTGAAGCACTTCCTCTCGCTCTTGCTACCTTTGTCGTCTTTGTTTCTTTGGAGTGTCTTTCTTTCATCATGTGGTTGTCTAACGAATCTTCCTCGTCTTTTGAAATACTTCTTGAAGTCTCTTACGGCCATGGCATATTCTTCGTCATCACTATCGGAGGTTGAGCTATCCTCGTCACTTGATGGTTTCCTAGCTTTCAACGCGATTGACTTGCTTTGCTCTTTCTTTCCTTTGACCATCTCGGAGTCTTTCTTGATTATTGCTTCGTAGACCTTCAAGTTGCCAATCAACTCGTCAAGTTGAAGAGTTGACAAGTTCTTTGATTCTTCAATCGCCGTAACTTTAGCTCGCCATTTTGGATGAAGAGCCCTAAGAAATTTCCTAACAAAATTCTTACTAGAAAAACTCTCATCAAGTGCCTTTAAACTTGTGATGATTGTGTTAAACCTAGCAAAAGCATTATCAATTGATTCCTCTTCCGGAATCGTAAATTGTTCATATTGTTGAACAAGAAGATCTATTTTATTGTCTTTGACTTGACTATTACCTCGGTGAGTTATTAGTAAAGAGTTCCAAATTTCTTTTGCGGTTTCACACATAAAGATCCTTTCGTATTCTTTACGTGGTAACGCATTATAAATAACCATTTTTGCCTCATTATTTTTAGAAAGCTTTCTTTTTAAATCATCACTTTGTTTTTCAAAAGGTACTATTCCATCCTTTTTAGTTTCAAGATTATGTTGAATAGGTAAAAAATCACCATTAGTAATAATATGCCAAAGATCTAGATCTTTTGATTTCACATAAGTTTCGAATCGATTTTTCCAATAAAGAAATCCATCACTTTCAAATAGTGGTGGTCTTTGCATAGATTTCCCTTCTAAATATTTTTCAGATTCCGTAGATCGTTTCAAGTTTTAAAATACAGTTTATTTTTAAAATCTTGTTTGACGTGGCTTTGATACCAATTGTGGAAAACTAGAAGGGGGGGTTGAATAGTTTTACGTCTTTTTAATTTATGAAAACTTTTGTTTACTTTTTAAAACTTCGATTCTATCTTATGTGAATTCAACTCTTGATCAATATGAACAAATATAAACAAATATAGATAAGCAATGCAAGTAAAGTAAATATAATGAAATGAAAGATAGAGATGGAAAGATCAAACCACAACACGGAGATTTATAGTGGTTCGGCTACAAGGACACCTTCCTTGCCCTACTCCACTCCTCGAGTCACCTACTCGAGAGTTTTCTTCACTATGTCAACAAACTCCCTTATGGCGGAGAAACCTTACACAACTTTAGCTTACACCGGTTTAACGACACAAAGCTAGATGTCGAGTTCTAATCGTAGCTAGAACCAATCTCACGACTTCTTCACGACTTCTTCTCCACGACTACTTCACGACTACTTCACAACTACTTCTACACTACTTCTTTACAACACAACTAGTTACTTACACTTAGATCTACTTATCACAACTATACAACACTTTACACAACTACAATGATGATATGAGTTAAGCTATAATACTTCTTCTCTAGTTGAAGGAGTATTCTTCTTTTGCACTTTGATGGTGGAAGCTTGGATCACTTGGAAACCAATGCTTAAGAGAATATGATCAAAGGGTTTTTGGAAAGGATTTACAAGATTTAAAACAGAAGGTTTGGGGTGCAAAAGGTGAGTAAAAATCCAGGGGAAGGCTGGTATTTATAGGCAGAAAAACTGGACAGCTGAAAGCTACTGGAGCGTGGCCGGCCCCCATAAATAGGGGGCGGTCCCCTTAATTTTAAGGGGGCCGCCTAGCATAATTAAGGGGGCCGCCCTCCCTACCCGTTGCCCAGTTTTGTCTTTTTGTGGGGAAGGTTTTTCTGTAACATTTTTACTGATTTTGGTTGAAAATTTGAATTCATAAATTTATAATGAATTAAACCTTTTTATTTATTACCAAAAATGTTTTTCTAAAAGATATAAAATGTTTTTGACATTTTATAAAAAATCTAGTGTTTAAGAAAATGTTCCTTTGATCATATAATGCATTAAGCATTAGTTCATTCATACCTTAAGTGATTTGAGTTGTAGAAATAGATATTTACAACTAAATACTTGTCTACGTCATAATTTTCCGATTAATGATTTTACATTTTGTGATTATCAAAACGTAGAGATATCGAAAAATATTAATAACGTGCTTAGGCATTATTTATATCAATAATGTGTAATTAATTAGTTGTGATTAGAAAACAACAATAACACAGCTATAAACACATGTATGGGTATAGATCAGGCAAGGGCTAGAGATTTCACTAAAACGTGAAAAATAAAAATTGATAACATAATGATGTTATCCACCTGCACGGCACTTGGTTAGTTCACAAAGCGTTAAATAACAGGTTAACATCCTACAAGGCATATAATGGTTCATACACCATTGTTTCACACATCTTTTTCAAAGATACTGAATGCTTCGATAATCATTGAAAGTAGTGACACATTTTAACACTTGAAATATTAGGTGGGAGTTTGTGTAAAATAACATTTTTCAAAGTACTTGACTAGTTTTACTTAGTTCTCATTTCTAAGAGAATTATGCAAGATTTTAATATAACATATGCAAAGAAAATTATCTAAGTCTATAAGTAATGCAAAAACAATTTTGCAACTTATTGCACAAAATCTAGCAAATGTCCTATTGTGCATAAACAAGAAATCGACAAACAAGCGCATAAATAACATGGCAAGATTGATACTTATGTTACATAAACAATCAAGTGTAAACAACAATTTGCAATAAGTAAATAACATATATGCAACCAATATAAACTAAAACAAGTAGTCATTTAACATAAAAAGAAAGATACTTTTCGTCACTTTGCGTTTAAATATGACGATGTATACCAAGCTTGATTAGTTTCCTTTATATATATAAATATCACAAAATTCTTTGGTTTCAAAAGAAATTATATCAATGTTCAAAGGATACCAACTTAAATTGCCCGACTCAAAAGTTTGAGCTTCTATGTCAAAACGAAGCTTAATATTTTTGGACACACTGTAGTATTTTCGCATAGCGAGAATGTGTAGGACTTACTAGATTTGGTAGTAAACATATAATACACCTATTTTAACATCATTTCTACTTATGTGACTTATCTAATCATTTACGGAGGTGATTTTTCAACTAAATTTATAGTTATCCCAAACGCTCCTTTCAAAACCGTATTTTTCGTAAATTTGCTTTAAGCACATAATTTGACACTTACAAATTCTTTTAAAAAATCTTTTCTTTTATTTTTCAAGGACACCTTCAAGCTTGTATACAAAGTAACATTTAACGACAAAATAATTAGCGAAAGATTTTTCATATTATATTCCGCTTCAATGGTAATTTGATACATGGATCGTACTCTATTTAAAAAACATTTGTTTTTAAAATAAGAGCCACGAAACTCTGATATCAATTGTGAAAACGTAGAGGGGGGGGGTGAATACGTTACCGTTTTAAAATCTTAAAACTTGTTGTATCAAATATCTGATCAAGCTTGTTGTAATATGAAAAATGCCAATTATAGTCTATGACTAATATAAGCATACACTAACACAAGTTGTCACACAAGCATAACCATCAAGTCACAACACAAGCAATAATATAATGCAAGTATAAAATTAAAGCAGTAAGTAAAAGAAAGTGCAAACCGGACACGAGTATTTATAGTGGTTCGGTCACGGATATCCTCTCTGCCCTACTCCACTCCCCGAGTACCCAACTCAAGAGTTACTTCACTAAATCAACAAGCTCCCTTCTTGGCGGAGAAAACCTTTACAAACGTCGCTTACACTTTTTCCGGTACAAAGCTAAATACCGGGTTCTTGTTCGAGGTAGAACTAACCTAACATCGCCTATACAATATTTCCGACACTAAGTTAGATGTCGAGTTCTTTTATAATGGTACAACCACTCCCGTTATGTTTTATGGCCCAACATAAAAACCTTGTGTTTTATGGCACAAACACATAAACCATCTAATCTAGTTAGGTGAATAGATAGTGATGACACAATGATGTTTACAATGACGATCCATGACATAAATGTCTAATGGATATGAATGACTAATCTAAATGAACTTGCATTGATAGAAAGCCTTCAATGGATGAAGATCACAAGTTCCCTAAGCTTGTTGTGATAGATCTTCATTTATGTAGGCTTGTAGTGGATGATGACTCAAGATCTCTGAGCTTGCTTCACAGGATCATTTCGGGAGTATGCTTACAACATAATGAAAGTTAGTAACATTATGATCATGTGAGGGTGATTAATGTATGTTACTACATTGTTATCTACTGATCTAAATGTATGCAAAAGGGTAGAGAGAATATGTATTCAAGTGGTTGAGAAATGAGTGAACAATGGGCTGCTATTTATAGCCATTTGGCTTCAGCAACCCACGGATCACACGGAACCAAAAAAGGGTTACGCCCTTTATAATTTTTGGTTCCGTGGTCTCCTGACAGAAAATCTAAAAATCTTTATCAAATCCTTCTGAAATCAAATCTAAATCTTTCCAAGATCTTTTCATAATCTTACATGAAATCTAACCAAGATATATTCTTAGATTTTGCTAGACTAGGATGATCCAAGGCATGATGTAATAAACCATTTTCTTTTTGACTTAAGTATATAGGAAAGTTAACTTGTAAAATGAATTGTAACTAGTTTAGACAAATGTCTAAATGTAACTAGTTCAAGAAAATGTCTATTTTAAGTGCTTGTCAAAATAAAATGTATTTTGTCAAGTGTAAATAAACTTTAGTACTTAATGCAAAATGTAAAATGAGGTTCGAAATAGAATGGTTAATTTATTAAAATACTTAATGATTCTAAACGTATTTTAAACATTCTAAATGATTTGTTAAGGGGTTTGATCATAATGCCACATAACAAACATGTACGAACCTGTGTTGTAGCATACGAGGACTTGAGGTGTTGAATGTATGTTGAGACAAAATATGATTACGAGTAACTTGTACATTTTACGTTATGTATCAAGTTACATGTTTGTCATTAATAAAAACAAACGAGACTGTATATATTAAATATCGTAATATTTGCACTAACAGATTCTATCCAAGGTACTGATAACTGTCCTTAATAGGATTCGGACGGCTGATGTGCCCGACTAAGGTGAATGGAATCAAGACATTCATCAGAACAACAATCGTAGTAGTCTAATCTTTATGAATATTCCACGATGATCGATTGGGTATTATCACTAACCTTTACCATGCAGATATCGATGAATGATCCTTGGAGGGAAAGATTGTTACCATTCCACATGCTCATTCTAATGAAGATAATGTACTCACCAAAGATAAAAGCAACATTCTACATCAAATGTCAAAGATTCTACAAAGTAAAATGTCTTAGAAAATGTGGTGCAGGTGAAGGCTAAGGTTGCGGATAAGTAAAAGTGCTTAAAACGCAAGTTTAGTTCTGCAAGACACAGGGTCTATTTGGTAACATTTTAACTTAATTATCTAAAATTCCCTAATTGATTGTGAGTGTAATAAACATTATTCTGATGCGAGGAAAATTGGCGCAGGTGGTTTGCGTTATGCGCATGGTGTTTAAACGACGTTTAAACCAAACGTATAATTTCTTAATAACTTTTGCGAAAATGACCCGACAAGCGTCAAACTTTTATTTTGTCATAGAAATAATTTATCTCACGAGAATATGAAATAAAAATTTCGATATGAAATAAAAATTTCGGAAATGAGTAGTGCCAGTGAATAGTCAAAATGAATAGTAAAAATTTCGGGAATAGAAGTTAACCTGAAATACGAATTGTTACAGTCTCCACCCCTTAAGAGAGCTCCGTCCTGGAGATCAATTTGTGTTAGGAGTTGGAGTGGTTTTGGTGAAAAGGTGTGGTTACTTGTGGCGAATGGTTTCTAAGGTAGCTAGCGATGTACTTTGATTCGTTGTTTTGTTTACAGTGTCTATGGATGTAATCGAGACCACTGTATCACTCACAGTGTCTGAGTATGTAACAGAGACCACTGTAGGACTTACAATGTTTGAGGAATAGGATAGACCATTGTGCAACTCACAATGTCTGGGAAATGATAGAGAGATCAGTGTGTAACTCACAATGTCTTAGAAATAAATGAGACCATTGTGCAACTCACGATGTCTGAGAAATAGTTGAGACCATTGTAATCAGTTACAATGTCTTGAGAAAGTTTCGTAATCCTAAAACGCATGAGTAGATACATGATTGGGAAAATATGATTGTGACGTAATGCCTTAGAGTAGGCATACGCAGATATGTTTAGTCCATCGTTCATATAAAATGATCGAAAGTGTGTCGAGTGTGTATATATCAATATACTAGATATTCGTGTGGTATAACATGCCTAAAAGTCACATAATCGTCTGGAGGATGGAAGGCACGAGGAACAGAAGGCTATAAAAATGTTTTTGCTTGTAAAAGTGGTTATAGTTTAGGTCTCGTTTAGACCCGTTTCTCTACAACCATGGCTCTGGTACCAATCTGTAACACCCCCAATTTCGTGATACGCAGCGGAATTCAAACTGGGTGTTACTTCATGGCACAACAGTTATAACAATAGAAAACGAACTCTAATGGAGTCGTTTTAAAAGATTTATCATTCGAATATCAGAGTTTACAAAATGAGGTCCCAGATGGTTCCATGTTTACAAAATACATCAAATGAGTTTTCGAATGATAATAAAATTTATACCCTTCTTGAGTATCCGTGCTCCTCCATGCCATCCTCGATCATTATGGACCTGAGATAAACATGCTAAAGTGTCAACACAAAGGTTGGTGAGTTCATAGAGTTTGTAGGAAATAATGTGAAAACCTTGTACAAATCATCGATACTAGTAAATAAATACTAAATGAAGGTTTCTAGGATTCCAAGTGTATGACTATTGTACTAAATACAATATCACATGTAGGTAGTGTTTCTGTTACTCTTAATTGGATCAAGTCCTATTTGAATCGTGGGTTACGTTGTTATACACCCATAGTTGTCTCATCCCATTCTCGTAGATGTCGATAACCTCGAAGATCTACCCGGTAGGGGGCCACCAATCATTTTTCACATCTCATTCTCGTAGATGTCGATAACCTCGAAGATCTACCCGGTAGGGGGGCCACCAATCGTTTGTCTCATCCCATTCTCATAGATGTCGATAACCTCGAAGATCTACCCGGTAGGGGGGCCACCAATCGTTTGTCTCATCCCATTCTCGTAGATGTCGATAACCTCGAAGATCTACCCGGTAGGGGGCCACCAATCGTTTGTCTCATCCCATTCTCGTAGATGTCGATATCGTAGTCTATCAAAAATCTACCCGGTAGGGGGCCACCAATAGTTCTGGTTAATCTTTAACCTTGTACCAATAGAAATTGGCATAATAGTAGCATCGTTCTGGTTTACCTTTAACCTCGGACCAATAGAAATTGGCATAGTAGTCGCAATTATAGCCTAGTAGGTAATCTGTTGTTATACCTAGTGTTCTCAAAAGTTTGTTTGTATTTGTTTGCTCTAACTGAGTCAACTTAATGGTTACATTAATCCTGATAGATCTAACCATAATATTCGTGTTCACTACGCATAGTGCTTAATGGTATGTGATATAGAAACTCTAAGTATGACAATAACTGTTACATAGTTTGAATAAACATTCAGTTCAGATAAACATATAGTTGCAAATAATCGTGATTGAAATTAAAAGTAGTTGAGCATGTATCTCCCCCAAAAGAGTTTGTAAAACAATTAAGTAATGGAAAGTGGGGCTAAGAACTCACCTCAGAGTACATGATGTTAAGGATATAATGAAATCGCTGGATAAGCCAGGAGAATCTCTACGAGCAACCTAGAAATATGATATCGTGTCTTAGGTTCTAAAACAACGAGGTGAATATTTAAACATGCCAAATATAGTTTATATATCTCGTACTACCGTTCGGGCCATCATAATTCAGAGGTCATACAGTAAATGTTCGAGGAGCTAGGACACTTTAATTCGTAAATCCAGCAACTCGTCGATCCGTTTACCCAAATGAAACCCCTCACATGAAGCTCCCTACTAACACAGTATTTAATATGTGAAACATACATTTTGCTTACTGGATTATATGACATATTAAGAGTTTATAAATACAATAAATAAACTAACAAAATTTATAATTATTTACAGTATATAAATACTTACCTTAATATAGAATGCTTGAGTATTATAGAAAAGGGAATATAAGCGGAACTTCGACGTAGAAATTGTAATCTTCGTAAACCCGAGGCTATTTGAAGATTATAACGACGCCTTCTTGGAAACCCGAAGTGATTTAAAGATAATAACAAGTCTTTTTGGAGATTTGGAATTATTTGAAGATTATAACGTCTCTTCTTGAAAACTCGGAGAAAATAAGATCAAAACCTAGTTTCTTCTCAAGAACTCATAAACTTTCTTATGAAATATAAGAGAAGTGCCTTTGGTTTGAGGACTTTGAAGATATAAGAAGGTGTGGTGCAAGAGATTATGAAGGTTTTAGGTGATGAAGCGAAAAGTGTACCGCTTTTAGGGGGTCATTTAAGCCCTAAATCGTATTTATTTGATCAAATATTGCCCTAAATCGTTCCTTTTGTCATTTTAGGTACTTTGGAGAAGAAATCTGGAAAAGGAAGCATTTTGGACGTTTTTGGAGCATAAAAGTGAAGAAAACGACAAAGTCTCGAAATCGGCAGGAAAAGTACAGTTGACGGCGTCAGGGATTGTTCCAGACGGCGTCATGTCTTGGCAAAAGAGGTGGATATGAAAAATACACATGATAAGCCAGAGAGTTTTGCAATGGAAAGTCTGACGGCGTCACCCTTTGAAGTGATCAAGGTCGTCACGGTTTAAGCTAAAGAGAGACGGCGTCAAGCCTTATTCTGACGGCGTCAAGCCTTGATAAGCCAGGGAGGATTTTGGAGCATTAAAGAGGGACGGCGTCAGGAAGACCATCCGGGAACCCTAGACACGGCGAGGTGACGGCGTCAAGATCTACAACGTGACGCCGTCAGCCACTAAGTTCTATATATAGTTTTGCAATTTTTTTGTCATTAGTGTGCAACTTTGTGAGGAGAAACCCTAAGACGAATTTCTGCCATTTTTAAGGGTTTTTATACCCTTGGATCTCCCATGTTTAATTGAAGATAAGTAATCACTTAATCAATCAATATGTCTATGTGTTGTTTGATTATATCTTGTTCTTGTCTTTTGATTAACATGCTAGGCTAGATTTATCTTGTGTTTGCTTAGATCTAATGAAACCTAACTATTGATTATCGGTTGTTAATGTGTTATTAATTGCATTGGATGATTGTTTATCGATGTTAGGCTTAAGAAAACTGGCTAACTTCCTATACGGTAACTTGCTTGAACGTCTTAAGAAACATGAACCAATGCGTACTAAGGTTTTTATGGTTGTATTTAATGCATGAGCGAATTCTAGTGATCCCATGTTAGGAGCTTCTTAGCCGGCTCAACATAGGAGTGAAGTAGGAGCTTGTAGAGTTGGGGAAGTACGTACGCCACCCCACGATTGGTATTAAGGAATACACCCGTCATCCACGCAATTAATACACACTAATCAACCGGTAAAAGATAGTTAGGGAGTAAGGAAATCTAAGTAAACACATTTCTCTCCACATAAGTTTCACAACCTTTTCATTTTCAGTTATTTTATTTTATTTGCATTTGTAGTTATTTGGGTTAGTTGACTAGCAACTAATTCCGCCCACTCTTTCAAACCCGAGATTTTACTTGCTTTCATAAAATCATAAAAATACAAAAAGAATCTTCCCTCACCCTTAGACCTATTAGAGTAGTTTTTCAATCCTAACGACACTATTCCCTATGGAGAACGATCAATCCCCCGTACTTGCCACTACACTATACTACATCGGTCAGGTACACTGCCTGGTGGGGTTGTAAGCCTCTTGAGATCCCTCGAGAGGTAAAACCTATTGTAAGGTCGCAAAACCACGCATCAAGTTTTTGGCGCCGTTGTCGGGGAATAGTTATTGTTTAGGTTGAATTTTTATTTTATTAGGTCTACTCACTAGATTCCTTTCTAGTGAGATTTTTATTTTATTTTTCTAGATTTTCTTTAGTCTATCTTTTTTCTTCATGTCTTTGTTCGTAACCATTACCATCCGACATCATGGAAGGTGGTAATATCCTTGATCCCAACAACCCACCACCACAACAACACCCACCTCCTAGAGCCTGTACCTTAGGAGACTACTCTCGTCCTAGCCACCATGGCTATCGAAACACCATTGAGCTCACTCAAGGAGCCAATGTCACTCCCTTGCGATCCGACACCATCCAGTTAGTGCAAAGCAGATGCGCATTCCATGGACTTCGTTCCAAAGATCCTAATCAACATCTCAAGGACTTTCTCAAAATCGTTGATTCCATAGACCTTGATGTTGCCACTCGAGAGACGACCCGACTGCGTCTCTTTCAATTCTCTCTGCGGGACCAAGCTAGTCAATGGCTAGAGCGTCTACCCACAGGATCCATCACCTCTTGGGATGATCTCACCACTCGTTTCCTCGCTCAGTTTTTCCCACCAGGAAGAACTACCAAGCTGAGGAATGATATCTTGATGTTCCAACAACGTCAAGGCGAAACCCTCTACGAGGCATGGACTCGATTCAAGGACTTACTCCAAAAAGTCCCTCACCATGGCATGGATCCTTGGCTACAAATCCAACAATTTTATGATGGCGTAAACCATCAAACTAGAAGAACCATAGATTACGCTACCAATGGAAGGCTGAGCAGGCTTAGTGTCGATAAGTTCTGGGAAGTCATTGAGGACTTAGCACAGTATGAAGAAGAAGAATGGAAAGACTCAACGTTCTCGGAAGAAGGGATTTTAAATTGCATGAGTGCAACCCAAGAACAGTTGTTCGAAAACATAAAAAGGCAGGTTGAAAGATTAATGAAAGCCGAGACACCTACGGCTGATGAAAATCCCGATGAGTGTGTGAACACAATTGGTAAACATACGTTTCATCAATTCTCACGACAAGATGAATTTGAAGGGATAATGCTAACTTTCGTGAACGACCAAGAGAGACGGATCCAGGAATTAGAGACTCACTTGAAAAACACCCAAGATATGTTCATGGAACTAGCAGAAAAGTTTATCACGAGAATAAAGGAGAAAATTAGGGAAGAAGCTTCACAAAAAAAGATCAAGAAAATCTTTGAACTCCCGGTCCCGAATGAACCATACAACGAATGGGATGATGAAACCCCTCTCCCCGAGCCTTCACCTTTAAAACCCTCTTATCCATTTGGATCCCCTCGCGAGAAAAAGAATTCTCAAGATCATAGCATTTTCGTGGGAAGCATGGTTGTCACGCTCCCTAACTTTCATGAAGCTAGGAAACGATCTTTTGGCTTTAAGCCAGGTGTGAGAAGAACTCAATTAAAGCACACCCTCATTTCGAAAATCCCCTGGAAAAGTTCCCCTCACTCCCTGAATACCTGCCGTGATGGAAATTGGAACCTGAATGAGACGTCAACCAACCCTTTCCAACATTTTACTACATCCCGTGACAGTAACAAAACATTTGACCCAGGAGGAACTTGTTAACGAGACTAGCTATCAGGGTTATTGACCCTGACAAGCTGCTCACTTAAAATACAAGGGGCTCATCTGTAAACTGGCACAAAGTGGTAAATTACGCTGGTCTGACGGCGTCAGACTATGAACGTGACGCCGTCACCCCGTCTGCACAACAATAATAACTTTATTTCCATCACTTTCATCACAAACCCCACATACCATATCCACGCCAACCCCACCTGCGAATCTCCAAGGTCCAATTCACCGACTTCTGTTACCAATCTCCACGTGGTAAGTAATTCTTATTCATTCTTTTCGCTTTAATTACTCATAGGATTCTTAAATTTCGAAAACCCCCAACTCATGAAACCCTAGGATTGATTCATGCCTAGAACTCATAATGCCTTTAATTAATGTTATTTAGCAATGATTAAAGCATTTGATGATTGGCAATCAAATGGGTTTATTCACTAATTAGGTGGCCACGAATTTAAACCATAACCTATGATCCAATCACCCATTTTGCTGTAAAAAGGGGCGTTTGGTTTATGAACCTGAAGTTTGAATATTGATTTTTCCCTCGTAATTTTGGATTTGAATTTGGTCGAACCTGACGGCGTCACCTAGAAAAGGGTGACGGCGTCAGACTTGTCTGATGCTCAACCAATTCTTTGATTCACAAATTAACCCTTTTTGTTCCTCCTTGCTTTGTTCCAGATAATGAGTAAGCGTCAACGACCTAGCAGAGGGAGTTCCTCTTGATCTCAACAAGATAAATTTGGCGAAACGGTCCTCAGTTGGGGTATCTTCGATGACGATGCTGCCACGACTAAATACACCCAATTGCTACAACACAAAGTTGAAAATGGGGCCGTGGTAGATTGGAGCTTTTTGAGGAGGGAAGGTCTTGAGCAAACCTTTCTCCAAAGCTTTCAGACTGATGAATTTACCGGCCCTCAGTGGGAAAACCTGTTTAGAATTCAAGAGCCGGTCTATGACGAATTGGTACGTGAATTCTTTGCCACTTTTCACTTTGACATGGCTGAGGCAAGGACCGATGTGGCCAGAACCACAATCTATTTTAGGCTGGGGGTGAGCTTAGGACATGCTCGGTTACTGAGTTTGGATGGAGACTAGGGTTGTACAGTCAGCATGAAACCACTCAAGCAGGGTTCATGACTAGGTTGTTGCATGGAGAGACAATGAGGAATGATTTTAGATGTTCCATGTTCTGGCCGACTATTGGAGATGGTGTGTACACCTCGACTACTGTGGCATCTCAAATCAAGGAACCTAGGGTTAGGTTGACCCATAGATGTCTCACCTACGGCTTGACAGGGCGCCACAGCTCTCACCACCGCGTCACTGCTTCAGACCTCTTCTATTTGTACACCATTTACTCAGATGAGGTTTACTGCAACATCCCATTTTGGGTAGCTAGCTTTCTGAATGGTGGAGTTGGGGAAAGGGAAGGAGATAGGATTTATGGTGGGATGTTTGTCACCCGGCTGGCCCGATCCTATGGAGTCCTCAGGCCCGAGATCATGAGGTATTTGAGTGGTGGTGATGCATGCAGGACAGTGAAGGTTAGGTCCCTGAAGCAGATGGAGGTTGTTATGGAGATGGATGATGGGACCTTTATGTGGTATAATCCAGACGGAGATGAGGATGTTGGTGGTGGGGATGATGAGGAGGAGCATCAGCAGCAGCAACATGGGGGTTATGAGGCTGGTACGGCAGATTACTACCGGCACATGAGCAGAGGGGATTGGCAGGCTCACCAGGGGGCATGGATGGGCCAGGTTGATACTTGGAGAACCCGGGTGGACGAGAGGTTCGACTGGATGTATGATCACACTGTTCGACAGATGCAGCATTTATCTACGCGTGATCAGTTGGACCCACACCTGCAGATTGACCCTTTCCCTGGACGTGAGCAGGACTACCCACCATATGGGTACTACGGGCACCTCCCTCCTAACTACGACTATCGCCACGGTCCCCCACCCCAGTGATGATTTGATTTGATGTTATAATGTTTAAACAATTTAATCTATGGTTGTATGTTTTGGAACAATTTGGTCTGTAATAGTTTAGGATTAGGCATCTTTTGGCCTTTGAACTCTTGTGACACTTGTTTTTTTTTATTGCATGTTGGCTTTATTTGTTTGTTTATTCGTTTATTTGTTTGGTTGTTTGATTTTATTTGTTTCCGTATGTATGTTTAATTTTTATTATTATTGATTCATGTTCAAAAACTAAATTGTGAAAATGCTTTATCTTGTTTTTAACTTCGTCTTAACTACATATAAAGGTATCTTGCAAAAGTTAAGTGTAAGGGAAATCCAAATCGGTTTATTAGAACAAATGAACATGAATCGTAATAATATTAAATTAACATACATATTAGTATTTGTTTGAGTCAAATGCTTGTATCGAGTCATAATGATGTTTTGCAGGATTTCCAGGAAGTAAGGTATAGGTTTTTCCAGAAATTTTCCGGAAACTTAACATGAGAATTCTGTCAGATCATTTCTGACGGCGTCAGGTTTTAATTTTCTGAAATTTTTGAAAGTTTTGTTTTCATAAAAAGTTTTTATTAAATCTCTAACTTATAAACTCCAGGAATCTGCAAAATTATCATTCCACAAGCATTATATCCTTATATAGAATTTATCCCGCCGATGTTATGCAGGTTTTCATGTTTGTTTTCTCAGGTTTAACAGGTTATTTTGGACAAGGAGATGTAAGTGGAATCAAGCTTTTGGCGTTGCTTTAGTCTTGGAGCTTCTACATTCTCTTGGAAGAAGATCTAACCATGTTACCTCTTTATCCACCGAACGAATCAGGGGAGTATTTGATTTCATTCGTTTACCTTATTTACTTTTACATCTTGTTATTTGAACATTGGGGACAATGTTCATCTTAAGTGTAAGGGGGGGGGGGGGGTAAAGTACGATACTTTAGAGAATACAATTGCACTTGATTTTTGTTTGTTTAATGGTAGATGTGTAATAAAACTGAGATAAATACCTGTTAGGGCAATTTTAGTGCCAAATTTAAATTTTTTTACAACATATAGGAGTGAAACTTTGATCTTAATGAGCGTCTCATGGATAGGAGTTATATGACTAGCACAAAATCCGTACCACTAAAAAAATTTTCCACCCCCAAATATGTGAGGTTCGCCCCTAGAATTGGTAGGAAAAGCATTTATGCTATGATGTGTGTACCGGTAGCACTTGGATTCTAGAACTTGCGTTACGACCATTCCGAGGCCACAAGTGAGACTACATTCGTGTAGTTAGATTTACTATATGATAAGAGGCATTAGGATTAACCCATTGTTTTACACCTGTGTTTTTGTTATAATTACGTTGGCTACATTGGTCAAGTAATTCTCCCACACCCTTTGCGTTGTACTCATTTTTGGTACACGATACCCCTAGTACACCCCTCAGAGCCTATCTTTTCGTTTCGACCTTTAAGCATTTTACTTAAAGGAAGAATTTGTTTACACCCCACTTAAATGTACACCCAAATCGCCTTAGCCTACCCTGTATGCACTCATTTTTAGTGCATTATTGTGACAACATTTGTTTAAACCCCAAGTTAATTATCTAATTGATTACATGGTTGCTAAGTCGAGTCATATCCTTGTACATATTGTTTTGGGACGATTGTGACTCATGGGTAAAGTACTAGTGTAATGGAGTAATGGGGAAGAACAACATTATTACCCCCATATGTACGTTAATATTTTAAAAGTACTCCAAGTGTTTCGATTATCTTAATTCGAGTCATTAGAATAGTTATTTGTAAAGTTATGTAAAAGTTCAAGTGTAAGGGGAATGCAACGCCCCTATGATGTATTATTTAGGATGGTAGGGCAAGAGTGTATGAAAAAAAAAAAAAAAAAAAAAAAAAAAAAAAAAAAAAAATCAAGAAAAATACAAAAAAAAAATGAGAAAAAGAAAAGTAGAAAAAACATACGGACTACCATCCCGTTTCATTTTATGTTTATTTTATGTTTTTGTTATTTTGTTTTTAGCTTAAGTCGAGTCTAGTCTTGGCTTAGCAACGCCATATTGTACATGTAATTAATCAAGATTTTTAACTCGCCACCAGTAAAATATCCCTTATCCAACAAAACCGTGTTTATCATATCCCTACACCTAACGTTATAACCCGTTTAAAAGCCCTCTTTGATAGTTTATCTTAGGTGCTTACGCCTAGTGGAGAAGGTTTTCGATCCTTTCCCAAGCCTATGGTAATCTATTTGCTATGACAGGTAGTGAGAGATATTATCCGTTTTCATTTATGAGATTTATTTTGATGACACCTGAGAGATGTGAGTATCTAAACACTACTTGTGAGGTGCTAGTTTGTAATCTCCGTGCTTATTATGATTAAAGTGGAACGACTATTTGTTGTAATTACTTTTATATTAGCATTAAATGACCCCTAACTTGTATTTTGATTAGAATAAAAGCGCATTTGCTTGAGGACAAGCAAATCTCAAGTGTAAGGGTATTTGATGAAGCGAAAAGTGTACCGCTTTTAGGGGGTCATTTAAGCCCTAAATCGTATTTATTTGATCAAATATTGCCCTAAATCGTTCCTTTTGTCATTTTAGGTACTTTGGAGAAGAAATCTGGAAAAGGAAGCATTTTGGACGTTTTTGGAGCATAAAAGTGAAGAAAACGACAAAGTCTCGAAATCGGCAGGAAAAGTATAGTTGACGGCGTCAGGGATTGTTCCAGACGGCGTCATGTCTTGGCAAAAGAGGTGGATATGAAAAATACACATGATAAGCCAGAGAGTTTTGCAATGGAAAGTCTGACGGCGTCACCCTTTGAAGTGATCAAGGTCGTCACGGTTTAAGCTAAAGAGAGACGGCGTCAAGCCTTATTCTGACGGCGTCAAGCCTTGATAAGCCAGGGAGGATTTTGGAGCATTAAAGAGGGACGGCGTCAGGAAGACCATCCGGGAACCCTAGACACGGCGAGGTGACGGCGTCAAGATCTACAACGTGACGCCGTCAGCCACTAAGTTCTATATATAGTTTTGCAATTTTTTGTCATTAGTGTGCAACTTTGTGAGGAGAAACCCTAAGACGAATTTCTGCCATTTTTAAGGGTTTTTATACCCTTGGATCTCCCATGTTTAATTGAAGATAAGTAATCACTTAATCAATCAATATGTCTATGTGTTGTTTGATTATATCTTGTTCTTGTCTTTTGATTAACATGCTAGGCTAGATTTATCTTGTGTTTGCTTAGATCTAATGAAACCTAACTATTGATTATCGGTTGTTAATGTGTTATTAATTGCATTGGATGATTGTTTATCGATGTTAGGCTTAAGAAAACTGGCTAACTTCCTATACGGTAACTTGCTTGAACGTCTTAAGAAACATGAACCAATGCGTACTAAGGTTTTTATGGTTGTATTTAATGCATGAGCGAATTCTAGTGATCACATGTTAGGAGCTTCTTAGCCGGCTCGACATAGGAGTGAAGTAGGAGCTTGTAGAGTTGGGGAAGTACGTACGCCACCCCACGATTGGTATTAAGGAATACACCCGTCATCCACGCAATTAATACACACTAATCAACCGGTAAAAGATAGTTAGGGAGTAAGGAAATCTAAGTAAACACATTTCTCTCCACATAAGTTTCACGACCTTTTCATTTTCAGTTATTTTATTTTATTTGCATTTGTAGTTATTTGGGTTAGTTGACTAGCAACTAATTCCGCCCACTCTTTCAAACCCGATATTTTACTTGCTTTCATAAAATCATAAAAATACAAAAAGAATCTTCCCTCACCCTTAGACCTATTAGAGTAGTTTTTCAATCCTAACGACACTATTCCATGTGGAGAACGATCAATCCCCCGTACTTGCCACTACACTATACTACATCGGTCAGGTACACTGCCTGGTGGGGTTGTAAGCCTCTTGAGATCCCTCGAGAGGTAAAACCTATTGTAAGGTCGCAAAACCACGCATCATTAGGCTAGTATTTATAGGAAGAAATTAGGGTAGTTTAGTAAATAGATTTTTACACATGTAAACATCTAAAGAATCAATGGCTAGGATCAAGCCACCAAGGGATGACTCCCCCCCCCCTATTGGCGGTGCAAATGGGCTAGGATAGATGACTTGGTCAATTTTGGTGTTATCTTGTTTACGGAGTTAGTTTTGGTTCCGTTAATCGCTAACCGTAAGTCTTTAAGTCACGAAACGTAAAACCGGGTATCGTAAAAATACGAAACTTGTAGGAATGATTTAACTCATCATTATACTTCATAATAAAATATAAAATGAGTGGTAATTTCAATCGGGTTGCTTAAACCCTGTTAAAACTGGAAACGCGGGTCTAAAACGCGTAATACGTAAAACGTACAAAAGTTGCGTAAAATTGAGAAAAGTAAAATGTAACTTTTCTAATATGAAGATAATGAATTAAAATGGCCTATAATGTCTAGACTGGGCTCAGTCTAGTGTCGGTTGGTGTTAAACGTCTTTTAGACCTAAAATCGTAAGCCTAAAAATCAATGAATGATTTATAAAATCAAAGAATGATTTTTGGTCAAAGGGGGAGTGAAAATATGTTGACTTTTTCAACAATATAAAAGCTTCTAAATGTCTTAGAAAATGTGGTGCAGGTGAAGGCTAAGGTTGCGGATAAGTAAAAGTGCTTAAAACGCAAGTTTAGTTCTGCAAGACACAGGGTCTATTTGGTAACATTTTAACTTAATTATCAAAAATTCCCTAATTGATTGTGAGTGTACTAAACATTATTCTGATGCGAGGAAAATTGACGCATGTGGTTTTCGTTATGCGCAGGGTGTTTAAACGACGTTTAAACCAAACGTATAATATCTTAATAACTTTTGCGAAAATGACCCGACAAGCGTCAAACTTTTATTTTGTCATAGAAATAATTTATCTCACGAGAATATGAAATAAAAATTTCGATATGAAATAAAAATTTTGGAAATGAATAGTGCCAGTGAATAGTAAAAATGAATAGTAAAAATTTCGGGAATAGAAGTTAACCTGAAATACGAATTGTTACATCAACCTCTTAAACTGTATGTTTGGCATAGGCTTATTGTTACTCAAAGGCACAACTTGATTATCCCTAAAACTGTTATTCACATTCCTATTATTGTTACTACTCATCACATTAGGCCTAGGAGTACTCAACAGTGGTGCACTTCTACTTTTGGTCACAGAAATAATATTAGCTTCTTGCAATTTTTCCAAGTTAAACACATCAGTTAAAGTAGCAGGTACAAACATCCCAACCACATATGCAATCTCATCTTTTAAACCACCAATGAACAAGCTAACAGTATAATTTTCAGGCAATTCAACTTTATTCAATAGTGCTTCAAAAGAATCTTGGTATACCTGCACACTAGAAGTCTATTTGAGATTCTTGAGTTCCATCACTGGATCTTCAAAAACTGACTCAAACCTCTTCCTCACTTGAGTCTCATACATATTCCAAGTCACTACCTCTCCAAACTTCTTCATAAACTATGTATGCCAAACAAGGGCCTTCCCAAACACATGCATGGAAACCAACCTAATCTTTTGTTCATCACCAACAATTTGATCCATCTCAAAGAACCACTATACTCTATACAACCACCCCTGAATCTGGTCTCCACTGAGCTAGGAAAAACTGTTGGAATATGTGACTCATAACTAACTTATAAACACATAATAATTAACATCAAAGCATGGCAGCGGAAACAGGATACAATACATGTAATTAATTAACTAAAAAATAAAAGTAATGCGTACCTTTTTTATTACTAGCTAAACAAGTAATCGAGTGATCAAGATCCGGTAAAACCCTATATTAGGGTTTAGCAAAAGTCGACTAGTAAAAGGTCGAATAGGGAAAAAACACTCAAGCTAAAGTAAGCTTGATCTCCGATCTTGTACACACGTATTAGTAACGTTTCAATGAGAAAAGCTAGGTTCAAGATTCAAAAAACAAACCAAACAATTAATGTGTATGTTGGATCGATTTTCCCAAGGTGTTTCGGAGTGGAAACCGATCGGCCAAGACACAAAGAGGGAAGAAGAAGAGAAGTTGGATTGCTAGGGAATCAAGATTAGTGAATTATGAATACAAGGATTTGTATTTATAGACTCACAAATCTTGTTCACCTAGTTAGGGCAACAATCCCTCTTCCTTGGGTTGGATCGGCCAAACATATAGGTCAAGAGGGATTCTAGATCCTTCTTGACTTGTATTTACATCCATAGTCCCTTAACTTAATATTTAACGACCGTTATCCAAACCCCGTTAAATACTAACGACCATTAAGTGTTTATTCGTGAAATGAATAATTAAATCATAACTTATTATATATTAATTATTCAAACATTGAAACTTATACGTAATGTGTGCAATCCCGAAGTCTCGTGTTCGAAACTGGTCATACGTATATTAATTTATATCAACAACTTTAACAGCTCCCACTTGGATATGCATTAATATAGTAATGACATTGGTTAGTCTAGCTTAACACCTCAAATGCCCCCAGATCGACCCTGAGTATGGTTTCCTGGAAAAAACCTTGTGATGATTCATCATCATACTTATCTTTTTGTTTCTAATACCGCGTTAATATGGATACGGATCTATGTCATTCCATAATTAACAATTTAGTTTCTCGTTTTAATAATTGATCAAGATTACCAAATCATCTGAACGTATTCCAGATTGCGTTGGGGCGTGCGCACGCAAACATCTTGTCAATCCTACGAGTGGCCAAGCAGTATTAAACTTCAAAACAAATTTGAAGGAACAAATCCTTTCTTGACTACGAGCATAACCCTTGAATTTCGCATCACCTCCGAAAATAGCCCTTATAACTACCAGTTACGGATAGCGTTAGACTATCTTACAGAAAATGAGCTACATCCTCGGCAGTTACCTGGTATCTCAAGTCTGAGGATAAATATTCATGATTTACTTAATGACCAACGATCCATAAAGTACAATCATGTGGTTGGGATCTGTCCTATATTCAATTTATCCAATATTGAATATCATGTGAATTTGGCATGTCCACGCATCAATATACTTAAGTATATTCTACCAAAACTCAGATTTGCCTTAATTCAATAATACTCCCATATTATTGATTGACAACGGACTATTTAGAATAACATTAGTTCACGGATTTAAACATGCAAATATAGGATACAATATTATAAATGAGAATAAACGTAACAAAATACTTTATTTCATTAAAATAACATTGTTTACATATCCTTTATCCAAATACTAACCACAGATTTACATGAAACTACTAGCTAAACGAAGACCAATGCCATTGGCATGTTGAGTAAGCTTATCCTTAGGTAAAGCCTTCGTAAAGGGATCAGCTAGATTGTTATCTGTGTGAACTTTGAGTAAATTGATTTCACCTATTTCGACTTGTTCTCGAACATAGTGATATCTTCTAGGAAAGTGTCTGGCGCCCTTCATGACTCCAGGTTCATTGGCGAATGTTATTGCGGCAGAATTGTCGCAGTACACATTAATAGGTAATTCAATTGACGGCATAACTCCAAGATCCGAAATGAATTTCCTTATCCAAACAGCTTCCATCGCCGCTTCCGATGCAACAATATACTCAGCTTCTGTTGCAGACATAGCTATCGTACTCAGCTTCTTGCTCTTCCAGTCTACTGCTCCTCCATTGATGACAAAAATGTAACCCGTCTGAGACTTTGTACCATCTTTATCAGTTTGAAAGGACGCATCGCAGAAACCTGTAACATCAAGCTCTGCATCTGGATTTTCCCCATATACTAGAAACATTTATTTTGTATTCCTTAAATACTTAAAAATGTTCTTAACAGCATGCCAGTGAAGTTCACCTGGATTCTGTTGATAATTACTAGTCAAATTTTGTGCAAACGCCACATCTGGCCTTGTGCATCTCACTGCATACATGATAGATCCTACTGCCGAAGCATATGGAACTTTCTTTATGTGTGCCACCTCTTTAGGTGTTGAAGCACATAGTTTGCTACTTAAGCCATGTTCTACTTGCATTGGCAAATATCCCTTCTTGGAATTTTGCATATTGAATCTCTTCAATATTTTATCAATGTAAGCACTTTGGCTTAATCCAATCAACCGCTTAGATCTATCTCTGTAGATCTTGATTCCAAGGATGTAAGCTGCTTCTCCTAAATCCTTCATAGAAAAACATTTACTCAGATAAGACTTAACTTCATTAAGACTTGGTATATGATTTCCCATGATCAATATGTCATCGACATATAGGACAAGAAAAGTAGTATTACTCCCACTAGCTTTGTGGTATACACATGGCTCATCAAGATTTTGAGTAAATCCAAACATTTTGATTTCCTCATCAAATCTCTTATTCCATTGCCTAGATGCCTGCTTCAATCCATAAATGGATCTTTGAAGCTTGCATACACGCTCAGGAAATTGTGGATTCACAAACCCCTCAGGCTGCGCCATATAGATGTCTTCATCTAGGCAACCATTCAGGAAGGCAGTTTTGACATCCATCTGCCAAATCTCATAGTCATAGTATGCAGCTATGGCTATAAGAATCCTAATAGCTCTAATGTCAGCTATAGGAGAAAAGGTCTCCTCATAGTCAACACCATATGTTTGGGTGAAGCCTTTAGCCACCAAACAAGCTTTATAGGTGTGTATGTTGCCATCCATGTCCGTTTTCTTCTTGAAGAGCCACTTACTCCCAACCACCTTAGCATTGGAAGGAAGGTCTACTTCAATCCAGACTTTGTTGTCTCTCATGGATTGCATTTCCCCATCCATAGCAACCTGCTATTTATCCTTTTCAGGACTATTAATGGCAGCCCTATAACTAGTAGGTTCATCAAGATCCCCTAGTATAGTTTCCTCATACTCTACGTTTAAACATAGACGTTCAGGAGCTTTTACAGATCTTGTGGATCTGCGAATGGGAACCACTTCAACTTCCGGTGGAGGACCTAGACTTTCAGGTTCCACAGGAAGTGTGCTAGTGCTTTCAGAAGGTAATGTATCTTCTTGATCATTTTCAAAATCATAATCTCTCCCACTGAATTCTTGAGATATGAGATTTTCCTCAAGAAATTCGCCATACCTAGCCACAATGACTTTATTTTCTGGTGGAAAGTAAAAGTAGTAACCCCTTGTTTCCTTAGGGTATCCTACGAAGATACACTTAACAGATCTTTGTTGGAGTTTATCTGGTGAGTCACGTTTAACAAACGGCTCACAACCCCAGACCTTTAAGTAAGACAAGTTGGGAGCTTTTCCAGTCCATAATTCATATGGAGTCTTATCAACCTTCTTAGTTGGAACCATATTCAATATGCGAACAGCACTTTCAAGGGCATAGTCCCAAAAAGATAAGGGAAGAGTTGTAAGATTAAACATCGATCGTACCATATCTAGCAATGTACAATTTCTCCTTTCAGATACACCATTTTGTTATGGAGTATAAGGAGATGTGAGCTGCTGGACAATTCCACACTCAGCTAGATAATCTTTAAACTCTTGGCTTAAATATTCACCACCTCTATCGGATCGAAGAGCTTTAATCTTCTTACCTAGTTGTAATTCTACTTCACTCTTAAAAACCTTGAATGTCTCAAAGACTTCATGTTTATGTTTAAGTAAATAAACACAACCATAACGACTATAGTCATCCGTAAAGGTTAAGAAGTAGCTAGCACCGCGTTTTGACACATGTCTAAGTGGACCACACACATCAGTATGTATTAATCCAAGTAGATTTGTTGCCCTTTGCATTTGATGTGAAAAAGGTTTCCTTGTCATCTTCCCAGATATGCAAGATTTGCATTTATCAAATGAATCATCATTGATATTTTGCAAAAGCCCATCATGTTGCAGCTTTTCCATGCGTTTCTTACCAATGTGAGCAAGACAACAGTGCCAAAGATAAGACGAATCCAAGTCTGACTTGATTCTCTTATTGCTCATGCTATATACAGAATTATTTCCATTGGACACATGATTCTCCATGTCAATTTCATACACACCATTTATTGGAATTACATTAAAGTAAAAAACATTATTTAAAGAAACCGAAATTTCATTATCAGTAAATGTGTGAACAAAACCATTATCCTTTAACAAAGAAACTGAAATAACACCTCTAATGATAGAAGGTGCAAAGTGACAATTATTCAAAACTAGAATTAACCCCGAAGGTAAAACTAAATCGAATGTCCCTATGGCTTCAACTGCTGCACGTATGCCATTGCCCACGTACAAGTATCTTTCTCCATAGGTCAGCTTCCTTGCTCCTCTAAGCCCCTGCGATGTGTTACAGATATGAGTACCACATCTTGTATATCATATATCCAGGCATTTTGCTTACGAGGAAAAGAAAATAATTCAATCATAAAAATACCTGAAGTGCTGGCGCCATTCCTAGCCTTGGCATTTTTATTCTTGTGCAACTCCTCTAGCAGCAATGGACAATTTCTCTTCTAATGTCCAGGAGTATTGCAGTGGTGACAAGCAGCCAAATCTTTCTTGGGATAATCCTGCTTCTTTGGAGGATTCTGCTTCTTAGGCTTCTACTGGTAGGTCACAACCTGTTTGCCCTTGTCAGCTTTAGCTTTCCCTTTCTTGTTTGCGTGTTGCGGTTTGTTGGGCTTAGTAATCCTACCACCTTGTATTGCCATTACAGCAGGTGTAGGTGCCTTCTTTGAGAGTCCCTTCTCAAAGTCAATAAGCATTGCATGTAAATCACTTATTGTCTTCCCCGTGCAATGCATATTGAAGTTGCGCACGAACTCACCAAACAACTCCTCATTAAGGGATCGATTGATGAGGCCAACTTGTACATCTTGCACGTAACCACAGCCGAGTGCATCCAATTGGTCCAAATAACCTTTCATCTCCAATACATGGGCACTCACTGGTTTACCAGCCTCCTGCTTACACTTTTGCAGAGAATCTAATACATCATATAACTCTGCCATATGTGGTTTCTCAAACATACGTTTGAGCTCATTGATCATGTCCATGGGACCATAGTTCTCAAATTGATTTTGCAATTGAGTGTCCATCCCAGATAACATGAGACAAGCCACATCATTGTGCTTCTCATAATCAATGTTATAAGCTTCATGGTCTGCATTTGATGCAGTACCAGCAGGAGCTGTAGGAAGAGGCGTACTAAGAATATCAAGTCTTTTGGCCATTCGCAGAACAATTCTTAAAGAACGGTACCAATCATTGAAATTCTTTGTCCCAGTCAACTTTTCTCTTTCAATCATAGACTTGAAAGCAGAACTCATGTTGTTTATGTTAATGTTTTCGGGTTGGGCCATTTCTACAGAAAAAGTTCAAAAGTTAGTACTTTCGATAATTAAATTTTTCAAGAAAATTAAATACCCATGGTAAATTGACATTTAACCATTTGATTTTTACTGAAAACTAGGATCCAAATTGACATAGTTTCATCACATCAGCTGAGGCTGCTAGCAATGAAAGTACTCAATAAGGTACGAGTCGAACTCAATTGCCAATCTCAAATTGCAATTCCTAGAGTTATGGGATTTACATATTTTGCCAACCTCAGTTGCAAATGTAAGCATGTTTTATCCCCATCTTTATGCCTTGACATAGTTTCATCATATCAGCTGAGGCTGCTAGTAATGAAAGTACTCAATTAAGTTAACCAATTTAGAAACTGCAAATTGACATAGTTTCATCACATCAGCTGAGGCTGCTAGCAATGAAAGTACTCAATTTACCCTTTGATTACCATTCTTTGAATCATCACATCAGCTGAGGCTGCTAGTAATGATAGAATGTAATCTCAGGTGTTTCCGTTTTATTGGATGGCATATAAATTAAATTTTAGGGTAATAACTTTTATGTGTGTAATCAAAATATGTACAAAGATGTCATGCATTCATCTTTGTATCATATGTTTTATTAAAAAACTCTTACTCATTAGTTTATAACTAAGCTCAAATCAACAAAGTTTTAATTGATGGCGTTGAGAAACTTACAACATTGCCTTAAGATGCTTCGAACGTTTAATGGTTGTACTTGGTAAGTCTAATATTGACGCACAGACGAGCGGAGAGACAGAATGGAGTCTCTTTAAGGCCACAATTTAATGTGAAACCAACCTTATACCCACTTTATAGTTTGTCAATGTTAGGTCCGCCTTTCGACCACTTTTGTATAGTCGCATCAATCAATTAAAAGTTTGTGATTTTTATAGCTTAAAACCATGTTTCACCATTATTAAGTCAAGTTTATTTTCTATTATGAAAATTACCCTTTTGCTTACAATCATGTCACATACATATTTAAACAAATGCGCAATTTAATAAAAAATAAACAACTAAAATAATGGACATGCTAAGAAAATCAATTAATATGTATACATTGATCTTAAGACTCCCATTGGTTTTTGAGCTCATTGTACCCAATGGACCACAGACACCAACGAGTTGGCCGCGTAAGTCTTATGATAAATATATACATAAACACACATAATTGATTAAATATGCGATTTATATGGGGTCTTCCCCAATTTTAGGTCTTCCCTAATAACCTAATTAATTAATTTTAGTAATTTTAACTTGTCCAACAATTTAATTACTAAAACCCTAATTAATTTAAATCACATAAAATAAGCATGTAAACATGTAACAATTAATCAACTTCCATGACAAAACATGCATGTTTTTGTCATGGATTCAACAATTAGCACTTATTATCATGTCAAACATATAATCAAGTCTAATAAGTACGCATATAAAATTAATGACATAAACAAGTATTCATTAATTTAATTCACATAAAATTGCATGCAACCTAGGGTTTCTACAAGTTTTACAAAACATAAAACCCTAATTTGGAATAAATAGGTAATCGACCCATATGAATAAAAATTAGGGTTTACTAATTTTTTAAAACCCTAGAACACCAAAAGCATGTATCTTTTTAACAAGAATCCAATTTTATGTTTTAGTAATTAATTACAACGTATTAACGGCTCTTGATGCCACTGTTGGAATATGTGAATCATAACTAAATTATAAACACATAATAATTAACATCAAAGCATGGCAGCGGAAACAGGATACAATACATGTAATTAATTAACTAAAAAATAAAAGTAATGCGTACCTTTTTGATTACTAGCTAAACAAGTAATCGAGTGATCAAGATCCGGTAAAACCCTAGATTAGGGTTTAGCAAAAGTCGACTAGTATAAAGTCGAATAGGGAAAAAACACTCAAGCTAAAGTAAGCTTGATCTCCGATCTTGTACACACGTATTAGTAGCGTTTCAATGTGAAAAGCTAGGTTCAAGATTCACAAAACAAACCCAACACTTAATGTGTATGTTGGATCGATTTTCCCAAGGTGTTTGGGAGTGGAAACCGATCGGCCAAGACACAAAGAGGGAAGAAGAAGAGAAGTTGGATTGCTAGGGAATCAAGATTAGTGAATTATGAATACAAGGGTTTGTATTTATAGACTCACAAATCTTGTTCACCAAGTTAGGGCAACAATCCCTCTCCCTTGGGTTGGATCGGCCGAACATATGGGTCAAGAGGGATTCTAGATCCTTCTTGACTTGTATTTACATCCATAGTCCCTTAACTTAATATTTAACGACCGTTATCCAAACCCCGTTAAATACTAACGACCGTTAAGTGTTTATTCGTGAAATGAATAATTAAATCATAACTTATTATATATTAATTATTCAAACATTGAAACTCATACGTAATGTGTGCAATCCCGAAGTCTCGTGTTCGAAACTGGTCATACGTATATTAATTTATATCCACAACTTTAACAAAAATGCTGCTTTCATTAGGTTTACTTGCTTTTTGTTGGGGTCGTTGTTTCCTATGCTGCATGCTTTTTGTGAACTTTTTTTTATTTTATTTATTTATTTATTTTTTTATTATTATTATTATTATTTTTACAAAACTGCTATGGTGTCTTACTGCATGCTTATATGTTTGTGGTATGTTTGTACATACGTTCTTAATCGGTTGTTATGTTGCATGTCAGTCTTTCCATTGTTTGTTGTTTTAGTCACTTAAAGACGTCTATTATTTTTGTTTTGGTGATACGTAAAAGACTAAAAGCCTTTAAAGTGTTTAGCCATAACTTTTACATCCAGTCGCATTTCTTTTCCACTTTTTCGTTTTTGGGTTGGCCATATGTGTTTGCCTGTTCTCGAATATGAAAACCAAAAACAACGGTATAAGTAAGCGTTATGGCTAAACACTATCGTTTTTGGGTTGGCCATATGTGTTTGCCTGTTCTCGAATATGAAATTGTTTTGCCATCATTTAGCAATTTTTGGCATTTATCTCATCTATCACTACAAAAAAACAAGCACTTTGGACGAGAATCTCATCCCAAATCTACAAAGCTCATCGTCCCAAACACAGAATGGGACGACATCTCGTCCCATTCTGCTAGTCCCTTTTTTCTTGTCCCAAAAAAATTTGGGACGACATTCCTAGTGCAAATATGGGACGACATTTTTCTGGGACCCACTATAAATTCAACTCTTAAAATACAAAATAGGACGAGGTATCTAATGCAAAAAGGGACGATATTCTCGTCCCAATTTTTTTTTTTTTTTTTTTTTTTTTTTTTACTTTCTCTACTATTTTTAATTAAATAAGAAAATGTTTTTTAAAAACAAAAAGGGACGACAAAAAAAATAAATTTGGGACGAGATTCTCGTCCCAAAGTGTATATTATTTAAAATTAAATCAGTAGGGACAGATGATGTGGCAGTAAAAAAATGGGACGACATTTATTGTGAAATTTAGGGACGACATTGTCGTCCCTATTTTTCCTGGATGCCAAAAAAAAATGCAGTAGAACCTGCATTTCCAGATTTTTTCTGGATTTTTTTGGGGAAATAATCTACCAAAACAAAACATGTAATCAATCACAATTCGGCAATATGATACAATACCAAATTACTAAACGATTCAATATATAGCATGCATTCCTCAAATCCACGATAGCATTCGACAAATACAATACAAATTAAACTAACAATTAAGTCACAAATTTACTAATTAAGTTAACACAATATATACCATTCCTCAAATCCACGATAGTATTCGACAATATATACCATTCCTCAAAGATACTAACAATTCATAAAGTTAACACAAATAATAAGATCTTACATCATCCCTACGCCTACGCCTATAGTCCGACTCCTCGTTAGAACCCGCCTCCTCCTCCCCCTCCTCCTCTGCCTGCTCCTCCTCACCACTACTAGCATTATTATTCTCGGGAATGCAGCTCAAATGAGGATTATTTTGTAAGATGTATTTCTTAAGGTCGGGTGGCAGCATTGCATAATTAGCACTAGAACCCGGGTTAGAACTAGAACCCGGGCATGTAGTTGTGCCGGGAAAGGAGGGACGATAACAATTGTCAAAGGAAGAATTATTAGGGTCGGGAAAGGGAATAGGGTCAGGAAAAGGGGTGGGAAATGGAGCAGGTGGGGGAAATGAGGGAAAGAAAACGGGAAATGGATTACCTTGGTTGTTGTAGTGGCTCATAAACTGCCCCATGAAAGATTCGAAGGCCACTTGTCAAGCAAAAACTCCGCTAGACTGTTCCCTAGCCAATCTAGCCTCATTCTCGGCCACTTGAGCCCGTTGTTGCGCCTCGAGAGCTTTCCTCCTGAGCAACTCTTTCTCTTCCGCCTCTCGCCTCAACACCTCCGACATATTCTACCGAGTAACATATTCTTGTGCAACCGGCCGATGTGTGGACCTGGATGAGGCTTTGCCCATGCCCGGCATCATCCTGCCCCTGCCTGGCATATTTTGCCGGTTGTCACTCGGAACTATTTGATCCAGTATTTCTTGGTCAGTCATCAACGGGTGTGTACCGGGTTTAACTTGATCCCAAAGTGACTTCATCTCCATCTGTGTAAGTCAAAAAAAAAAAAAAAAAAAAAAAAAAAAAAAAAAAAACAAACAAACAAACAAACAAACAAGTATGTTAAAAACAAGTAAGTTAAAAAAAAACAAGAAGTAACTTGATCTTAATGACGCATGTTAAGAGATAAATTACTTACATAAGCCGTCTCGTTGTCTTTTGTTTTAAATACGCCTTTTCTTGTATGCCCCTTCCTCCATGTTTCGATGAGGTCTTCATTTTTCCCCGCATTCTTAACCCTCTATACATACAATATAAAATAAATTAATAACGAGCTATATATAAACAATATATAGATCTTTAAAAATTACAAAAATTATAATGAGTCTTACATAATCGTTTCTTCCTTGTACGAACGATTGTCTCCCTTGGTGAGTTAGTATCTTGTTTTTTGCTCGGTTATCTGCATTTTTGGCAGATCTTGCCATCCGTTCCGGTTTGGACCACCAGTCGACCAACCACTCCCATTCCTCTCGGCTTCTGTTAAGCCACACTTTCGGCGGCGGCGGCTGTTCCCTTGCCGTCACGGGGTTCTCATGTGTATCAAAGTACTTAGACTTGATCCTGTGTTTATTTTTGCGATATAGTAACCGCATCTGAAGTTTCAGCCCAAGAGATACCCTTTCCCCCACCGTATATACACACTCCCCAACCGTCACTCGGCGCTCGTCGTTTAACCAAGGCGCGATGTTGAAATAGCTCTGCAAATAAATATACGCATTTAAATAAACACACAATTTAAATATAACACGCATATCTAAACGGTCAATAACAATAAGAATAGAAATAAAATAAACAATTAATACCTCGAATACGGGAAATATATGAGCCTTAAAAGGCTCTGGAATCTGTTCCCACTCGCAGTCAAGGGGAAGTGGCCTAACTTGTTCCCCGATAAGACTACTCAACTGCGGTGCATACGTGCCTACAGGTGAGAAGGTGCCTTGATCATCGTAATCAAAGCTGATCGGCAAAGGTTGATTATTATTCTCTTTAAGCCCTCCTTAAGGCCCGATTTGAGGTCTCACTCACAATCATCAAACCTACAAATATAAGTTATTGAGTCGTGAAAATACAAGTAAAAAAAATTAGTTTTATCAATAAAAAATGTAAAAAAAAAATCACAATTTCTTACCTGCGCAATAGCCCGGCGTAGTAAAATAGGGCTGTCTTGGTGGATCACCAGCAGCATCCCCGCCGTGTGATCTAGGAGCTACACACGCCATCTGTAAAATTACAAGTACAAGAACACACAATTTCGTGGACCAATTAATACTAATACACACATTCATATAAATATACACATTTAAACATAACATAACAATTTCATTCAAACAAAAGTTACACGTTTAAACATATAGTAACAATTTCATTCAAATTACAAATTAAAAACAATTGTCATCATCAGAATCATCGCTAGATAAAACTTCTTCAACAACAGTCGTGGGGTTCACTTCATCATCATCAGACACGTCAACATCATCATCATCAAGGACATGAGCAACGACATCATCTTCATTATTAATAAAATCAGCATCTTCTTCAGCATCATCTGGTGGGGCGTCCACTTCTGTTGATTCATCATTTACACTCAAATCCGCATACTCCAAACCAGTCAAACCAACAGACAATGCAATATCTGATCAATTGCTGCCATGTATAACATCTTGATCAGAATCTACTACATCCCGATGCCAGATCTTCCGATGATGAACATCTTCGACGACCTTCCAATGAGGTGGTCGTCTAGCAGGGTCTTCAAGGTAGAAGACTTGTGTTGCTTGTGTCGCAAGAATGTATTGTGGATTTCTAAAAGCATCCTTATCAGTCAAAATATGATGTATGCCACGTTCAATGTAAGAACGTCGAGAGCGTGCCGTAGGGTTATTAGGGTTACGGGTGTCGAACCATTTACATCGAAACAACACAACCTTTCGGTTGCCCATATAAGTGACCTCCAGAATTTCTTCCAGTTGACCATAATACATTTCTCCATCAGGCCCGGGTGTTGAAACTCCACTGCATTGAGTGGTATGAAGTATATCGCGCTTATGCACCAAAAACTTCACACCGTTAACTATGCAAGCGGGGTATGTACTTGCACTAGATGAAGGTCCACATGCCAAAGAGAGTAACTCGGGACTACAGCTTGGGTCTTTTGCCACGCTCTTTTCACGGATCTACGAAAGAGATACAAACAGATTCAGATGAGCAAAAACTCTGGACTACAAGGTAATATATCTAATGCATTTACCTTGCGATTGAACCAGGGAGGAAAACTTGTTTCCACGGTATTGTTAGAAAATTCACTACAAAAGTTCATGATATTAGAATAAGTCATCGAAAACAAATAACTTAGGAAAAAAAAGGTTCTTCAAAATATAAAAAATAAGAAACATACTCTTTGTACGCCTGGATGTCTGCGTCGATTTCAGGACTGTTGTTAAGTACAAACCATAAAACTGCCTTAATAACATCTAGCTTCATCCGAGGTATATGTACATCTCTACCCACCAGTTTGCATACTGACTGGAACACCTGGAATTTATTTGGTTGTTCAGGTGCACCGTCGTCATTTCTGTCAGGACGATTAAATCTCGTCTCGACATCCTTAAGATAACACGAGCAGAAAGTTAATGCTACTTCTGCAACATAACCCTCCGCTATAGAACCTTCAGGCCTGGCTTTATTTCAGACATAATTTTTTAGCTTCTTCATGTATCTTTCAAATGGATACATCCACCTGTAGTAGACAGGGCCACCTAGAATAGCCTCTTCGGGTAAATGTATAACCAAATGAATCATTATGTCAAAAAAAACAGGAGGAAATATTTGCTCTAAATTAATCATAACATCGATCATTTGTTTTTTAGCTTTCTCCGTGTCCTGTTGCATCAAATTTCGAGAACAAATCTGCTTAAAGAATAAGCAGAGCTCGATTAATGGGGGTGAAATGTCTTTGGGTAAGTATTGTTGAACTCCATAAGGAAGTAACCGCTGCATCATTATATGACAGTCATGAGATTTTAGGCCCATTATGTTGTTATCGTCAGCGGTCACTTTTTTCTTGAAGTTGGATCCAAACCCATCAGGTAGTCTAACTCCTTTGATGAATTTACAAAAAAGTTTTCTGTTTTCTGATGTGAAAGAGTACTTTGGATAAGGCTTATCGAACTTCCCATTTCCTTTATCAACGAGCCACAACTCCTTTCGAACTCCCAAAGTTTTCAAGTCTTGCCTTGCCTTTAGCGTGTCTTTGGATTTGTTGTTCATTAACAAGGTATTCAGCACACTCTCAAACACGTTCTTTTCGATGTGCATGACATCGAGATTGTGTTTTAGTTGAAGAACGGGCCAATACTCCAGTTCGTAGAAGATAGAACGCTTACTCCAATTCAATTCGATTTCTCGATTAGGTTTAGGGTTATTTTTAACAATAGGTGGATGTTTCCCCGAGACACGTTTAAAGACTTTGCTAATTTGAATCATGATTTCCTCATTGGTAAAGTCTCTAGGAGGAAGCTTCCTTTCAAGTTTACCATGGAATTCCTTATGTTTCTTCCTCATTGGATGCTTTACGCATAAGAATCTTCTATAACCAACATAAGCGATTTTATGCTTCACAAGAAGCGATGGAGTGTCCTGATTACATGTTGGGCATGCATAGTAGCCTTGTCCACTCCACCCAGAAAAACTACTTCGAGCTGGAAAGTCATTGATGGTCCATAAAACCGCCGCTTTCATGTCGAAATGAGTACCCGTAGCAGCGTCTAAAGTTCACACACCTTTCCATAAATCTTGGAGTTATTTGATCAAAGGCTTCAAGAAAACATCAGTGTCCTTTGCAAGTGATTTAGGACCGGGAATTAACATCATCAACATTAAAGAAGTCTCTTTCATACACTTCCACGGGGGTATGTTGTATGTTGTCAATATGACCGGCCACATGCTATAATTTTGACTCATGTTGCCAAACGGATTGAAACCATCAGCAGCCAACCCTAATCAGACATTTCTAGGGTCACAAGAAAACTCGGGTTTCATTATGTCAAAAAATTTCCATGCTTTACCATCACACGGGTGATTCATCTTACCATTTTCCTTAGACTGTCCAGTAGCATGCCAAGTCATCCACTTTGCGATGTGTTTTGTGTTGAACATACGTTGTAGTCTAGGTTTTAATGGAAAGTAACGCAACACCTTGTTGGCAACTTTCTTCCCCTTTTTCTTTAGGTTTTTCCATCTACTCGTGTTGCAGATTGGACAATTATTCAGACTTTTGTTCTCATCTGATCCCCAAAATAAAAAACAATCATTTATACAAGCATGGATCGATTCGTATCCTAACACGATATCTTTGTATGTCTTCTTGATTTCATAGTATGACGGTGGGAAATTGAATCCTTTCTTAGGGGGACATGCCTTTTGCAAAAGAGCTAGAATCATGTTAAACCCTTTATCAGGTATTTTACATAAGACCTTGATGTGCGAAAGCTCTGACGTAAAGTTCAGTGTAGTCATATCACAACCTGGGTACAACATTTGGGTGGACCTAGCAAGTAACTCTTCGTACTTGTTATTAATGCTAGGACCCGTTGTTTGAGCTGGTTGAGAACCTGTTGTCTGAGCTGGTTGAGAACCTGTTGTTTGAGATGGGGGAGTTGGGTCATTATTTGCAGAAATATCTTGGAAGAATGCATCCATGTCAATGTGTTCAGGTGAAGGTGGTTGTGGTGTGTTGTTTACTACGGGTGGAGGAAGCGGTTCACCGTGATATTTTCATGTGGTATAACTTTTGTCAAACCCGTATTGAGATATGTGTGACTCAAGAGTTTTGAGCGTAACCAATTTATTAAAAGCGTTACCACAACGAACACATGGGCAAAGAATCTTTTTTGAGATGGGGTATAACAATGGCTCACAATGCGCGACGAATGCAAAAACGCCATCTAAAAATTCAGGGGAATTACGGTTGGATATAGTGGTCCAACTCTTATTAATTGTCATGACTGCGTTGCAAAAAAACACATTCAAATAAATGAATATATATATATATATATATATATATATATATATATATATATATATATATATATATATATATATATATATATATATATATATATATATATATAATGCATATGCAAATAAACACATTCAAACATGAAAAGGCGTAATTATGAACTCTTTTTATTACGTAGTGCAACTATGGAAGGCAATCCTAACCCACTCTTTGAATGTCTCGTCTCATATATGAATGCGTATAACTGATTTACTATTTGAAAAAAATTCGGCAGCATTTCCCCTCAACTCCCCAAATATGTGCATTAAAGACATATTCCTAGGAGTTAAAGGGAAATACTGTCGAATTTCTCTCAAATAGTAAAACAGTTATACGCATCCATATCCTAAATGAGACAAAACATTCAAAAAGCAGTCCCAAACAGGGGACTTTTCGAATTTAATTTCTAATAAATTAATTTCGGACGGGTTTTCTATAGGATGATTAATTCCAGATGGGGGTTGTCCGAAATTAATCACTAAAATCCTAAAATCATTTACACATGCAAGTTTAACATTCAAATACAATAATAACCAAAGGCAATATCATTCCAAAAATAAATACATTACTAATTAAATTATATACAAATAAACAAAAACAAAATATGGAAATAAAGCTAGAAAACATACTAGATGGGAGCTGCTGGTTCACGGCTAAAAGAGAAGAAGAGAGGAAGACAAGAAGAGAGGTGGTGCTGTTGCGGTGGTCCTACACAAACATAAACATAAATAAATGTATACTAAACAAAAACAATACTCGATAACTTAAACTTTATACTAAACAAAAACATATTACTAAGAAGACGCAACCATCAAAGTAATTAAATTATATACCTAGTTCAATTCACGGCTGAAATAGTTCAATTCACGGCTGAAATTATATACCTTCAATTCACAACCAAACTTACATTAACCAAATTAATTAATAAAAACTTTTGACGGCGACATTGTCGTCCCAAAACACATTAACACAATAAAAAAAATACCTTTAGACTAAACAAATTAAAAAACGAAGATTATAAAAAAAAAAATACTCGATGGGAGCTGCTGATGCGGCTGTACGTGGTGTTGCTGCCGTCGGTGGTTCACGGCGGTGGTGCTTCTGCTGCCATCTAACCAACACAAACACAACACAAAAGAAACCAAAATTAGACAAAACAAATTAAAAAATGAAATTAACAAAAAAGACATACCTCAATGTGGTGCTGCTACTGCTGAAGGTGGTGGTGGTGAAGGTGGTGCTGTTGGTACTGCTGCTGCCGTCGAATGTGGTGTTGAAGGTGGTTGTGGTGGTGTCTAATGTGGTGTCACGGCGGGGGTGGTGGTTCACGGCGAATGTGGTGTTGAAGGTGGTTCGGGTAATAGTGATGTTGAACGTGGTTGTGGTGGTGTCGAATTGAAGAAGAATTAAGGTCGATCGATCAATTGAAGAAGAAGCAGTGTGGGGTTTTTTTTTTTTTTTTTTTTTTTTTTTTTTTTGGGAGAAGACTTAGAAAGAAAAAAAAAAAAAAAAAAGCAGATCTGGTATATACTTACCTCAATAATTGATATAAATTAGTGACGACAATTGTGGCAGGTTCTTCAAAATATTGGCGGGGTGTTTAATTTTCGTAGAAAATTTTGGGGAAAAAAAAAGGACGATAATGTCGTCCCTAACTTTTTTTTTCTTTATCTTTATCTTATGTATATTAAAAATGATTTAAATTATTTAATTAATATTAAATAAATTAAAAATGATTTAAATTAGTTATAAATTATTAAAATAATTTAAAAATTATTTAAATTAGTTTTAAATTTTTTTAAATAATTTCGATCCCGAGAACCTACTCCCGATTGGTTAGTGTTTGAAGAATCTTCCGATCCCGTGAACCCCAACCATTTCATCAATATTCAGATCTAAACTGTCTTCAAATACAGGTTTAGAACCGGATTCGAGCTCAGGACATTTAATGTACGAGAAGTCTTCTTCACGAATGAGTCGATATGATACCGTTATACATGAGATGTTAAACGAATGAGTCGATATGATATCGTTATACATGAGATGTTAAACGAATGAGTCGAGATGATATCATTATGCATGAGATGTTAAATGAATGAGTCGGGATGATAACACAACAAACAACAACAACAACAACAACAACAACAACAACATTTTATTAAACAACAACAATAACACAACAAACAACAACAACAACAACAACAACAACAACAACAACAACAAACAACAACAACACAACAACAACAACAACAACAACAACAACACTACTACATACAAAGATTTTCCATGTCACCTAACAGCTCACGGAGTATTGCATCCGACTGACATGCGTGGTCGTGTTCGTCGGGATTCCTTGCCATTTCAAGTCTTGCCTCCAGCATCCTTACTCTTGTCTCTAGCACCTGTTTTTGTGATTCCAACATGTTTATCCTAAGATCTTTGGCATTACAGTTTGAGCACTCTGTTGGTGCAGATCCAGAACCTTGAGATGTTGAAGCAGAAGAGATTACTCGTAACCGGTCATCAAATTCACTTTTCCACATAAAATATCCGCATCCATAATCTTTTTCTCTTGGTTGTTACATAAATAAGGAAATGTTATGATTGTTTGTATATTTACATAAATAAGAAATGTATGATTGTTCAACTTCGAAAGAGGACATGCATAATATTCCCGTCGAAATGTATCTTTTTTATGTGATTTTCTTAGTTTTATATTTCCTGTTCCACAAGAACACATAAAAGGATTATATCGCTACATCTCAGGTTTTGAAATTGGTGTGAAGACAAGAGGTTGTGAGGTTGAGTGGTTTTGAGGATAAGAGTGTATATAACGTGTTTGTGAGGATAGAGCAGATATTTTATACAAACGTTTTGGTGGAAAATTTTGGCGCCAATATTTTGGTGGGAAGTTTTGGTGGGAAAATTTGGTGGGAAGTGTTTTGGCGGAAAGTGTTTGGTGGAAGTTTGATGTATAATCCCGCGGATAGACTGAATGATGGGATTAATTTCGTTAATAATCTCTTGCTCATCCATTTCATCAATATTCAGATCTAAACCGTCTTCAAATACAGGTTTAGAACCGGATTCGAGCTCAGGAGATCCCGCTTCCATGTAATTATCCTCTAGTTCATAATAGTCGAGATCACCACCTTTACATAATTCTCAACACATTTAATGTACGAGAAGTCTTCTTCACGGCCATCGGTGGACAAAGGATCGCCATCATTGTACCTTCACAAAATAGTTTGTGCCCATACATAGTTAGTATTCGTGTTTCATAACTTTAACATTAACAAGAAATGGAATTCAACAATGGAATAGACTGAATGATGGGATTAATTTCGTTAATAATCTCTTGCTCATCCGCTGTGAAGATATCGAGCCTTTGTCTCGTTGCGGTAAAAGGTCCTCCTGGTCTAGGACCATCATTTGGTCCCCCAACTGGCCTCGCAGGGTGATCTCTTTTAGGACCCCATCCCTCTTTCTTCTTCCAGCCGCCTTGGTCCTGTTTTTGTTCCTCCTTCCTGTTCCATCCCCAATTACTCCCTTTATCAGTAGTCTCTTCATTTGACCCTTCAGTCCCGTCTTGAGGTTTATTCTCGTCTTTTTTCTTACCCCATGAATCACCCCAACCACCTTGCGATTCAGTTTTTTCTTCAACTTTTTTACTCCAATCTGAACCCTGTGGTTTATCAGATTCCACAACACCCCATTATAATTAATATTTTTAACAACAAAAATATTTTTGATAAATAGTAAAGTATTGATTTTGTAAATTTTTTAATTTATGTAATTTTTAAAATTAATTTTTACACTAACATATAATTTTAAAGCAAATATTTTTCTAAAATTAATTTATATATAAGTATTTTTAAATAGATTATTGGATTATAAATGTTATTTTAAATATTCTCGTCTTTTTTCTTACCCCATGAATCACCCCAACCACCTTGCGATTCAGTTTTTTTCTTTAACTTTTTTACTCCAATCTGAACCCTGTGGTTTATCAGATTCCACAACACCCCATTATAATTAATATTTTTAACAATAAAAATATTTTTGATAAATAGTAAAGTATTGATTTTGTAAAATTTTTAATTTATGTAATTTTTAAAATTAATTTTTACACTAACATATAATTTTAAAGCAAATATTTTTCTAAAATTAATTTATATATAAGTATTTTTAAATAGATTATTGGATTATAAATGTTATTTTAAATATTTAGAAAAAATGGGACGACATTGTCGTCTCATTTTGTTTTTAAAAAAAGTTTTTATATTGATTTAAGAAATAAAAATTGATTTAAAAAGCTTTTAAATATAAAAAAACAAATACTTACAGTTTGGGACGACATTGTCGTCCCAAAGTGTTTGGCGGGATTAAAAATAATGGCGGGATGTTTATTTTTTTGGGAAATTTTATTTAAAAACCTTTAAAATGTCAAAAATCAAATAAATACATGTTTGGGACAACATTGTCGTCCCGAATTGAGAAAGTGGAAAAAGTGTTTGACTGCCATTTTTTGTTGAAAAAAATGTGGGTCATGGCCAAAATTTGGGACGACAATGTCGACCAAAAAAATGGCTGGTCCCATACCTTTATTTTGGCGTAGTGTATCTTGGCATACACCTGCATACTTTTGTATTGCCCAGCTGAACTAATATAACCACCAGCTTTCCGATAACTATCGTATTACAGCACAATTATACAGCTGTAAACCGGGAGCATTTGAATCTTTTCTTAGAGGCTCCATGATTTGCCCTTTACGTTAACAGTGTTGATGGGCTAACTAAACTTTATTGGGCTTGAAATCACCAAACATTAATTAATAGTTAACCCACAAACGACAAACCGAAGCAATAAAACGAGGGTTTTTTTTTTTTTTTATTTTTTTTAAACGAGCAATAAAACGAGGTTGAAAAACCAAAACTGTACTTTTCTCATCGCCCCTATAAATATCAATTTCGATAAAAGATTAAAGAATAAAGTGCGATTACTATGGCAAGACTTGAAGAAGTAATGTACAAAAGGAAACGAACCGTGCAAGATGACGAAGAATTACAAGAATTTAATTCAGTTTCAGATTCTGATGAAGAAGAAGCTAGAAGAAGACTTGTTCGAGCCTGAGCCTGAGGCTACTGCTGCAAATGTACATATTGTGCTGACTGATCGTAAAGTATTTGATTGCCCTATTTGTCTCGATCAACTCTTCACCCCTGTCTTCAGGTAGTATATCATTGTCTTTTTTCTTAATATTTATTTAATCCCATACCATATATCTGTTAAATTAGCAAGCCCAAAAAATAAACAAATTAATGTAGCTGTAATCAAACCCTTTTGAGGAGCACTAGATTAGAGGGGAATTAAAACATCTTTTTTATTTGATAAGATTTCCATAGCTAAAGAAACCTTGCTACATTTGACAAGTTTCTGTTCATGGCATTGGCAGTGCGAGAACGGCCATGTAGTATGCTCTTCGTGCTGCTCCAAGTTGAAGAGAAAATGTCCTTTTTGCTGCATGCGCATTGATATCCGTTGCCGTGGTCTTGAAAAGTTTCTCCAATCAATTAATATGTTGTGTAAATATGCTCACAATGGTTGCACTAAGACAATGCCTTACTCCAAGAAGATTGAGCATGAACAAGTGTGTCAACATGTCACATGTTTTTGCCCTTACCCGTCATGTTCCTTTGCATGTAGCCCCTCGTTGCTGTACAGCCACTTTGGCGTCCACCATGAACTTTCCACCACCCGCTTCACGTACAACACCACCTTCTCTGTTTCTGTAGAAATCAATCAAAAGCAAATTTTTCTTCAAGAAAGACACGGAAGTGTTGTATTCATCCTCCATCAAGAAGTTCAACAACATGGACGAGCTTTCTATGTTGATTGTGTCGGCCTAAGCACGTTGAAAGATATGTTTGCATATCATTTGACTGCTGAAAGCATGGATATGGATACATATGTAACATTGAAGTCGGTACCAGAGGTACACACACAGTTGCCCAAACATACTTTTCTGAAGAAGCACCTAACAGTCCCATCTGCCTTTGCGGGTGATAACGGGATTCTTTCTCTATCTGTATGAATAATTAAAGATGATCCAGCCGCGCTCGAGGTGCAGGAGGGAGAGCGTGGGTTGTATGATCCTGTTGCACATAAAGTTCTAAAGGTTGTGCTGAACGACCCTGACGCATTGGATTGCTCAATTTGTCACAAGCCATTGTGGACCCCTGTCTTCCAGGTATTTCGTTTATCATTCTTATCTGCATATTATATGTTTAGAAATTTCTAAGAACAACAAATCAAGTGCATAGCTTGTCTATGCATTTGAACGTTGTCCATATGCTGTTTGAGGCTCCCTTGTGCTTAGAAGTTAGAACTAAGAGGGGTTTCTTTACATTAAAAATTACACTGTGGGAATGTGTTTGCTTAATTTAGAACTATAACTCTTCCTACTTATCTTCACGCGGATCCTTACTATTTGAATGGAAAATAAATATCACTCAAGCATGCATGATTACAAGCCTAATTTAGAACTATAACTCTTCCTACTTATCTTCACGCGGATCCTTACTATTTGAATGGAAAATAAATATCACTCAAGCATGCATGATTACAAGCCTAGTTTTCGTTTTCCATCTCAACCTCTATGTTACTACTGTATGATGCTTGGGATTCTCTTTGGCTATGACACATTGATTTTAATTTATGGAATTGCAGTGCGAGAGCGCCCATCTGGTATGCTCCTCGTGCCGCTCCGAGCTCAAGGGTGAATGTTCATGTTGCGGTTACAACTATAACCGTTGTCGAGGTCTTGAGAAGGTCATTGAATCAATCGATAGAATATCATGCAAATATGCTAAATTTGGTTGCAAAGAGACAAAGCCTTACAATGAAAAGAGCAAGCACGAAAAAGATTGTCCATGTGCCACATGCTTTTGCCCTCACCCGTCATCATGTTCCTTTTCTGGTTCTTACAAGAACCTATACCTTCACTTTGGGATCAAACATGCAGCTGACATTACCCGATTCCGCTACCGAACTACCTTTTCTCTTTGTGTAGACATTAATCAGGGACAGGTTTTTCTTCAAGAACAAAGCGGGAGTGTCATCCTCATCCTCAATCATCAAGTTCAGAAACAAGGGCGTGTCTTTTATATTGATTGTGTCGGCACACGTGCATTAAAGAATCATTTTGAATATAGTTTGACTGCTAAAAGCATGGAATCATCTTGGACGTTGAAATGTGTACCAGAGATGTACACAAAATGGTCCAAACATAATATGCCCAGAAAGAATTACCTAACAGTCCCACCTGATTTTCCGGGTTACAATGGGATTCTATCTCTATCTATCTGCATAAACAGAGGTATTTATCTAATATGCTTAGATTATAGTTACGAGTTTCTTGAATTAATCTATGTTTTCTCAAGAAATGTTTGTTATTGAACTTGAATTCTTGTTAATTGGAGGATTAATGTGATATGTCTAAATTGGTGCTAATTAAGTGAATATATATTATGCAGGAGAGGAAGCTTTCAAATGTTACCTTATTGAAGATGATGATGAAGAGCAAAATGTCAGCAATTGGTATGTTTTACAAGAATATTTCATCATTTGAAGCATTTCAAGATAAAAAAAAAGGCAAAATGTCAAGAGGAGCAAACTGTGATGATCTAGTTCCCCATCTTAATGATCCAAATTTGTTGATGATCTGCAAATTTTTATGAGGCAAACGTTATTTAAGAGGGTTCTTGGGTCGGTTAGAGTAACTATTTAAATGTTAAAATATTGTAAACGACTCTTAATAATCATTAACAATGAGAAAATGTTGTGATTTGCTTACACCAATTCAATTCATGTAAGGCTCCACGAAGGTGTATATGAGATGTTATAAGTGTGTTTCAGATTGGGATTTAAATAGTCAGCAATTGGTAGCATATCGATTTTATTGATAGAGTTTGGTGGGCAGTATTCCTAGGATTTAAATTATTTTGGTCTTCTTTTTGTATAAAGGATATATATATGATTGAAACGTCATGAATGGTATCAAGGTTTGCGTTCATGTACAACATTTATGCCCACATTTATTCGTTTATGTCTTTAATTTGAGCTGTTAAGTGCCTGGTAACGATCACACTTTCTATAAAGTTCATATCTCAAACCAATTTCGAAGCTAAAACTAAACATTAATTTTAACTATTAAAGTCAAACATATATTATGGAACTCAAGAAAAGAGCAGATCGACCCACATGCAACTAAAAACTGATTGATGTAAGAAAAACCTGCATGTTTGTTTTTTAGGTATTTATGTCTTAGACACGAGTTTTTAAAGGCTGAATGTACAAAACCTAAGAGTAAATGACCAACACCACACACTCCTTGGCTGAATGCATGTGTAACTCAAAAGCTAAAACATTTACAGCATGCAACATGACATCAAAGAAACTCTGCACCAAAAAAAACATCAAAGAAACTACTCAGTTATCGTTTTTATCTTCTTTTGCTTTTATTTGCTTCCCCTCCTCTAAATTTTTTCATCGTTTTGGTTTCTCAAATTCTTTGACCCGTAATAACTGAATAGTGAATATACAAAGTCACTTGACATATAGCAACATGTAATGAAAGCATTCTCTATCGATTTCACTAAAAAGAAGTTCCCAGTACTTCTATTAAATTCTCCATCTCACTTATGGCAAACTCAATTACTACCTCTGTCCCAAAATAAGTGTCTAGTTTGACTTTTCAGAGTCAAACTGGTTCAACTTTGACCTTAACTATTTTTTTGGGTGTTATATAATATTTGATGCAAAATATATAAATGGATTGAGTTTAAGTTTATTTTTCAATGGTATAATTTTTCATCAAGTATTATATAACAATATATATATATATATATATATATATATTATATATATATATATATATATTATACTAGACATCAAAGCCCGCCCGTTGGGCGGGCATGACTTATAATAATAGTTTGGGTTGTTTTGTCGTATTTAAACTATGTTTCAATTTTGTTACACAAAACACAATAAAATGTAGTGACGTATATGTAAAGACAATAAAATATAGCCACCCATATTTGTTGTTATTTTTTTTTATTTTATTTTTTTTTTTTGTGAATATTTAATCATTTATTACTTGTACTAATAGGAAGCATTTTATTTTCTTTCACGCCGGAGGCATATAAGTGTATCCGACTTAAACTTTAATAGGTTTTTTTGATAATGAAAAAAAGAATTCATGCACTATTTGTTTTACAACAATAACTAAGTAAACAACTACATATGGTCTTTTTACATAACTATTTTTAGTTTGTTACTTTCAAGATAATAACTATTACTATTAAGTTGAATAAGCTAAATTACATTTGATAATAAAAATGTGTATCTGTAAGAAGCAAACATGAAACTACAATGTTGATCTTATAATCCCAGTTAATATTTTTTCATGTAAATAATTTGGTGAGTCCTTTTTTTTTTTTTTTTTTTTTTTTTTTTTTTTTATGCATGACTTTCTGTTTGTAAAATATTAAGAGAAGAACATGCAAGTTGTGTAACATAGTCATTAGTAGTCTATTCTTATAGACTTGCTACATTTGTCTTTTCATCTTCCTTACACTAACCATTATCACATCATCGAAAACACCAAAGCTTCACTTGTCAAAACAACTGTTCCGGATCAACAAAAGGTGAAGTATACAATCTTGATCTTATACATTTGTTTACGCTTTGTTAATTTTTTTACCTGATTTACTCATTGAAAAGATGAAACCTTGTATCGACTGATTGTTTTAAGTATATTATATTTAACTGTATGTTTAAGCTAATAATTTGTAGTTGCATGTTTTTTTTTTCTGTGTCTGATCTTAGGCTATAATCAACTTGATTAATCATCTTCAAAATTATTGTCATTCCATATTTTAAAAAATTAATTATTTGAAGTCAGATGAGGTAGTTATATGTCCACTGTTAAAAGTTCATCAAAGGTATCCGTTTTGGTTTATTTCTTAGATTAGGATGGTGAGAAGATGATAAAAGTTCGTTTGTTAGGGCTTTCAGGTGACAGTAATGCAGTTGTTAATCTTAGGAATGACTTTATGCTTGGTAAATTTTGTGGGTAGTCATTTGGGTTATGTAAGTGGTTAAAGTTGGCTGTTTATGGTTGTGAAATAGTTTATATCTTTAATCATCCGTGACGTGTTTCTTTTTTGATGTTTTGAAGGCTAATTGTGGGTATCTTATGTACAAAAAATTTGACTTTAAATGAATATGATGGCTTTTTAGTTTGGTTTGTAATTGTTTGTTGATTAGTTGGAGTATTTTAGTTGTATTCATTGTGGCTGTTTAGTAGGGTGTTTTTAATAATTCCTTAAAATTAAAAGATATAACGTAACGTTGTGATTCATAAAGGGTTTTATGTATTTTGAGTTTTGAATGTGTATGATTTTCAAGTGGATAATTATGATGTGTTTTGTTAATTGATTCCGTCACAGTTCTACAACGTGTTTATGTTTGTTGTATTACCAATTTCAACTGAATTAGACTCACTGTATTGATTTTTTAGGCTTGAAAGAACAAAGATGGACCAACAATTCTTGTGTCTTTTTAATTTGAAAACCAACCCAGAATACCAGGTTTACATTCTTATATACATGTGACTATAGATTATCATCTGATGATATTTTGTACCTTTAGCAATTGAAACATTTTTGTTTTGCAGAAGTTGCCTAACGTGTTTAAAGAGAGATTTTACGATGATCAAGATTATATTTTCGTTAATGGAAATAACAGATACAGATATATATGCTTAATCAGGGTTGTTGAAGGTGAATTTCAGCTTTATGGACATGAGTGGGGAAGATTCGTTCAAGATAATTTGCCGTCATCAGTTAAAAGACTACATTTTGTGAAGGAGGGTTTAGATACTTTCTACGTCACTGGGTATAATGAGGATGGTAGTGAAGGCCCTGGTTACGATAGGCGTGTTGTGGGGCGTAGAGTTGTGAGGTGTTTGGTCAGATTTATGGTTGGAGGGCAGGTATGAATGTTTTATCCTATGTCTTTTACATATAGATTGGATTTGCGTAGATTTATAGGCATCATCACTTAACGTGCAACTAAAATAAGTATCATATAAGTTGGTTATAAAAACTGAATGTGAGCTTCGATTGAACTCTTGTATTTGAAAGTAGATTGGAGATTAATTAGATGACTGTGAGGTGAAACACAAACTGCTATTGTATGATAATTTTTATTAATAGTATCTTTTAGTTTGTCCATGTTTAACCTTATTCATTATAAACTTAGTTGGCTTATTTAAAGAAAATTCAATTAGAGATAGGCTGTGGAATAACGAATATGATAGATATACATTGTCTCTATAATTGCATCCATTTAAAGTACTTTGGTGCATCTGTTTAGCTTGTGTAATAATGAATATGATAGTTATTGTTTGGTGAAATGTTATTGATATCGTTTAACGTTTTTATCTATATTCATATCTGTTATGGTGCGTATATCCATATATATTATGATTGTTGGTGTGTATTTAGTGTCTTGTGTTAAGATTATCGATTTAGGGGAAGTTGGTGGATATTGAATTGAGCTTGAATTTCATAAATGGATAATCACTTTCGATATTTAACATTTTCCTAGTGAAAGGTTTGTGGAATATTTATGGTGTTCAGTTATACAACATGTGCCACTTGTTGCCCATTTTTAGATGGGCCAATATGTGTTATGCTTTATCTCAAACAAGTCGGATTAAGTAAAATGCAGGTAAAATAGAAATAGGTTGATTTGAGTTACAATTTTTTCAAACGGGTCCATTAAATAAATCTTGATATGTGGACTGTTTTAGACAGATGATGGCACAATGGTGATTCAATAAAATATTGATTTCAGCCAAGCAGATGTTAAACACGATTAGTATTTGTCCTAGCTTGCACCTTTGAAAACCATTTAGAATTGTAGACTATAAACTCTGTGGGTCGATCAGATTGTGTGCCATGGCTGTTTTTCTGTTTGTGATTTTGTATTCTTCGAGATGCTTCACTTTGTGCATGTATGGAAGTTTTGAAATGAATTTGTATTTACAACCAATAAAGGAGGTCAATCTTATAATTGCATTTGAAATGGAATTAGGAAGAACTTCCTAATTAGGTAGAGTAGCTATCTAACCCTCTAATCGTCCATGTCTTCCTCTTTGGAATCCTTTTTAGCATTTGGCCTAGCTTGCAGCTTTGAAAACCATTTTAATCGTAGATCATAAACTCTGTGGGTCGATCAGATTGTGTGCCATGGCTGTCATTAACGTTATAAACTAAGGAGTACTAACAAATAACACACACATTTATCTTTCTAGACATAAACTAAACTGAATAATAAAGATATAAATGTCTATGTGGATATTGTCATGAAAAACAGGACATTTTTATCTGGTTATCTCAAAGTTAGTGCAGGTAATAGGGTATTTCCAGAGCATAACTTTAGTATACTCGAATTAGCTTTGTGCATGCGTTATGGTGGGAGAGTAAACTTCTCAGACTCTCTGTCTCTAAATGACAATTTTGGCATAGGTTTGTACCTATTTAATTGTTTTTCTATGTTCTTGTAATTCAGATTCTACCGGGAGATTTTTTGCAAGATATATGGAAAGATACGTTCAAAATTTATGCTAATGGTTTGAGGGTTAAGGTGAGACATGAAAGGGTTAAATTGGATGCAAACAGTGTAGTAAGGTCTAACAGGCTGTTTGGCAATAGTTGGGAAAGACTTGTTGACTATTTGGAAATTGACATAAGGCAGCCGATGGTTTTCACCAATCTAGGAGATAATAAATTGAAACTGGCGCTCTTTCGCAATGATGGGACGTGCTTATATCCGGAGATTGTGTATCCAACATTGTTGAGGGTACCTGGTCGTGGAATACCATTGTATGCCATGGAAGGTATGTATTCTTTAATGTTTTATGATGTGTTTCAAATAGAAAGAAGTTTTGTCCTGTTATTAATTTTAATAGCAGATAGAAGAGCCCATCATATTTGCACATGGGAAGGACACACCAACCATAATGATGAAAACGCCGTCTTTCATGTCGAGCTGAATGGAATTGTGTTGGAATTTTACCATGTGGTAAGTATTCAAGGAATATGTATTAATATTCCTGATTTATTTTATTTATCTTGGTTATATTTTGTTAGTTGCTGATGTTTGAAGGGTTTTTTTTTTTTTTTTTTTTTTTTTTTTTTTTTTTTTTTTTTTTTTTTTTTTTTTGATTTTTTTCATGATAGACTCTACCTGTGGATTTTGCTGGCCATCAGCAGATGCATGCATACAATCAGGCGTTTCTGGTGCATGATGATGAGAGGTTTCCCGTGAAGGTTCGTACGATAAATGATAAAAAAAGAACAAACAGGGAACAGCAAGTGAAACTTACTGGGAATTTTAGGACGTTTGCGAACATGTGTGGGTTTAGGATTGGGAAACTGATGCGATTCAAATTTGTTGACATTGTTTTGGAAGTTGTGGACGGTCAACAAAATGTAATTCCGGTATTCCACGTCTGTTAAGTTGATCACAACATCGTATCAGCTTTTGTCTAGGCAATTTTATTCCGAATATTTCCCCTGTGGGCATACATGGGTAGGTAAGGTCTTTTGCTGATTTTGTATATGAAAATTAGGTGTACGAACATAATTTATATTACTAACGCTTATGACTGTAGCGTGTATAAGATATTTTAACGGTAACAATAGTTTTTACAACTAAAACTCAACAGGTGGTTGTTTTGTGTGTTGTTATATTTTGCGTTGATGTTTATGGGTTGTTATATTTTGTGTTGATGTTGTTATGGTATTTAAATGGATCCTCAACAACCTAATTTCTAATGTTCATCCTTCATTTTTTGCTAGTTTAACTTTGCTATTCTTGCTCATGGGCTCATCAACTGATTTCTAATACAGAATTTACTTAAAGTGTCATCGAAGTTAAGCCACATATGAAATAGACTACATTAGACTCCATTATTAGGAAATCACCTTAATAATTTTTATAAGATGTAAATGTAATTAATTAATAATAATAAAAAAAAAATATAAAAAAAAAAAAACTTCAATATTAATCAACAGTCGATATTATTAACTTGTATAATTACAATACGTTTTTAAATGCGAAACAATGCTTCTTTATACACAACGTTTGTTGTTGACTTTGAGTATTTCCCATCCTCGTCACAACAAAGAACCTTCAAACCTTTCTTGCTTTTGACTCGAGATACTGCCACGTAAAGCTGGCCGTGTGAGAACACCGGCCGTTGGAGAAACAATCCTACTTGCGTCAATGTTTGGCCTTGGCTTTTGTTAATAGTCATTGCGAAGCACGGTGATACCGGGAATTGTCTTCGGTTAAATTTAAAAGGCATTTTGGTATCTGAAGGACTTAAAACCATACGTGGTATAGCGCAAATAGTGCCAACACTTCCACCTGATATAATATTAGCTTCAATAATATTAGTACCGAGTCTTCGAATTTGGAGTCTGGTTCCATTGCATAGTCCTGCTGTTTGATCAATGTTTCTCATGCACATAACAGGTGTGCCTATTTTAAGAGTCAGAGAATGACGCGGAAGTCCGGATATTTTAATGCTGTTGAGAAAGTCACACGTGTAAATTCCGGATTGAAAGTGGTGTCTTCATCAGCAATACCAATCGAGTCAAAAACTTAGATATGTTTTTTGATCTCCTTGAAGTAGTGTAAGCATTCTATCATTGATCACGTCCACAAGTTCATGAGTTGGTGCGAGGATGGCCCTCTCTTGAAAAAAGGTTGGGTTATAAAGGTTAGCGATCAAATCTGGGTAAGTTTCTTCAATTATTGTACCAACATGATCTTCGGAATCAGGAATCAACATGTCGTCTGTAAATTCAACGTTTGCTTCCCCATTGTTTTTACCTCCGATCGTTCCATTTCCGATTGATAATATCCAATCCGCAAAATCTTGTATTTCTTTACGTTCGGAGTTGTTTGAACTTGTTCCTAGCCTCATGTTGATAGTCAATTGTAGTACTGTACAATGGTCCCATAAATATGAAGAGTTTATCGACGCGTGTACAACGCTATGTCGTGAACCGTTTGTGATGACCGGAAGGATTTGTCGAAAGTCGCCTCCGAACAAAACAACCTTTCCCCCGAAAACTTGTTCAGATGGGTTTGATGGGTGTGTTCTACATATGTCTCTTAGTGTTCTATCGAATGCTTCGTAACAATGTCTATGTGTCATTGGAGCTTCATCCCATATGATTAGCTTGCATGCCCTTATAAGTTCGGCCAGCTCACTATCCGCTGGGATATGGCACATAGAATCATCGACTACGTTGATGGGAATTGCAAATCGAGAATGCGCTGTTCTCCCCCCCCTCCAACAAAAGTGCGGCTATACCGCTTGATGCGACATTTAACACTATATCTTCTCTTGATCTAATTGCTGCGGACAATGTCTTATAAAGATAAGTTTTACCCGTGCCTCCATATCCATATACGAAGAACATACCCCCCGATTGGCCGTTAACAGCGTCCATCAAAGTAGTATATATTTTTTTTGCTCATTTGTTAACGTTCCAAGTAGTCTGTTGTGTTGTTCGCGTAATTCGACTGGGTTGTATTTTAGCTCGTCCGATATCAGCCTGTTGTAATGTGACATTAGGAACATTTCGTTTGGCAAAGTCATGTTTGGGATGTTCCTCAAGCTTTTATTGTTGCAAAGAAGCATGTGCTCGATATATGTAAGACATATGTTTTTCCTTTGTTCGTCTGAAAGTTCCAAATCTGCAAAATTAAAATGTATGTTTTTAGTTTGATCAAATAAAGCATCTACATAAAATAAAGTGTTCAATCTTTAACGTAAATTTTGATGCAACATTTAACCCACATTGCTGTATATTATACATGGTATACATATCAAATGCATGTCAAACATTTTTAGGAGTGTATTATAGATATTCATGGTGTCTATTTGGTAGGGTGTTTTTACTTCTATCACTAAATCAACTCATACAACTAACTTTTGGTACATATTTTCCACTCGATAATATCAATCTAACACACACACACCCATTTGCCGCTTTCACTGCCGATCATCACTGTAAGCATTTTTTTTTTTAATTTGATTATTAAAAAGGAATTGTTTCACCCACAAAGCATTTGAAAATTCACTTTAATAACAGATTTAGCATTTTTCTGTATCGACTTTGAAGGTACACGAGGGTTTGGAACGATTTATGTATGATCACTGATTGGTTATCAATGTAACTTGTGGTTAATTACAACATTATAAGAATGCATTGTCGTTTTGTTGCTTAGATAAATGATCCCCAAATATTGTAGTCCGATTCTTAGGGTTTTGTTTAATAAAATCATATTATTGTAACACCCAGGGTTTTTTTGTTTAACATTTAGTAGTTTTGAATGTGGTTTTTAAAATAAATGTTTTTTGTTTGGCGGTGCTTTTGTTTGTGTGTGTGTGTGTGTTTTTTTTTTTTTTTTTTTTTTTTTTTTTTTTTTTTTTTTTAAAGTATCACTGAATGAACATCATATTCATTGTTTGTCGTTATCTAACTTATTAATGTGATTTTCAAGTTTTCAGAAACATGGCATCTCAGTTTTTGATCAAGGTTGATTACTATTACCGTAAAAGTCAGGTATGTATTAACTTCCGTTTGTTGTATATATAGTAGAACGTTTGATTTGATTTCGTGTGACGTTTTTACTTCTTTTTTTTTAATACATGTATATACATTTATTATGGCTATGTTGTAGACATTCCCCAAATGGTTTCATGAGGTGCATTATAATGGTCAGAATTGGGTGTATTTGATCAACAATAAGTGTGTGAAATTTAAAGTCTGGATGGACTGGTTGCCGTGTGAACAGTGGCAGTTGCACGGTGACGAATGGAGACATTTTATTAAGAAAAGTGGTTATCAAGACATTGCATACCTTCACTTCATCAAGGAAAGTGCCGATACATTCTATGTGACAGGCTATAATCGCGACGGAGTTGAGAGTGGTGGCTACAGGAATGTGAATTCAGATATGCGTCCACCCAGATGGATGGGGTTTGTTGGCACTAACCCTGTTGAATCACCGGTCAGTATATGTATATATTTTCTTGTTTGTTCTGGTTTGAAGCCTGAGATATATCAACGTAAATTTTCTTGCCAATAACAACATTTTTTATACTTTGACCTGTTTTTTTTTTATATTCTTATAGGTTGTTTCCGGAGAATTTCTGAAAGATGTTAAAGATGATGAGGTTTTTATATTGAAAGTAAATGATCAAGAATACAATGTGATGCATCGGCGTATGCAAATCCTGCATCAACAACGAAATATGAGTTTCTTTTCTATGGACATGGATGGATGGATTTGGTTGGTGCTTATAACATGGCTCAAGGTTTCAAAGTTGTGTTCACAAATCTGTTTAACAACAGGGCTTCGGTGAACATATTTAAAAAAGATTGTACGCCATTAACACACGAGGTAGTCAGGCGCACTTTGGTGGCAAGAGGTGATCCATATCCTGGCGTTGATAAAGGTCATTGTTTATAAGTGTACCGTTGCTGTCCTAATATTTACGTATGGGTTGCATTGTTTAAAGAGATATAATTTTTTTTATTTTTTAGACCCAAGGATACTACAAAACTGCACATGGAATGGACATGCCAAGTACCACATGGATGAAGAAAATACCTTTTACAGGCCATTGCATTGTTATGTTTTTGAGCAGAAAAGATTGGTATAAATAGTATTTTTATGGGTTTTATTTTCTAAGGTAAATTTTTAATGCAAGTGATTTTTATATTTTTTTTATTTATCTGTTTGCCAGACCATTCCTGCAAAATTCGTCAAACAGCACAAGCTCTTCAGGTATGAGCATGCGTTGGTTCGCCATAAGTCTCATCGTTTCAGATTCATCCTTTTCCAGGAGAAACACCATGAAGATGCAAATCGTGTTAATCACGTTTATCTGAAAGGGCCTTGGAGACAATTGGCTGCAGAATGGGGCCTGGAACAGAATCAGATGTTGAGGTTTAAATACACAAAGGATGTTGTTGACGATAAAGCTATCGTTTTTCATGGTGAGGATGATGTCAAGATCCCACTGTTTCACGTTTGCTGATGCTGTTTGGTTGGTACGATGCTGATTAAGAAATCCTTTTGGTATGTTTTCCTATACATTGAAGCTTTTATGTTGGTTAAGGTAATCATATTTTAGACCCTGTATGTGTAACTTATGTGTACGTGTTGTTATGTGGTGTGGACATGTCAGTAGTAGTTTTCTCTAACTATGGATATAGTAGGTGGACTTGTAGGAAGTGATTGTGTTTTAAAATGATGTTATGTTTATTAAGGGTTATGTTGAAGTCGTTATTGTTGTTAATTCGATTCTCTTCGATTGTTATAATTTTATTGCTAACAAATATACAATATATTATTTATAGGATCTTAAGATATGTTGTTATTAATACGCTTTATTATACTAAAAAATGTCATACCTGGATCACTCCTCTTTATTCGCTCTGCATGTAGTACATCAGTAGCCATTACTTCCCATGTCTTTTCATAAACAAATTCTGGTCGAGCCATACAATCCGTCATAAGTAATATAACATAAAACTTCCGCAAATAGTTCCCGGTCCCCCAGAGGCTAGCTTCTAACAACCCATCGATGTATTCCTTATCATCTTCCAACAGACCTCGTGCTTGGCAAGCTTCTTTGTATGTGTTGTATTCAACATCTTCGAATCTTTTAAAATCTTTCCAATCTTGTGCGCCCGGAACCTTGTTAATCAAGACTCGTAAGTAAAATAGCTCCCCGGTGGATGGTGACACGTGATGCACACGTCCAATGCACGTGCCCTTTTGTCTTTTTACCCAGACTCTCTCTTCTTGCTTCCATACATAGTGCTTTGGAAACTCGTGGTAAAGTAGTTTTCTTGCTTCTACATCGGTCTTGTTTGTTTTCATCCATTGGATGAATTTCATGTCATTTACAGACGCCTTATCTAACGTACAATCAATACTTTCCGAAGAATCAAATATAACCGATTGCTCGCCTTCTAAATGAAATGGCAATCGTTCAACGGGAGGGAATCTATAATGGATGTCAAATTTGTATATCCTCCATGCCGCTTCACATGCTGAAAGGTATCGACAATCGTAATAATCACTTATTTCATCTATATCTTGGTCTTCTACAGCTGCCGTTGCCCTGTCAGGACCTTTGTTTATATATTTGAATAGATATTTTATGGAACCTATCTGGTTGCACCATTCCACATTAATATGTGATTGGTAACGTCTCAGCAACCCTGGATTATAAGGTACCACGTATCCGTTGTGTAGTTCTGCCCCACTCTTTGTTATTGTACAACCGTCGTTTCTCCTTTTATAAAGTGCGTAACCACTTTCATCTATGACCGTTGAGTCGTTGAATTCTTTAGGGAATCTCTTGGTGCATTTGTTTTTTACTGTACACGGACAACTTGGACGCTGGGGGCCACATGGGCCATGCATCATATGATCTGTGACGATTTCATACAGCTCGGGGTCCTCATTTTTGTCCGGTATTTCTGCTGAAATAAAACCATCGATCTGGCTCGTTGTTTTGATTTTATCATTTTCTTCCAGGAAAAGCAATATATGGGCATGTGGTAGCCCTCTTTTTTGAAATTCAACAGTATAAACAGCTGCAGTAAATTGATAATGTTAGGTACAGTATACAATCGATAATAGTTGATGCAATTACTTTGTTTTTGTTGATAAAGGCATGGTGATAATACCTGCTTTCAAATGTCCAAAATAATGCCGGTCTTTAAAATCTCTCATTAGGCTATCCAACTTTTGTTTAAAGACTCTAGTTATCGCATCAGGTCTATCATCAGACTTCAGTCCCCTATCTGCGACAAAGCGTGCAATTTCCGGCCAATTTGGATTGCATGTAAATGTGATAAACAGGTCAGGGTACCCGTAAACTCTGCATATTGTCATGGCATCTAAATAATTCTGCATCATATATCTGGGGCTCCCGGTAAATGACGACGGTAGTATAAACTTTTTCCCTCGTAATGTGACCCCAGAATCTTCTTGTTCTGCCAGCTTTGCAAGTTTAGAATATGTTTCACTCCTTAAATCTTTCTGTTGATTTTTAACATAGGACATCCTTTCAGATTCTACCATGGTGTATGCGTCAACAATGAATTGTTGACATAATCTCCTTGCATTGAGCACCATCGAGAAAACACCTGTTCTTTCTTGTAGTCTATAAGCAAAATACTCCCTCATTGTTACTCTTGTTCTCTTGTTTGTTGGTGTATGATCAGTGATACCAACATGGTATATATCTGTCCAGTAACCATCTTCTGCATATGGGAACAACAATGGGTATTGTAATGCCAGATACGATGGGTGTAATTCACTAATTCTTTTAAGACCTCCTTCCTGCAAATGTAAAATAATGTCTCTTTTATTAGTTGTTGCATCAAAATCTCCAACTATGAGACCTCCAATTTCATCAGCTGTAGGTAGGTTATAATTTCTACCATCTCGTTCTCTTGTACCGATAAGGCGCATTTTGAACTTATGTTCATCATCTCTCCTGACCAACCGTTCCCCAGCCATTCTGAACTGACCAACTAATGGATTGATGGTATCCAGCATGTCACGTAGATCAACAGTCAATTGGTGGTCTACAATATAGTTGTTTGACGTTGAATTGCCATCGATCGTGCTGCATAAAATTAATACATGTATATTAATATAATGTTGTTTATGCAATGATTGAATGAAGAACATAGCCTAAACGATACGATAATTAATGTTGTCATACCTGACACATTTCATTCTATTTTGTATTTCATTCTTTGAGTCGTAAATATATAACTGAGCAAAAACAGGAGGCTTATCGCCTTCTGGCAACAGACTTCCCATCCTGTGGTAATTTTCTCCCTGGATCCTGTAACAATATGCTCCGTATCCTTGATTAACAGACGTGTCTTGTCTTGCACCCATAGATGTGAATGAAAACATTGAATTGTATCTCCTGATGTTCTCAACGAAATCCTTGCTTTTTGAATGCTCACCATTCATTAGTTGTCTCAATAATTCAGGTGGATTTTTAATCTCACTTCCTAATTTTACTTTTCCCTTCCCACAACATATGGAGTATGACTCTGGGCTTGAACATGTCGATCCAACCGTAGTCTCAGCATGCCATAATAAAGCGTCGCATGATTCACATGTGAAAATAGGATCTCCATGGTCCAAATAATCTGTAAAGAGAAAATTAGTCAGGAATGTCTGGAAAAAAAAGAAACTGCTGTTTTATCTTTGTCAACAAATGGTTTTTTTACAGTGGTTTGTTTAATGGATGTACCATTAGATATGCCTTTAAATAGTTTTATTTGTGCATCCTGATTGTTTGATGAAGCCATATTATTTAAACTTTCACGTCTTGGGATTTTTTGTGTATGCATTATTGCTTTATCCTGTAGCCTATGTGATTTGCGTTTCGCAATGTGTACACCAGGCTGAATAGTTCCAAGATAAGTAGGCTCTTTAGGTATTGCTGCAGCAAAAGTGAATGGTTAAAAAGATAATGAGAGAAATATTACTTAATTATTTGTTTAGGGAATGATAACTTTATTACGTGTTTTAGTTGGGTCTTTGAATGGCCGGCCCCTTGGTCTCTTTGCTGGTGTCGTTGTTTTGGTTTGAAAAGAGGCGTGACTTGGTGGCACGTTTAAAGCATTTGTATCTGGTGCATATTGAAAGTATATTAATATGCTAAATAATAGTCACTATAAACAAACTTAGCCCATGAATAATATGATGGGTAGCTTCAACTAATTGGATTACCCGCTTGTACTGGATATATTAGTGGGCGGTCTGTGTGCGTGTTTGTCTTCTGGTGGTTTTCTTTAGGTCTTCCACTCGGTCGGATTGTGAAATCATCTGATGAAGTTGCGACGCTACCATCTGTTGTAAATTGAAAGTGCATTAATATAATTAAACATGTGTCATTGTGGGCGATCATAGTCGGCAAATATCATATTCGGTAGTTTCAACTAATTGAATTATCGGCTTGGGTTGGATATATTGGTGGTTGGCCTATTAGTGTGATTGTCTCGTGGTGTTAAATAGTACTTAATTACTCATCGAGGGAATGATAACTTTCTTACGTGTTTTGGTTCATATTTAAAGTACATTACTATAGCTAAATAATAGTCACTATAAGCAAACTTAGCTAATAAATAATATGCTGTGTAGCTTTAACTAATTGGATTACCCCTTTGTATTGGATATATTAGTGGGCGGCCTGTACGTGTGTTTGTCTTCTGGTTTTTTCCTTTAGGTCTTCCACTCGGTCGGGTTGTGAAATCATCTGATGAAGTTGCGACAGTACCATCTGCTGTAAATTGAAAGTGAAGTAATATAATTAAACATGTGTTAATCTGGGCGATCATAGTCGGTAAATATCATATTGGGTAGTTTCAACTAACTGAATTACCACTTTGGGTTGGATAAATTGGTGGTCGGCCTCTGCGTGTGACTGTCTCGTGCTGTTTTTCTTTGGGTCTTCCGCTCGGTCGAACTGCAAAATCATGTAATGTAGTTGCCATGCCACCATCTGCTGTAACTTTATATTGCATTAATATAAGTAAATAACTGTCGTTGATAATGCATTAATATAATTAAACACGTGTCAATGTGGGCGATCATAGTCCCTAAACCCCATGTTGGGTAGTTTCAACTAACTGAATTACCGTTTTGCATCGGATATATTGGTGGTCGGCCTATGCCTGTGACTGTCTTGTGGTGTTTTTCTTTGGGTCTTCCGCTCGGCTGAATTGCAAAATTTTCTGATGTATTTGCCATGCTACCAGCTGGTGTAAATTGATATTGCATTAATATAACCAACTAACTGTCATTGTAGAGAAACATAATCTAAAAATATCATGTTGAGTAGTTTCAATTAATTGAATTACCAGTTTGGATTGGATATATTGGTGGTCGGCCTATGCGTGTGACTGTTTTTTGGTGTTTTTCACTGGGCCTCCCCATCTGTGGAGATGCTAAATCATTAAGTATAGTTGCCATGTTACTACTATCACAAGTATATGGATTGCAAATGTTTAATCTGCAGAAATTTTGTATAATAAGTAATCAATATATTTCAAATTTAAGCAAAATCGTGTACACCATATCCATCCATTATGATATAATTTCATATTTTATATCAAAATATCAACATAATATAAGATAACCACCAAAGTTTAAATATGTAAACCGTATCAAATATTTGTAGAAATGGCTTGTAGATATTTAAGGTGATGAAAATCTACATAATATATGATCAATTTTTTTTTTAATTTTAAACAAAATTTGGTACAACATATTTATATATTAATATTAATAGTATATTCTACATGATAACTATTAAACGTTAGATATATTTAGATAAGATATAGTCCTTATACATAATAATATATAATGTATATTTAGATATGATATACTTTGCAAACATGCGAATATATAATGAAATATAAGGATCGATAGGAAAACTGTTTCCAATGGCACAATTCCAAATTTTAGACGAACTAATGAATCTTGCTGGATCGTCCAAATTGCACGACCGTATGCGTGTTTGGTTTGTACAACAGGCATGTGAAGACTCGGCCTGTGCAAAATTGATCCACACTTGCTGTGAGCATCTTAGGAGGGTGATGGCGAAAAACCGAGTGATGATAGTTGACATGGAAGCATTGGGACAACGTGGGGTTGCATTGGACTCACTTGATGCTTTGAAAAAAACTCAAGAGAGGCATCGCGTATTGCTTGAATTGCTGGTAGATCTGTGTGCGCAAGCCAAAGCTGGAGCTCGCGAAGAAGAGGCTAATGCCCTGAAGATGAACGATTTCAATTAAGTAGTTTTATTTTTATTTTTTTCCCTATACAACGATTAATTACTATATTTGCTTGATTTATTAAGTACGTCTGTTTGATTGGGTTTTTACACGGATTACATGAATACTTCTGCACAATATTCTTTTAACTTTTCATAGTTGCTTACAATCATGGTCAATAATTCTGGTAACATGCGCATTTAAAAAATATCAGAATACATCACATTCATCATCCAAATAACAAAACAACGGTTCAAGTAACAACATGGTCTTAATGTAAATGTAATTTTAAGAAATAAACAAACTGTTTTCAATGTCTTTGCAAAACGCAACAATTTTTTCTTGTGTCTCTGCTATTGTTGCATTCCAAGCATCGATGCTCTGTTCTCGTGCCCACACGATTTTCTCATCCCTCCTGTTACGTTCTTCAAGAAGCTTCATACGACTATTGTAAAGATCGATCAACGCTTTTTCAGTCCCATAGGCGCCTGAATGACATTTATCCCATATATGCTGGGGTATGCTGAAAACCTTGTACTTGTCTGGCATGGAAGGAACAGAACCATATCTTGGTCGTTTACCTTTTTTCAACTCAGCGATTGATGCGGACAATGGCATTGAAGTTTCAAACTAAACAATAATATAGAATAGTAAAAAGATAACAAAAAATCTTAACACATACCAAACATTACAATGATTATACAACAGCAGCAGTAACAACATAACAATTCAACAATAAAACTTTATTGGTACGAAAAAAGGTAATGTTATTGGGTACGAAAGAAGGTAACATAACAATTCAACAAAAAAAAATAAAAGGAAAAAGTGCAATTATCGTGTACGAAAAAAATTGCAAACAATTCTAGTTATCTACTTGTTTCTTAACATCGTTTATTTTCTCCTGATACGCTAATATTGTTTTCCTTTTTTGATCAATAGCATCTTTGCGTTCCAATATCGCCTGCTCATCACGTACAATGTCTTTCTCAATCACTGCTATTATACGCCTAAGTTGATCAATATATAGCATTGGTAGAAAAAATCTACCACCTCTATGTTCTACATTCGAATCTGCTGGAGTTTCTTTTGGGTGTGAAACACTTACTGGGCGATTGTCTGGGGATTTAGATGGGGGAAAAAACTCTCGACCCATTGGAAAGTGTGTTTGTTAAACGAAACAAAAAAAAAGTGTAGATGGTTAATTGCTTTTGAGTCCGAATAAGAGTTTATATATACTGAAAAGTTGAAAAATATGTCATGGATATATTCCAAATTTAACAATATTCGATATCTATTACTATATAATAGCATATATGTTAACAAAAATATTATCATTGGATAAGTAACAATTTTATATATAATGAATTTATCACTATATAATAGCATATATGGTAACAGAATATTGTAATTGGATAAGTGAATGATGAATTTTATTTGCTTGATTTGATTATAAACTTATATTTTGTTAATGTTTTGTGCATATTATATTATATATTTAGAATATAACATAGTTGAATTACTTTTATTCACAAAAAAAAAAAAAAAAAAAAAAAAAAAAAAAAAACCTCTTTAGAATCCAGATATCTGACAGTTCATAAGCCAAATTCATATTAATTTGATTAGCATCGATAAGAACGTTTGTAACCACGAAACAGCAAATTATTTCGCACATTATTTAAAATGGAATACAAATACAATGCTGATATCTCAATCTTCATCACTGAAGAAGTTTAAATCCACAAAATAATCATCATCTATCTCGTGACCCATATCGCGCAGTTCGTTAATCATAGCTTCTGTTTTTAGAACCTTTGCCTGAACGGCGTCGAGAACTTCTCGAGACCTTTGAGGATCCCCAACATTTAGCTTCAGCCAGTCAAGGAAGATGGATTCGTCTAATTCACCTGTAAAACCAAGTGTACATAGACTATTAAACTTAATGTGTACATAGACTATTAAACTTAATGCGAAAGCATGAGTTTTTTAACAAAATAGTAAGAAACGTATATGAGATACCTTTAGTACTTTGAGAAGGTCCACCTTCCTCAAAGACTGATGCAAGAAATCTCAATGCATCATCCACTTTAGCGTCTGGTTCTTTAACGTGTTGATCATGTACTCCATCTTTCATCTTTGGTCGCGGTTCTTGTTTTATTCCACGAACGGTTTGATCCTTGGACTTTGAATCAGTGTGAGATGCACAAGAGTTTTTATCCTGAAAAGGTTTAAAGTTTGACGATTCCATTGGAGAAATCTCTGTCGATGGATGTCACCCTTTTACCCATTATATAGTTTCTCAATGAAAGGTTTTAGGGTTTGATGATTCGTAATGGTTATTAATGGGCTGGACTTCCTGGGCTAGAATGTGTTATTATTTAGTAGACATGGAGTATTATTTGTTTTTTACATAATACATTGTGTTTATTAAACCATCAATAATTGTAACAAATATTAGTACTAAAAAGGTATCATTCATCCAATAAAAAAATATATATCCAATAACAATAAATCCAAACATATTAACCTTTTTAAAAAAAAAAAAAAAAAAAAACATAAGCCATGGTAAAATCTTGTTATGAGTCATCATATTTCATCATCGCTTTCATCATTGCTGGTTGTTTCATAATCAGTGGAGCCGTCGTTAATAAAGGCGCTTATATCATCCTCATCAGAACCATAACTGACATTACACGTGTCCGAGTCCATCGTCGACATTTCATCATCGACGTTGACGGTTTGAATACTTTTACTGTGCATGTTTCCGTCAATATCAGGCAGCTCATCCCAAATGTCATCATCATCCATTCTACATTCTGAGATAACCTCCGTGTCATAAACCTCATAATCTTCTTGATGATCCTCATCTATGGATGTATATTTTGAATCCCCTATGAAAATATCAGATAGAACATTATTTAAACAACATCCGATCTTTAATATAAAACATATTTAACTATTCACAAATACAAATAAGTACATAGTTGTTTTCAACAAACAACCTGTTGAAGAGGCTTCAATGATAAGTTCATCAGGGATGGTGTATCTGGGCTTATATTCTTTTAAAGGATAAAAGGGTTCATCAAGATCATTGATATTTACCCAAACCCCATCTTCTGAACTGCTTTTGTTCGCATCGGATTCATCAGTTGTATCATCATCAATCAACATATAATTTTTGCGTCTTATGTCGTCTGTTGGATGTGATGCTTTAGATCTTTTTATTATAACATGTTCATCATCATCAGACTTGTACGTTTCAAAGTACACAATATAAAAACCAATTGTAAGTTACAATATATTCATGTATTTAAAAAAATAAAAAACAAAGCATCCACGCTATTGTACAATTAATGTATACCACTATATCTTCTCCATGAATGTAATTGTTTTCTTTCTTAACTGCTTCATCAGCCTGATAGGATTAAAAGAAGACAATATAAAGACATATTGTGAGTTATAAGATATTAACCTGATAAATCAAAGTATGAAAATAATATACTGATTTGTACCATTCTATGTTCTCCTTGGACTCCACTATTATTTATTTTTCGTGCCTCAAATACCTGTGGCTGTTCATCATTCGATGATATAACCTCGTTACAGGTTGTGTTTTTATTATCGGGTTTTTCACACAACCTACGTCGTTTATGTGATTGTAAAGTAGGCTGAAAAAAAATAAAAAATAAAACAAAACGATAACTTAAGTATTTATATGTGCTAAAGATAGTTGCTAAATAACAATAGTGATCCAAACTTACTAACCTTTTTTTTAAAAAAATAAAAAAACATTAGCCATGGTAAAATCTTGTTATGAGTCATAAGAAGATATTAAATTTAAAACGAAACTATTAGACATGTTATCAAGGGTACCTCTTGAGTCTTTGATACACGAACAATTGGTATATCTTTTTTGAACAACTTAGCATCTCCAGGCTGTAACTATTATAAAAATAATAAGAACTTGTTTTTCATATATAGTCTAAATAACAACCTGAGTTACTTGCTGTGCCAAAGAGAGTTGATAAATAAGTACATGCTAAATTATAAAAAGAAGTACTTTTTACAAATCAACCTGTCCAGACTGTAACCATGATATAGACAATCAGATAGCGCCGTTCATATATACTTTAAATAATAACTCATGCAGTAAATTGCAAAGGAAACTTCTTACACATGTTATCAACGATACCTCTTCATTGTCTGATATATGAATAATCGGTATATCCTTTTTGAACACACCAGCATGTCCAGGCTGTAGTTGTGATAAACATAATCAGATGCTATGTTTCATATTTAGATTAAATAACAATTTAAGTTAGTTGCTGTACCTCTTCATCATCTGATATATCAATGATCGGTATATCGCTAGCAAGCGAAACATCGGTTGGAGAAGCATAATCATGTTCTATCTTCATATTACCTCGCTAAAATTGTATAAGTTAAATTGAGTTTAGGCTATGATAATTAAAAAAAAAAAAAAAAACTTTAACTTAACAGTGCGTACCTTTTGTGAATGTGTATCTAGGCGTGATTGTATTATTGAATATTAGCTATGGTAGATACATGTTCATTAGGCTAATATATGGCTTTATTTATAGAGTTTTGAGATGACCATTAAATTTGAAAATCCATTCCTTTCTTGTAGGTTTATCTAAAACACATATATAGCTTTATTCTATATATATATATATTATATAATCATAATTCAGTTGAGTTGTCATATAATATATTTTCATATTTATACTACAAACGTATTTTTAGAGTTTATATGATGTATATTGTGCCTTGAATATAAAATAAAAGTTTCCTTTTCCCCTTTCATGATAATTAACATATTATTAGAATTGAGTATATTCTCATTATACATGAAATCGATATTTTATGATTCTAGTCTATCTCTTGATAATTATAAAATGGTAACTCTTTCAATGGATATGTGTTTCAAGATGCATCTTCTCAACACATTATTAAAAAACGATTTGCTAAAAAATATGTTCTAAGTATGTGTAGTTGAAAAACAACTCTCTTGTTAACTGTATTCGTGATGTGCATATCTAAGAATGTAATTTCCTTAGAGAGTTTAAACAAAATACAAAATATCTAATATTGTAACTAACTCTTGATAATTATAAAATGGTAACTCTTTCAATGGATATGTGTTTCAAGATGCATCTTCTCAACACATTATTAAAAAACGATTTGCTACAAAATATGTTTTAAGTATGTGTAGTTGAAAAACAACTCTCTTGTTAACTGTATTCGTGATGTGCATATCTAAGAATGTAATTTCATTAGAGAGTTTAAACAAAATACAAAATATCTAATCTTGTAACTAAACAGCAAATATCAAGATACAATACTGTAAATTATCATATTCATATATGTTAATTACTTGCTAAAAAAAATATATGAGCAATACATTTTAAATTTAAACAAAAAAATACTTTGAATTTTTTAAATGTTAAGAACACACGACATAGATAACTATTCGCTTACGACAATTATTTTAACTAAAAATAATAAGCAAATAACCAAAACAGTGCAATGTATTAATATTGATGAGAAGTCTATGACAGAAATTTAGAAGTGTAATAAATTGTTCAAGCAAATCAAAAAACTGAAATGAACATTAGTTATGTTTTTCGCTGCCTTCCTCGTTAAGGCCACCGGGCGGTGATTCTTTATCCATTGTTGTTGAGACATCATTACTGTTGCTTGTATTGTCGTTGTTTGCATCATCCAATTGAATTAGATTATCACCCGTGACATCGACAAAGCCTGCTTGCACATTGTCCATTGCATCTATGGATGGAACCATGTTATCATTTTTTGGTTCCTGGTACAGTTTGTCAAAAGAAACAAAAGTTTAGATTATATTGTTAGTTAGAATTGTAATGTGTTTGTTGCCATCTAAAAATACAGTGCACAATACCTCATCCATGTCACCAGATTCTGTTTCAAATTCATCGCCTGAACACATGGAGTCATATTCCAAACCCTGATCATCCTCGTCATCATCCTATTTTGACCAATTTGTTAAACGTTTAGTGTACATTTATTTGTAAATATAAACAATTGCTTAATATATCAAAATAGCAAATCAAGCAAACCTGTGCCCCTGTAAAACCACTTTTGAAATAGTCAATTATATCAGCATCCTCGGTCACCTTTTCCGCTCGATATATATAACTATTATTTATGTGGTTAGATTCAGAAAATAAAATTTTGAAAAGATATTTCCTTCCAATAATTTGATTGAGGACTTCTGGAAAGTAATCCTCTGTGTTCAGGCCTTCCTTCTCCATTATCTCCCACGCCGTTACATTTGTCATTTTATGCACACTCTTGTCAAAAATGACAACTTGTGCAGTACCACTACGATCAAATATTCGCGCAATTATTTTGAACCTACAAATATAGTATATTAATCATCAAGCGTAAAGAGTTTAAGCCATTACATTAACTTTCCATGTTTAAGGACGGATTAAAGTAATTTCACATATATAGAACACGTTGTTTATATACCTCGAAGCAACTGCGAATGTCTCTCCATGTTTCTTACAGTACCACACCTGTTTATTATTTTTTGATCCTGAATTGCCCTTCGAAACAATTGGTGTTACCCTGGTATTGCACGTTTTGCAACCCGTGTAGACCCATCCATTCTCATATTGTATACTATGAACTTTTGCATAAACCACACAATATGATTCCTGTGTTTAAATACAAAACCATATAAAAACATTATTAACGTGGTTTTGATCACGGATACAATAGAAGTCATATCATATTTAAAAAGAATAAATTTTATCTGACCGGTTCAATGGTACGAATCATCCCAACCATCCTTTTTACACAACCGTGCATGAACTCCGTAGGAGTAACAACACGTATGTCAGCTGAATAATCTCCAATCCTAAATTCACTCGCAACATATCCATCCTGCTCTTCATACCTGTGACATGTATAAATAAACTTGCCGATAAATTTAACATGTACTGTGTCTAAAGTTAAAACACATATAGCACATCACCAATATAATCACCTTTTACGGAATGCCAACAATTGTGGCACATCCCTGTTTACAAATATCCTGGTGCCGAATAAAGCGTTATGTATTGATGGCTTGTCTGTATTGCACAACAGAGACAATGAATTTTAAAAAGCATTCATACGAAGTAAAAACGTTACCTTTGTGAACAAAATTTTAATACACAATAAATAAACTCACTATCCCAATATTTGACTTTTCCGAGCATCAACAGGATGTCTATATGGCCAAGTTCATCACGCCTGTTGTCGTAATCATCCCACATTAATGCCCAATTGTCCCAAAATGTACAATCGAGTCTTAAAGATCTGCGTATCAAAGTGTTTATTAAATACATGAACACAGCTGAATACAATTCTATACATAATATGTTAATTAAATGGGAATGGATAAAGTATAGTTACTCGGCGTCTTCAACAACGATTGTCCTGCGTAGCTTACGGCCACCAGCACTGTTCACGGTCACTGTTTTTCCAATAGCCACAACTGTACCAATAATATCTGGGGAAAAAAAAATTAACAACATGCAATTAACCTTTTAAACACTGTAACACAATCTGCGTATTATGCATAAAATACACATACCAACACAATCATGTTCGTGATATTCATTATCTGTATCCAGAATACTCGAGAATGGCTCGTTAATGAAACCAACAAAGTTGTCATTGATGTGATCAATCCGAGTAACTTCGGTTCCTTTATAGAAAGATATCTTCCATTGGTTTGGCAGCAACGGTAACTTTCCAGCATTCTCCGCAACTCCAAAATTAGAGATCATGTAACATTGACCTTCTTGCAAAAGAGGTTCAAATTTAAACATAAACTCCTTCTTGATGTAAATCTGAACACGGTTCGACTGATCATACAATTCAAATATCAGAGATTTTTAATAAATTTATACAAATACAAATATTTATAAACGTAATTCAAGACACCTCTTCATCCTGGAAAACACAATCAAGGCTTAAGGATCATGTTCTTCATTGAGTTTGTGTGAATTGCCACACAGAGATACACCTTCCTTTAATGGCCATGTTTAAATTCATTGGATTAATATCTTTAATGAGAGTCATTGTCCACTCTTTAAGTACTGAACATAAAAAAATCAAAAATAGATTATTTTCTTGCACTCTATTAAAATAACAATGTATATACATAAAAAATAAAAAACATGCTATTTTATTCTACTATATTAAAACCACAATGTATAATGCACAAATCATCTAAAATAAACCTGATGATGAACTTTTAGCAGTGGACATGTTCCTTCCATTGTATTTTCGTGTATGAGAATTACCTCCTACAAATACACAAAAAATTATTATGATTATGTAGTTTATATAAACTGGTTAATTTAAACTGAACTATATGCACAATGTTAGCACAAAACCTGATGGAAACTTCCCATAGGACGACGTGTGCACCGCGGATATGTTGTTCATACGCGAAGGCACCGCCGATGCTGATGTCTGGTACCTCAAATCCTTTTGTTGATCTCTAATGTAGGCCAACCTTCTAGACTCAGCATTTGAGTTTGTTCTCCTATCAATATCAGAATTCTCATATGTGGATCGTGCTTCAGAAGTGGTTGATTGATTAACAGCTTTTCTCTTCAATTGTTGTTCAGATCCTGTTATTCAATGGGTACAGATTTACCATGGTTTAAAATATGTAAACATGGAATATTAGTATATTATAGGAATGACTTTTGATATGAAAGCAAACATCTTGGAAACATGTTACCCGCATGAACTTGATATGCCTGCCCAAATTTCCTCTTTGCAGGTGATGTAGATACTGAAACAATTAACAACATGTAAACATAATTTATTACTGGCCTAATCAAAACGTATTACCGATATTAAAACGTATTCAACCCACTACCTTCAGATTGGCTAACAATATTAGAAACAGCTGTTTTAGATCCCCTACCAGGTGTATCACTTTCAAATATGGAATTTTCGAATACAGAAGATGGAGTCTTCTGAACCAAACCTTTATCTGATTCAAAAAAATGTAAAATTAAACAACATTGTACAAACACAATGTATAATGTATATAAATAAAACCTTAATAAAGATGGTACCCGTTGATTGCAACACATATTAGAAACATTGTGTACATCTGAATTATGGTTTCCGGTTCGTCCACCTGGTGTATCAAAACGACCTTGTGGATGAGTAACTAATACAAAGGCATAAAATTTACATTGTAAAATAAACAAAAAAACGATGTATGATGCATGTTAACTTAAAACAACAAAATACCTTGGGAATGGGTTTTAGAATTTCCTTTCTGTATGGTATTATTCTTGTCAGGCTTAACAACTATATCCATTAAGAAACGATCAGATTAATTATACAACAATAGATTAAAACCACAACAACGTTAGAAACATTACAATGATTATACAACAGCAGCAGTAACAACATAACAATTCAACAATAAAACTTTATGAAAAAAAATTACACAACAACAACATAACAACTCAACAATATAATTTTATGAAAAAAACATATCTACTATATACATATAACATCAGATTAACTATACAATCATGTAACAAAAAGAGTATCAACATCAGATTAATTATACAACAACTAAACAACAAAATATGTAAATCATATGTAAAAACAAACCTTCTGAAGGAGCAGCGTTACTTTTCTTATCAGACCCTCGTGCAAGCCTTGCAGAATGTCTATGGCGTTGCATTATTGACTATATTTTTATGAATATATGTTTCCGATTTTGATGACCTGATAAATAAGAAACGTTATATTATATTAATGTATATATATAGTGTTAACACATATCGTAAAAATAGGAAGAAAAGATTTAAACAAAATATATTCTAAACTTATCTTCAAAGTATATCTTGAATAAATTAAACAAATATATACTATAAATTAAAACAAATATATACCGATTAAAACAAATATATATTGAGTATATCTTCATAAAACTCGGTACACAACTTAAAAAATAAACGTATATATTTTGTTTTAGAAAACAAATCAACAAAATCAATTTGGCATAATGGTAACAATACTTGCTAATAACCTAACAGATACATGGTTCGAATCTTGCATACTAAATTTTTAATTTCGGTATTTAAAAAAAAAAAAAAAAAAAAAAAAAAAAAAAAAAAAAAAAAAACGTTAGAATATAGGAATTTTGCCATGTGGCACTTAATGTCTGCTTACTGGGCATTAATGGCTGCTTACTGGGCATTAATACCTGATTACTGGGCATTTAAGGGCGCTTACTGGGCATTATGGCATTTGATGACGTCATACGCATATTGTTATATATTATATGTAGATATATATATATAGGGGTTGGTTCTAGAGAAAGTATAATTAGTTAGAAAAGTGAGAAAAATAGTTACAGGGTAAATTATGAAAATACTTAAAAGTTCAGGGTAAAAAAAGAAAAAAACAAAAAAAAGAAAAAGAAGGAACAGTCTTTTTTTAATACTGATACAAACACACTGTATTCAAACACACACTCACGGTCACTACCACCACTGTCGCCGCCGTCACCGTCACACCACCACCTGTCATAAAACACCATTAAAACCGATTCCCAAATCCCGATCTAAATCCAATAATTATATGATTCACTCGCAATATACTATCAGAAAGATGAAGAAAAAGCAATTTCTGAATCAATCGCAGCTGACCTAATTTTGTAGATTCGTCTTTATTAAAAAATTTATATTTATGTATAATTTTCAATCTCAGCAACTCGAATAAAGTCCACGAACAAAGAAAAAGAGCAATGAAATCGAACTTGAGAAATCGAACAATAGTAAGTCTATAATTATTAATTGTTCAATATTTATGTTATTTTGTGCATCATTGGGTAAATTATGTCATAATTAGTATTTTTGTGAATATGTGTAAAAATTAGGGCATCTGTGTAGATAAAAGGTGTTTATTAAAATTTCTCATAAGGCGTTTGATAAAATATCTGAATAAAATTTTATAACTGCGATGCACTAATTTGCAGCATACGTGAATATGTGAATATGTGTAAAAATTAGGGCATCTGTGTGTATGTTTGCAGCATCAGATTACACGTTAGGGCACCAGATTGTATTAGTGCATCTGTGTTTGTGGTTGTTGCATCAGGTTGAATGTTTGTATATTTAGTGCATCGTTGAACATATTAGAGCATCAACGAGTATGATTAGGGCATCAGTGAGTATGATTAGTGCATCGTTAGACATATTACGGCATCTGTGTGTTTAGTGTATCCGTTTGTATGTTTAGTGCATCGTTGGTTATAGTAGGGCATCCATTTGTATGTTTAGTGCATCGTTGGAAGTACTTGGGCGTCTGTTTGTATGTTTAGTGCGTCGATGAACATATTAGGGCATCAGTGAGTATGATTAGTGCATCGCCAGACATATTAAGGAATCAGTGTGTATGTTAGTGTATCCATTTGTATGTTTAGTGCATCGTTGGTTATAGTAGGCATCCGTTTGTATGTTTAATGCATTGTTGGTCATAGTTAGGCATCTGTTTGTATGTTAAGTGCGTCGATGAACATATTAGGGCATCAGTGAGTATGATTAGTGAATCGCTAGAAATATTAAGGCATCAATGTGTATGTTTAGTGCATCGATGAACACATTAGGGCATCAGTACATTAGGGCATCAGTTTGTATGTTTAGTGCATCATTGGTCATAGTAGGGCATCAATTTGTATGTTTAGTTCATCGTTAGAACTACTTGGACATCTGTGTGTATGTTTAGTGCATCGATAAACATATTATGGCATCATAAACAATTACCTTCAGATTGCAAAAAAAACATATGATCAATCTGCTACCCAAACATGACTAAAAATCCCGAACGCATAATTAATAAGCAATCCCAAACGCGACTAAAAATAGTAAAGAAGGCTACAAACTGATGTCAGTTCAATCTGTTACCGTCTTGTGCTTAAAAATCGATGCATGCTTTTCCTTGATCATTTTGTGGGTAGGAAGTATGTTGGATCATTTATCCTATTCATAGATATAAGAATTTTTTTCAGTGAAATAATGCAGATTGTCTGCCCAACGAATATGAATTCTCAAAGTTACTAGACAGATATCCATATACATCCTTTTGAGGTCTTTTACTCGTGTACCTGGGTCTTTCCTTTTTTTTTTTTTTTTTTTTTTTTTTTTTTTGTGCCCATAAATTATGGATATGCTGAAGTTCTATCCTATGATAATGTGCCTGGATATGCTTAGTAGAATGCAACTAAAGAAAAACAGAATATGTGTATGAGTAATTAATGGTGAAATATAAATGGCAGCGCCGTTCATTTTTTATCTTCCGCATCATTTTGGTGTACTTTGAAGACTTATAATTTACAAAGTAGTGTAATGTCTTTCTGTAACAAATGGTTGTTTAAACTATTTAATTTGTGGCTTTACAGGCTAGAAATCAGAAGGTGGGAGAGAAGCCACTTCTTTCGGTCGCCAATTTTGTACAGGTATCCCAGTCACCATTTCAAGATATGGGTTATATGTACTAGCGCATGTTGCTTGGTTAATTAGAGTTTTTTCTTTTGCCCATGATTTCATGATGATATTTCAGCCCTTATCCACTTTTATGTCACTACTGCCTATAATTGGTAGTCTATGCTTGAGCGTTTTTCTTATGTTTGAAGTTTTATCTTCTCTCATCTTTAAATTGTTGTTCAAATCTAGTTTTCTCAATGAGTGTAATAAAAGTCAGATGTGCGTAAGCACACCTCTTTTTTGGGAATTTTCTTATTGATTAGCACTGAAGCTTCTGATTCATGTCACTACTGTACATGACTATTGATAACAGCATACAAACAAACGATATGCTTAGCTTCACCACATGATGTAGCCATTGGTTCTGTTTTGATAAAGAAGCTAAGTAGTAAGCTCGTGTGTTGATTTCTGTCATCACTCTTTCTACAGGCAACCCACAGTAATGTGCTTCTTGCTGTTCCAGCCCTTCTCTATGCTATCAACAACTATCTGAAGTACACAATGCAGGTACGTCCGCTTTAGTGATTCTATAAACTGAGTGGAGGGTCATTTTGTAATTTGCAATTGGTAGTTATATTAATAGAGTAGTAGGGGATTAAATCCCCATGCTTATTATTATTATCAAAGTGAACTGAACCTGTGAGCCTTGTTAGGAGAGTCGGTCTACCTTTTAAAAAGTAGACCGTCATTAAGGAGGATTCACTTATCTTAAGAATATAGGCTGTTTACTTGCTCGTGACATCGTTTATTGGTAGCTTATTTTCTTTTGGTATTAGCATATTTTCTGTGTAACACCATATATCTGATTATGGAGAACTATTGTGCAGCTCTATTTTAATCCTGCCACTGTGAAGATGCTGAGCAATCTGAAGGTAATTCTTTGTTACTATTAACATATTTTCGTGTTAATGTAAAGATCTATGATAATCGATCTGGTAATGGGGGTGGGTCAGAGTGTCAGACAATGGGCCAAAATGGGTAAATTTGTAGGACAGGAAAGTCACTGGCTTTATTAATGATATGTAGTTTGAAATATCTTATGGTCACTCACACGAGTCTTGTTCATTCTATAAAGAATGGCATATCGGGAGGTACTTTAGTGCATCCGTTTGAAGTACTCTAGTGCATCCGTTTCAGGAACTTTAGTGCATCCGTCTGAGGTACTTTAGTGCATCCGTTTGTTCATAGTATCCATTTGAGACTCGTGCTAATAGTTGACTTATAAGTATTTGGGAAAATTATACTACTAAATATTCATTTAGGGAATTATGTGGGATAACTGAATTATCGGTTGTATTTATCAAATTTTTATACGTTAATCCTTGGTATTATATGCTAAACCTAGAAATTGTGGATTGCAAAACATGTAGGTATGTGTTTGTTGCAGGTCATACACTTGTCACCACATTAACGAACATGATAGTATCTGATGCGATGACTGTCATTGTCATGTAGCTACTCCTGTTCAATTTTGTATGATGCTTTCCAAATCATAGAATTCTTTAATAAATATGTCAAGTCTAGAAAAAAAAGGCTAAATAATGGAAGCTGGTACAGGAATGATTTGTAGCATTTTTAGTTACAGATAGATTAATGGAAGCAAAAAAACTAGAAATTGAGCATTTTGTGCTCGGTTTTGAAAGTGTGCACTTGATGCTATTAGATTTGTTAGCTGATAGCTCTAGGTTGAAGCTATAACTGTTAACCCATAAATGAAATGAGAGTATTGACCAGTGAGTCACGTGTTATAAGAAAAGTAAGAAAGGTTTCTTTATATTTAGAGGAACAAAGATTTTGTTAGTGATATTTATGCATTTGGTTGTTCATCTTTTGTACATTATATAACTTTTAACATGTTTTAGGTCGAGTCTATTTTGGACAAGGAAAATTTTACATTGGAAGAGCTTTTGGATTAATTCAAGAGTGCAAAGCATTAAACATTCGCCTTATTAACTTGCAATAACACTCTTCTTCACTTGCAGCTTATTGTTTTATAATATCTACTGTTAGAAAAGTAATAAGATTTTTGTTTCTCCAGCTTATGGCAGAGAGTTCAGGTCGAACAGTTATTGCGTTATATCATAGGAGATTTAAAGATTAATAAGGTCTTGGTGTATAATTATTTGTTTGAGATACATTTTAAGATCTGTTATGAAAGTTAAACACTAAGAATTATTGGGATTGGGTATGTTCTTATATTGGTGCATCTGTTTGTTAACAGATTGGTGCTTCTGTTTGTTAATAGATTGGTGCTTCTGTTTGTTAATAGATTGGTGCATCTGTGTTAACAGATTGGTGCATCTGTTAACAGATTGCTGCGTTTGTTAACATAGACACTAGGTAAAGAGAAAAAGTTGTTACGGATGCTCTTGCATCCACTAGCTGGTAGAGCATGACCTTAGAATTATATAAATGACACCTGTAACGTAATACTTTGAAATGATAGTTTATGGAGATTTAAAGATTAATAAGGTCTTGGTGTACAATTATTTGTTTGAGATACATTTTGAGATCTGTTATGAAAGTTAAACACTAAGAATTATTGGGATTGGGTATGTTCTTGTTAGCACTTCCATATTCATTTTTCACTTTCTAATAGAACCATACTTTTTTCCAGGCGTTAAGACCTTTTGTGGTGTAGTACACATTTTGGTTGCAAGCACTACAGTAACTGGACCAGGTAATTCCTATACATAAAATTATAAAGCGCCTAACATGTAATTGCATGATAAGAATCATGTTTCTATTACATGGTATGCATAATCAGTGGAAAAAATGGGTCGTGTTTCACAGTCATCCTGTTAACTGTTGTGTCTTATATTGGTGCATCTGTTTGTTAACAGATTGGTGCATCTGTGTTAACAGATTGGTGCATCTTTGTTAACAGATTGGTGCATCTGTTAACAGTACATATTGGTGCATCTGTTAACATCTGTATTCTCATTTCAGGTGACTTGGGGCAAACCTATAATTCTTTGTCCACTTTTGAGCATTATATGGAAAGCGGAGCAAAAACTGTGTTATTTGTTGGAGATCTATCTTATTATGATGAACATCATAATCAGTGGAAAAAATGGGTCGTGTTTCACAGTCCTCCTGTTAACTGTTGTGTCTTATATTGGTTCATCTGTTTATTAACAGATTGGTTCATCTTTGTTAACAGATTGGTGCATCTGTTAACAGTACATATTGGTGCATCTGTTAACATCTGTATTCTCATTTCAGGTGACTTGGGGCAAACCTATAATTCTTTGTCCACTTTTGAGCATTATATGGAAAGCGGAGCAAAAACTGTGTTATTTGTTGGAGATCTATCTTATTCTGATGAACATCATAATCAGTGGAAAAAATGGGTCGTGTTTCACAGTCCTCCTGTTAACTGTTGTGTCTTATATTGGTGCATCTGTTTGTTAACAGATTGGTGCATCTGTGTTAACAGATTGGTACATCTTTGTTAACAGATTGGTGCATCTGTTAACAGTACATATTGGTGCATCTGTTAACATCTGTATTCTCATTTCAGGTGACTTGGGGCAAACCTATAATTCTTTGTACACTTTTGAGCATTATATGGAAAGCGGAGCAAAAACTGTGTTATTTGTTGGAGATCTATCTTATTCTGATGAACATCAATACTATGATGTGGGTTTACGCTGGGATACATATGGTCGTTTTGTTGAAAAAAGTACTGCATATCAACAATGGTTATGGACAACAGGAAATCATGAGATAGAGTATTTTCCAGAATATGTAAGATACTATACAACCATTGAATCTAAAAATGTTCAAAACCTTTAGATTGTTTCTAATGTTTTGTTAGTTAATTGTCAAGCTCTTTTACTAAACTCAATATTTATCTTCAGGACGAAGTGGAAACTTTCAAACAATATCTTCATAGATACGAGACTCCTTATGCAGCTAGCAAAAGCACTAGTCCTCTTTGGTATGCAGTGAGAGTTGCATCCGCTCATATAATTTTCCTCTCAAGTTATTTGGAAACTTACTTTCTAAACATATTTTTTATGTTCATTGATTAGCATATATTATACCTTAGTACTGAGTATTAGATACTGAATTTAATTGATTTCAACTGTGACAGTAAAATATACGCCTCAATACGAGTGGTTAAAAGCAGAATTTACAAAAGTGGACAGGGAGAAAACACCTTGGCTAATTGTAATTATGCACTCCCCAATGTACAATAGTAATAGTGCTCACTACATGGAGGGTGAAAGCATGCGAGTTGCATACGAGAGTTGGTTTGTTGAGTACAAAGTCGATATAGTCTTAGCAGGACATGTCCACGCTTATGAAAGATCGGTTTGTCACTCTAGCTCCTTTATATCTTCCTTTCTGATACATTACTATTTTAAAACTATTGCCTATTTCACAAGGAGTATTATGATAAAAAGTCGATATAGAAAGTTAAGACATTTTTGTTAAACTTATGTTAAGTTGAACGTATGATTTCAGTACCGGATCTCCAACATACACTACAACATAACAAGCGGTGTGAGCTATCCAGTGCCCGATAAATCAGCTCCAATTTACATAAACATTGGAGATGGAGGGAACTTAGAAGGTCTTGCTTCAACGTGAGTTTTTTTTATTAGTCGCCATCAATTTCTCAAAAATTATTGCAATATTCTTAGCTTTCACGATTTGTTAAAATGTACAGGTGCGGATTTGTTCTAATGAGTATGTTTATCTTGACGGACTTTGTAGCTATAACGACCCTCAGCCTCACTATTCTGCATTCCGGGAGGCCAGTTATGGACATGCTACACTCGAGATAATGAACAAAACACACGCAATCTATCACTGGAACCGCAATGATGTTGGAAAGAGTGTTCAAGCTGATGCATTGGTGTCTTATATTGGTGCATCTGTTTGTTAACAGATTGGTGCATCTGTGTTAACAGATTGGTGCATCTGTTAACAGTACATATTGGTGCATCTGTTAACAGATTGTTACAGAGGATCCCGGTCTGGTGGAGATGGTACTACTGGGGCAATCCATTAGCCTGGACCATCTATGGCATGGTTGCGTCACAATTTGGGGACTTTGACGATCTCCTCACGACTGGTGAGTCCGTTAAAGATTATTTGGACCGGTATTATGGTTACATAGTTTCCTGGGTGCCGTTGCTGGAGTACATGTTGGATTGGTTCTATTTTTTGCGTTCATATTTGCGTATTGCATTAGATCTTTCAATTTCCAGAAGAGATAGCCATATACAACCTTTTCTTGATATCTTTTTATATACATAAGTTATGCGATGTAAACGGTTTTTTGCATATGATGTATAAAATTTTGTTGCATGTATCAGATGATAATTATTCTTATTGTCCAAGTTGTAATATATATCGAGAATATGATTATATGAGACATGAGAATATAAAGCCGAAATTTTATTTGAAATGTGACAATGGATTAATAACCATACATATTACTCGTACAACACACTAGGACAGTACTGATCATCACGAGGCTTTTGGTCCCATTTCAAACTGATGCGAGATGCCTGTTGCTATGGAGATAAGTGAGGATCAGTTGATTAATTTGGTCGGGAAATTGCTCATGGACAAAATGAGATCCGTCTGGCACATATATTGTTTCCTGGTCCGAAACATACTTCTTCACCTCTCCGCTCCTTACATATTCATCCATTCCAGGAATTTTCAGCACGTAATCTTTCTCGCCAATGATCAGCAATGTTTTAGCTTCTACTTTCGGATCTTGTACCTCCGATCCAGCCATGCCCAGTGACCTACAGCAATTACGCAAAATTTATCTATATTCTCGTTATCAACATTAAAGTCAGAGTAGCTGCTATATGTAATGGATTGAGGGTAATTAGTTAGGAAATGTAGTCAGTCAAGTATAGTCCCTCTTTGGAGAAGTCAGGGTGCTATAGGCTACGTGATGAGGCCGGGTAAGGATCACTATATGTTATTGTGGATGATGGTTGAATGATATATGGTGAGCCTTATCCAGGAAATGTATATCATGAGCCTATGGTAGGTGAATAATGGTGAACTTGGGATCTTTGGTCTGCTTATAGTGATGCAGTGGGTCTGCACAGAAGTTGTATCTGAAGTATTGTTTAGTTCCATCAGAGATATTGGCTAATTGTGCCGATATGTGGTATTGTAACTGTTGTATAGCAGACTAGCATTTCAGTGTTGTATGTTGGATTTGGGGATGTCCAAACTCCATTTTCTCTTTTTATTGTGTAATACGTTGGTATATTAATATAAAGTTCACCTTTCACCAAAAAAAAAAAAAAAAAAAAAAAAAATTAAGTCAGAGTATACACAAATTCAGTAGCTAACTAAATACCTGTAGGGAACTTGGAGTGCAAATCGGAATCCAGACTTTTCGTACAAAGCCGCATATTCAGCAAGATCCTTCTCAGTGAACCAAGAAGGTAAAGGAGTAGATGGTTTAACTAGATCCATTATCTCCTCGTTCTCACTTGCTATCGCCATTTCACTTTGAGAAAACAGAATGTAGATGTTTTTCACCACAGTTTTAGTATCAAACCGACCAAAATCAGCTTCGGCTCTTCCAGGTTCCTGATGACATAAATAAACTGCGTTAATTGGCTCAAACTCTTACCGCCCATCTTAGAGGGTAAGCACCCTCGGGGAGGACGAAATGATGCTTAAAGTGTCAGAAATAATAACCAGCACACACTCGTAAAAAGATTGCCTCCACAACCTGTGGGCTGTTAACTTCGTACCCTTTCGGGCATATGCAATACTTGCCGCTCTTCATATGGTCAATATAGTTCATCTTGCTAGCAACACCAGGTGGCATGGGACCATTATCTTCATATCGACATCTTCATTGGCCCAATATTCCACTAAAAATTAACCAAAACAATTAGATAACATCACAATGTAAAATCAGTGCATCACAGTTATAAAATTTCACTGAGACATTTTATCAAACACCTTGTGTGCAGTTTTATAAACACGTTTTAGATGCATTTTTTTTCCTCAATTTTGTTTCAAAAAACTATTCTATACAGTGAATCATGTCAATAAACTCTTATAATCAATATATCAATGAACAAACCTGTAACTACCGAGGAAAATTTCAATAAACAAAACCCGAACTCATAATAAACGAGAATCCATACAAATAAACACTAAGAAACACACATATATAAACTAATAAAATTGTCATTGGCATCATTTAAACAACTAACCTTGATCTTCAATTTGAGAAATTAATGACGAGAAGATCAAGTGCATCTAATCAGTTATACAACCTTGATCATCAAATAGTGTGTTGATTGAAGGATTTAATCAAAAAAAAGAAATGAGAAATTATGACTAGAGGATTTAATCACAGAGCGTACAGAGCGTATGATCAGAGAAAAAGAAAAGAAAAAAATGAAAAGAATTAGGCATTATATATGGTAAGGAAGAAAATAGTGTAAATTTATAAAACCGTCCCCGAAGAATGAACGAAGAAACAAACAGGTCCCTGTAGTTAGGAGGTGGGAAAGGAGGGGTGATTTGCACTATTTTCCCACTTTTCCACCAAAGTGGCTTTTTTCATAGAACCAATATATATATATATATGTATATATATATATATATATGTATATATATATATATATATATACATATATATATATATATATATGTATATATATATATATATATATATATATATATATATATATATATATATGTATATATATATATATATATATAGAGAGAGAGAGAGAGAGAGAGAGAGACTTTCTTGCGAGAACCATCTTATCTGCGAGAACTGACAGAACCACCAAAAACATACATGCACGCCTTTTAAAATAAAATAAAAATACATGCAAATCATCAATAATCGTAAGTATCCACCTATGTTCTTCAATATCATCATGAACTCATCCTCTTTTTTCACAAAAACCTTACACACGGCCGCAAGAAAGTCTCACTATATATATAATATATATATATATAAGATCAAAGTTGAATCAGTTTGACTCTGAAAAATTAAACTGGACATTTATTTTGGAACGGATGGAGTATGAATATTGACAATATCCCAATTTATACCAAGAAACAAAACGCAATTATGCATCACGTTATCGTAATTTTTTTTTTTTTTTTTTAAATTCTCTTAAACACTTTTTTTAATCATGCAATTTTTTTAACATCTATGCATCACATTATGTACAAGTTGTAGCCCGTGTTGCACCAATTTTTTATGTCACCGCTTTGATAGCGAACATTTTTTCTGCTTGAATTATCTTTGTTAGCTAAATGTTGTTACTCTTTTGGGATCAGCAAATGGTTGTGTTTGGCAATAAACTTAACTAACTTGTATTTTTCAGAAACAATATCCACAATTCTAACTTGATGCGAGCTTTACTGAGTTATATTTCTTATTTGTTTGTTATTGTTTGAGGATGCGAGCTTTACTGAGTTATATTTCTTATTTGTTTGTTATTGTTTGAGGATCCAAAGTGTCGACATTAATACCTTTTGGAACTCCTTTACTACACATGATGTATTTGTATGTTACCATTCCAGTTTTTGTTAATCTTTGTATTGCTTTTTTAATTTCAAACCCTCCCATTTCAGCGTAAGTCCTATAGTTCTCTATAGCTTCCTCTTTACGTATAATAGAATGACCCTCAACTGGTATACGAATTCCTTCTATATGCGGCTCTCAATATATCAATCCATTAGGTGTCATAGTATGTTCATATAAAATTGGTCTTTGTGTTCTCATAGAATTTGTGTATCAATGTTACATTAATATTAATTGTTTTGATGCAGAATCACATGTAATATGATGCCGAATCACAAATGTTACTTACAAATAAGAGACAAATCAAAATAGGATCATATGTATTTTAGCTTATAATAACTAAATTTTTCATAACAAGACAGAATCACCTTCCATTTACTCCTTTTTAGATCAAAATAAAATCACATGTGATTTAGTTTATAACAACAAAATGTAAATTACACGTGATTTGCATATTTTTATAACAAAACACAACAAAAACATAACCACATTCGATCTACTCCTTTCTATAAATAGAATCACACATGATTCAGTTTATAACAACAAAGAGTAAATTACACGTGATATACATTTTTTCATAACAAAACACAACAAAACATAATCACCTGCGATTTACTCCTTTTCTAGATCAAAATATAATCACATTTGATTTGGTTTTTAATAACAAAGAGTAAATCACACGTTCTCATAACAAAACAAAACAAAAAAAGAATCACCTGCGATTTGTTCCTTTTCTAGATAAAAAAAATAATTACTGTGATTCAGTTTATAATAACAAAAAGTAAATCATACGTGATTTACCTTTTTACATAACAAAACAGAATCACATGTGATTTACCTCTTTCTAAATCAAAATAGAATCACATGTGATTCAGTTTATAATAGCAAAGAGTAATTCACTCATATTTAACTTTTTTCATAACAAAACACAACTATACAAAATCACACGTGATTTTACCTGCAATTTATTGTACATCATCTTCTGGATATGCAAATTCTTTTACATCATCTTCTGGATCTGGTTCAAGCATATCTTCAAATTCAACGACCTACTTTTGCACATCGATAACCTCATTTTCTTTCAATTTTTGTTGGTTTAACTGATTTTCAACCAATTTTAACTAATCACACATCTTAACTTCGGTTAATCGAAAGATCGACGACGGTTATTTACGGTTAATAAGAAGTTATTTCATGATTAACGACAACTATTCGTGTGATTTACGATGATTTGTGTGTGTTGTTGCAATTCGGTGGTTTGTTTGTGTTTCTGTTGAGAGAGAATTTGTAGAAACTCTATGTATTTATTTATTATTATTATTATTTTTTTAATGAAAGTAAATTAGATATTTTAGGCTTTTATATGGAACAAATCTGCCCTTAATATGGGATTGTGTGTTTTGATATATATTAGCCATTGAATCAAAATGGAATCAAAGGCTACCATCTCACCTCCACTTATCTTTACTTTGTATTATCTCTACTACTTATATATCTACTATTTATGCATTTTTTAATCTTAAAATGCTTAAAATTTGAGTAATGTTGATTGCATATAATATACCTTAAACTTAAATGCTTAAGTACCAAGTTTTACTATTTTACTTTTCGTTTCAAAATAAGTTTAAGTCACAAGGTTGCTCTATCAATACCAATCTCTATTACTTTAAAATGTCAACTTTTTAAATCAAAAGTTTTTAATATTAGCCAATCTCTCTTTATCAATTAAAAATAATAATAATAATAATAACTAACTAAAAAATAATAATAATAATAATAATAAAAATAAAAAATAAAAAAAATTAAAAAAAAAAAAAAAAAAAAAAAAAAAAACCTCACATTTCTCTATCTATACTACATATAAAAATTGAATAATTTTCCTTCAAATTTAAAAATTTTAAAATGAGCAACGTGTTATACCTAAAATACCATTGTATTACGGAGTATTATTTTATCAGAAGAAGTAGTTTGACTTGGTTTTTTTTTAAATATTTTGTCCTATAACCATCATTAAAAAGTTTATCAATCACATTTAACACATATTATATATTTATCATTTCAAGTATATATAACACATTATTTTTAGAATAAGCTAGGAAATTTTTTTTTTTAGAAGACAATAAATGTTTCAACTAATTGTTGTATGTTAAAAAAAATTTAATTGCATTTTAATTATTTTATATTGTACGCATAAACGTTACCCGAAACACTTAACCAAGATTTCCTAACTATAATTATTCGCCTCCATAAAGTTGCGTCGCTATGTAGTCGTACGTCCAGCATCCAACACACACATATCCATTATCATTCAATTTTTAGAATCTCAACTAACCATGCCAATGAAGACCAATCAAGCAATGACGTGAAGCAGCCCATATATAAGAGAGATAGGTCAACGTTATAAACTTAGTCACTCATCTTTTAATCAAATAAAAAACCCAATTCTATTCCAACTTTCTTATGTCTTTCTTGAAATGCTTCAGATAACGAAACATGTACGAGCCTTATCACGCATACAAGACATGTCGGGATATATTAATATGTTAATCATTAACACTATGAGTACGCAGCGGATAATGGATCTAATTTAGCAATTATGATTAACACATATAATAAACAAATTAAGGTAAAAAAAAAATAAGAAAACTAACCCTCGAAGCAAAAGCAAATAAAACAAATGATTAAAACAATCACCTCTACGAGTGCTCACACAAACACGTCAAACAAATACGCCCGGAGTGCTAGCCGTATCTCACGTAAAACCAAACACCAAGTGTCGAAGCTCAAAACCGGATCAAAACCAAAACTGCTCAAAAAACAGTATTGTCCGATATCTGCCCCTTAGCCGAGATCCAAAATCCTTCTTTGTCCGGACAAAACTGAGCGACCTGGATTTTCCCTTCTGTCCGAGAACGATCAGAAAAGAAGATTCAGCTTCTTTGTAGGTCCACACGTTATGGATCCAAGTAGCCTTGTTACTTGTTAGACGACTTGAATAAATTCAAATCAATCTAAGTGAGAAACTCTAACACGAATTGTTAATGCTAATGCGGAATCTTAACACTAACAATGAAGAACACAATAACTATAACTAACTTCGTATATTAATTCTTTTAATCAATATGAGTACAATCTTCGTCGTTATCAAAAACTAATGCCTAAGGTTCCTTTTATACACTAAGGAAACCCTAGATACAAAACGTGTAGAAGGATATACGTATCTTCTCTAAAGATAACTACGTATCCTTTCCTAACTTATCTCTAACAAACTTTCTATAAGTCATAAACAGACTTAACTATTAAAGTCAAACAGACTTAACTATTAATTACTCTACCAGACTTAACAATGAACGACCAGACTTAACTATGACAAGACTTAACTAATATAACTAACAGACTTAACCACGTAACCAGCAGACTTAAGTCTGTTCTTCTCATTAAGTCTTCTCTTGATAATTCCCAACAATCCTCCCCTAACTTGATCTTCATGCTTCATGAACTTCAAGTTCCTTCTGAATATGCATTTGAGGATTTAATCTTGAACTCTTTGAATTATCTCTAACACTTCAAAACTTCAAATCTTGATCTTTATGCAGCAACTTGACTTAAATAATCTTTTCACCATCTGATATGCAATCTATCTGATCTTCACAGCAACCATGACTACTTGTACATCAATTCTTTTAAGTTTCATACTATACTCATCACTTCCAGGTGTGTAAACTCCTGTGAGAGGTGAATCATTGAAAATTAATGGATTTGATGTCTCTTTACCAATAGTCATCACTACTGGAGTAGCCAATGTTTTTGTGTGTAAGACCATGGTACATTAATAACCATATGATTTTTAGTAAACCATCAACTATCAACGGATTTGTTTTGTCTTTACCAAAAGCCGTTTGCTTTTGGACTAGCCAATTCTTTTGATGGAATGCACCTCATCTTGGTGAATTGATTACCATGTATGGTTTTCCACAGCCTTTATCACAAGCCATACCTTGTGGGCTAGCCAACTCTTCACTATCTCAGATATGGTGAGTTGAAGACCATACAATTTTTGGTAAATTGCCAACCATAAACGGATTTGAAATATCTTTACCAGAGCCGTTTGCTCTGGATTAGTCAGTCCTTATGTGGATTAGACATGGTGGACTGATAACCATTTGTTGTGTTAGTGCTATGCACCTTCACCAAGTGAGAAGTTCCTTTAATCTCACTTAACAACTTGAAAATTCTTTCAAACACTCTTAAACACCCCAATATGGTTCTTTTAAAGATTTTTCCTTAATCAAATCAAGCAACTGCTCATAAACTTCATCCTTCTCATCTGCATGTAACTTCTTTTCCAACATTTCCTTGTAGACCCTTGATGGTAAAAGATATTCCACTTCTGCAAGCATATAGATAGTTGCACTTTGTAAAGATAAACAATGTACCTTACATGTATGAAAATACCTCCAACTAACAATCCTTTGTTGATCTGTCAGCTTCCAAAGTTCATCTTCCTCTGAAGGTGGCTCAAACATTACTTTTAAATCTCCCCAAAAGACCCTTTCAAATTCTTCTTCAGGTCTGTTGTCCCCATGTTTGATATTCACCAACTTGTGCAAATCCATAATATCTTCTCTACTCACATCATTCAATATTGCTGGAAAATTAAGGTATACAACATTAGTGTTGTCCTCCCTTATGATCTGATAAGCAGCTCTTTGTCCAGTCCTTATTATATGATATTTAACAATTTTAGCTGGTTCCTTAGAGCTTTCAGGAATTGTGCCCATAGTACAACCCTCAGATGAAGGTTCTTCTTCTGATTCCTCCTCATGTACTACCTTTTTGGACTTACTCTTTCTTGCTATACTTTTCCTCCTTGTAAACTTTATGACCGGCTTTTTAACTTCTTTCTTTTCTTCTACAACATCAGACACTTTCTCAGCCTTAGCTTCCTTTTCAATTTCACTTGATGCTCTCTCAACTTCAGATGGTTTTTCAACTTCAGTTACCTCTTCATCCATTTTCTCAGCTTCTATTGTTGGCTCAGACTCTGTTACTTTCTGTCTCTTGAAACTTCTTCTCAAAGAATCTTCATAATCCACTGGCCTATAGCCATGATCTCTCTCATATGCACTCACATATTCAGCTTCAATTTCCTCAAATGATTTTCCTCTCATCTTTTCCCATGTTGAGTGCAGCATGTTCTTTAGATACATCTTCATACCATGCATCAGTCCTGCTTTAGACATCCTTTTGGGAACCTTGGTTTTCTTCTGAGTTTGCCTTATCACAGACATAAAATCCCCCAAAGTTTCTTCATTCCTTCTAGCATTCATGAACTCTGCTAATTGTTTGGCTCTCTCCTCAGCAGTCAAACCTGGAATAGCTTTAAGTTCCTCAAACTTTGCCCTCAACTCGTCATCTTTTTCAATCATTTGCATCAGAGGATCATCATTAAACTCTTCTGATAACTTTCTTGCAAGCATTTCATCTTGTCTTTTCTGTTCTTCCTCCTTTTCAATCTCAGCCTTTTCCATTGCTTGTATTCTTGCAATCTCAGCTAAAGATGCTTGCTCTTCTCTTTCTTGTCTCTTTGATTTCTTGGGTTTAGGAGTTTCCATCATAATTTGTTTTCCTTCCCTTTGAGTTTTAGGCTGCTCTTCATTACCAGACTTATCTCCATAACCACCAGACTTAATTTCCTCACCAGCATTAACATTATCACCAGACTTAATCTCACCAGTATTAACTTCACCAGACTTAATACCCTCAGCAGACTTAATCAACTCTTCATCAGATTCAATCTCTTCATCAGACTTAATACCCTCAGCAGACTTAATACCCTCTTCATCAGATTCAATCTCTTCATCAATTAGCAATTTCCTTTTTGGATATCTGCTTTTCTTCCTTTGTTGTTGAATTTTACTTAGAGATTGAGCTAATGTTTCTGCTGCTTCCTTTGTTTCAGGACTTATATCTACTTCATCAGTTGGTTTATCCTTAGCTGGTGTCTTAACAACTTGTTCTTCCTCTAAATTCCTCCCCTGTTTGGAAGAATTTTCATCCTCACCTTCTTGGTCATCAAAAGCAACTCCTTTCTCCTTCATAACCTTCTCCAGCCTTTTAACCCTCTTGACCAAAGTTAGAATAGCCCCACTCTTAGCATTGTTTGCCTTCTCCAATGATTCTATTCTCTTAACCAAAGCAGGAACCAATGTCAGAAGATCCTCAATAGTCATAAGGTTGGAGTCCTCCTCCTGAATACGACTTGGAATATGGGTTTGCTGTGGTGGTGAAGATGGTGTGGGTGTAGGTACCCTTGGTTGAGATGGTGATGGACTTGGTTGTGGTGTTGGTGAGCTTGGTTGTTCCTGAGCTTGCTCCACATTGGTTGGTTGTTCAGCATGAGATGTATCTGCAATGTTAGTTGAATGATTGGCTCTCAACGGTCAACTAATTTCAACCACAGATGTGGTCAAACAAAGTCAAACTATCAAGGACACAATGCAATAATCCAAGGAGTATAGTTTTATCCCCGGGTCGTTTAAGTCCCAGCGAGATGCGAATTTGTGCTTTAAAACAGATTGTGATCAAGTGTTTATGAACAGAAAAGGGATTATGGTTTTGATTACACTAATGAGATAAGAAAATAGCTTTAACCAAGCTATATAAACAAAAACTGGAAACCAAATTACTTAAAAACGTATAAAAACCTAAAAGCGTACGTTTAAATTTAAATAAACGTAAACGTACGAAATAAAAAGTGAGTTTTAAGAAATAAAAAGCCTACGGATATGAAATTTATATTTTTACAATCCTAATAATAAAAGAAAATTATTGTAAAAAGAAAATTATTTATTTAACTTATTAATTAATTATTATTAATTAAAAACTATTTAATAATTATTTAAACTAATTAAAATTCTAATAAATACTAAAAGATCAAACAAAAATCTGAAAATTTTTATATAAATACTCTAAGGTAATAAAAAGATAAGAAAATTATAAAAATGAAAATTACTTAATTAAAATTTAAAAAGATAAATTCTATTAAATAGAAGCTATCACTATATTTCTATTTCGTTTGTTTTTAAGTCCTAAAAATATTTTTATATTTTTCCTAGATTAAAAATGACAAAAGAAAATTATGAAAATTGGAATTATATTTTTTTGATTATTTTTCTATTTTTTATGATTAAATTACTATTAAAAACTACTTAAAATGATTAAAAATATTAAAACTGATCAGAAAATTATGAAAAATTACAGATAATGCTAAAATATTATAAGGAAGCTGGGAAAAATAAAATGAAAAGCTGACAAGGCCCAATAAGCAGATTTGGGCTAATAAGCAATAAGCTAATAAGCCAAAATTAAGCAAATAAGCACTAAACTTGGCCAAATGATCAGAACAAGCTTAATATACTTAAATAAGCCTAAAACAACTTAAAACTACAAATTATCACAAGAGCTTAATGATAACGGCCTTTTTAGGGGTCGATACGTCAAATGTAGTATAGAGAGTTTTCCAAGTATTGCAAAAGAGATTGCAAACCTGGGTCGTTTTTCCCAACGAGATGTGACGTTCTGAAATAGATCGAATTCGTGATCGGGTGAATATTGAATGGAAAAGGGGTTTTGATTTTTGATTTCTAAACTACGATTGATGAACGTAAAATAAAAATGAAAAAGGGAATAAAAATGATTATCTAAAAGATAAGGAATTAAAAACGTGAAAGAAAAACTTAAAAACGCGAAAGAAAAAAATTAAAAAGATAAAATCTATTAAATAGAAGCTATCACTATTTTTATGTTTTCGTTTTTCTTAAAGTCTAAAAATGGGTACAAATATAATAAAAACTAATTTTATAAAAGAAAAATAAAAATCTGCAAAAGTTAACGGCCAAAAATGTAAAAATTAAAACTTTAAAATTACTAAAAACAAAGAGAAGGGCTAAATGGTACTTTTCTAAAACTTGTTTACAACTGAAAACGGTTTTACAAGAAAGACAGGGACCAAAAAGGATGAAACTGAAACTAGGGGACTGTTTTGTAAAAAGGAAAAACTAAAAACGAATTTAGGCTAAAAACAGCCCAAGTTCGAACCTGGGCAATTACCACTTGTTAAAACTATTTTTTTTTTTTTACTTTTCTCTTAAAAACTAACTAACAACTTATCAAATAAGCGAATTCAATTAACTTAGCTTTTTCTAAATCGAAATAAGCTCAAAAATAAGCTCGAATTGAACCAAGAAACACAGCAGTCTGCTGCTACACTTCGAAGGACAGGGCAAAATGGGGGCAATTCAAGCTCTTGAAAAGCTATCAAAAACGTCCTCTAAAATCCTAGGAAAAATTTACCAAATAAACGAGCTGGGGAACTTTTATAATCCAAAAGACCAAATCATTTTAGCTTAAAACGAAGGCACTAGAAATTGTTGAAAATCTGCAAAAATCTGAAAATACAAAATATAATTTGACTTTTTTGAGAAATCTAAAACTTTGACTTATTTGGATTTTGATTGGATCTAAATGACTGAAATTAATGTACTAAGTTATATTAAGGCTAGATTAAGCTATAAGAACAGATTATGCAAGGTTATGAGGGGACTTGGACCCCAACACCTTGACAGTTAGGCTGCCAAGGAAGCGTAGATGGATTTTTGACTTTTCAACCTGTGACCACTAACTTTTATGGCTAAAATGAACTAATAGAACCTATAGTAACTTGTTTCAACAACAAACAACAACAAATACACATTTCTCAGTTGAGAAAACCATTAATCCAAACACTACTTTATTTTCTGAAAAGGCAGAAATAAACTACAAGACACAGATTTAAGCCAATATTTCAACTAATCTAAGACTATATATATCACTATCATCTGAAAATCAAATATAAATGAAAAATTAAGCAAAAGTACAAGCTACACAGAAACAAGCAATTTGGCTAGAAAATAGGAAATGAAACTCACAAATGGCATTTGCTGAGTCAGAATGAAACAAGAACAAACTGACACCCAGGCTATCCAATAAGCCAACTAATACCCAATAAGCTCTTCCTGACTCAGCTTATCTTCCTGAATTGCTTCTTTGACCCAATGTTGACTTTGTTTGACTTTGGAGATTAACACAGAATTAAGTAACCACAAGTTTAAAAATAAGCTGTCACCGCTTATTTCAACTTATTTTTACTGAAATGAAATGCTTTTGAAATTAAACAACAACAATTTTTAAGGCACCGAATTAAATAAAAGTAAATATTCAAATAAAATGACAATGGAACAAGGTTTGATAGGATTAAATTTAAACTGAAAATTATAATGACTGAATTTAAATGTTACAATGAGATTGAAATTTAAATGACATTAAAGCTTAAAAATTACACTAAGAACTTGGTCTAAAAACGAGTGACCCTTCATCTTCTGGCTTCTTATCTCTTTTATACATCCAAATAGCTTCATTGACTTCTCTTGACTCTTTCCCACTCGTTGGATTAGCAAAGTTGATCTGGACCCTTGATTTGCAATTTGGCGGGAAAATGAGACTAAGTGGAATTGGCTTTATCTGATTCACGTGTGGGTTGGCTAGTAGCTAAGGACTAGAGGAGGGGGGAGGCGTGTTGGCAGAGAAAGCATGGGAACATTTTTGTCTGGGGATGTTTTTGTCAGAAGCCATGGTTTTGGTTTGTGGTTTTGGCGGTTTTGGGAAGAAGGGAAAGGTTGGTTTGTTTGACTGTGGGAGTTGACCGAGGGTTTAACTTAAATAACGGGGTAGGGTTTTTTTAGTTGGGTTGGTATTTATTTTGTGTTGGGCTTGGTATTTATTTTGTGTTGGGCTTGGGTTGGGTAGTGATGGGTTGGGTTGTTTGTTGCTGGGTGGATTTAGGATTAGGATATTGGTTAAGTGGTTTTATTTTAGTTAATGGGTTTAGGTGTAAAATGGTTAGGATGCACAAGGACCAAAATTGCCAAGATTCAAACTGCAGGGACCAAACCTGTGACTTTTCAAAACTTTTTACCCGAAGTCCATTTTTGATAACTTTTGATTTTTAAAGGACTTGGGTTGACTTTTATTTTAAAATAAATGCATAGGGACTATTTTTGACGAATTTTGAAACTTGGGGGACTGAAACTGCCAATTTAACAAACTTTGCTCGTTTTTCAACTGTTTTCACTTATTTTGCATCTGAATCATATAAAACATAATTTTTGGGTATTTTCTGTATTTTGATGCATTTTTGAGCGTTTTTGGATGATTTGGCAGTTCAGATATGATAAAAATGATGAGTATTTGAGCACTCATCAATCCCCCACACTAAACTATTGCTAGTCCCTAGCAATATTTGATGAAAACTTGATGGATTTGAAAACTCTTTACCAAAAGCCATCACTTCTGGAGTAGCCAAATGTTTCAGTTCAAGTAAGAACCATGGTACACCGATAACCATGTGATTTTGAGCAAACCACCAGCTGCCAACGGTTTTGATTTGTCTTTACCAGAAGCCGTTTGCTTCTGGACTAGCCAACTCTTGATGGACCTAGTCAACATCTTGGTGAGCTGATTACCAATTATGGTTTTCCAATGCCTTTACCACAAGCCATAACCTTGCGGGCTAGCCAACTCTTCACTTATAAAAGATATGGTGAGTCGAATACCATACAATTTTGGGCAAATTGCAAGCCGTCAACGGATTTGATTTATCTTTACCCAGAGCCGTTTGCTCCGGGATTAGCCAATCCTTTTGTGGGTTAGACATGGCGGACTGATAACCATTTGTCGTGTAAGTGCAAACACTTACACCAAAAAAAATTTTTGGCCAAAAATGGGGGAATTAGATGGTTTTATATACGTGATGAAATTCGTGAGAATCCCCCCCACACTTAGAAATGAATATTGCCCTCAATATTCAAAGTACCGGCTATTATGCCGACACTTAGAACGTAAAAAGGAAATATAAATAGCCATTTTATTTTATATACACACTTTTTTTTTTTTTTTTTTTTTTTTTTTTTTTTTTTTTTTTTTTTTTTTTGAAAATTTCCATATATACAACATGTGGGGAATCTCCCCCACACTAGGGTGGTAGAAAATAGAAAGAAGTCAGAAATATGGGTGAAAACCCATATGGTGCTTGAGTTTTTGATCACCGAGTCACTAGCTTGACTCGACCCCGAATTGAGTTGATTTCTCCCGAACAGTCAGGTTTGTCACTCAAGCTAACCGCTTGTGAACGGCCAACCGTAACAAAGGGTTCCTGAACAGCCCAGGAGAAAAATCAATTTAAAAGTCTATGGGGAAGTAAGTGGAAGAGACCATCTCCCCCACACTAGGTAGTAGAAAAGAGAAAGAAAACAGAGACACGGGTGAAAACCCATGTTATGCTAATGTTTTTGTTCACCGAGTCACTAGCTTGACTCGACCCCGCATTCATTGGTTCTTGGGGAAGCATGTGGAACAAGAAATCTCCATCGGACTTTCGCTCAAGATGTTTGGATAAACACTGAAGCACATGAAAGTTCCACTCCGATGAGATATACAGACCCTGGCTCAAAAGAATGATACATGAAAATGCCGGGGTCAAAGATAGTATCTTCACTCCCGAATGAGTGAAGAAGAGAGGACGTCACGGAATAGGTGAAGAAAAGGAAGAAAACCATGATGAAAATCATGATTACCTCTTCCTCATCCACAGGAGAATCCATAATTTCAGTATTATGAATCTCATTATTTAAGCTCATGTGATCAAGACATATTCCGGGTGTGTCTGGATCAAAGTGGAAGTTATCATACTCCGGTGGAGATATGATATGAGTGAGTTCACCGGAGAACTCCTCGTGAAGAGAATCGATCACAAGATGTAAATCCGTGAACTCATGTTCCGAAGTAGACTCATCACTATCCTCGATCTGAGTACCAAAGATTGGGTTATCTGAAATCAAAGTGAATTCAGATTCGAATTCAAACAGAGGATTGGTGAGAGTTGTTTTGAATGCTTCGGGAACAAAGTGATTATCATTCTCTATTGGACTGCTGGGATAAGAACTGAGTGACGGATCATGATAAAGGAGGCTTTCAATCTCTCCTAGATCGGCTTCAAAGTCAATGAGATCATCGTTACTTCCCGTTGGAAGTGGATTGATGTGAGTGAGTTCATCGGCGAACTCCTCAATAAGATGATCAGCATCAATCTGTGGGAGTGATGCCTCAACATATTCAACTTCTCCATATGATGCACAATCATCGCTAAAATCGGAGAAAGTCTCAAATTGATCTTTTGAACACTCGGGAGGGGAAAGAAGATCACACATATGCTCAAGAATTCCCTGTGACTCTCTTGGGATTGGGACAAGGTTCTCAACACTAGACTTTATGAATACGTCTGATTCCTTTGCAGGAATTGTGTCAAGAAGCTCATCCCCCATGTTTAGAGAGTTAGTGGGAACCTCGGGTGTGATAACAGACTGAAGGAGTTGAGAAGTACTAGCAGTCATGGATTCTACAAGTTCCATTTGTTCTTTTGCTAGCAGTTCCTCCATAGATTTTTCTCCTTGTATTTCCACGAAAGGAATCTCAACTGATGAAGTTGATGAATCTTTTTGAAGAATATCAATGATATCTTCATCATCACTGTCATCATCGTCATCGATAAGAACAGCATTGCGGAAATTGGCACGTGCTCTAGCTGCTCGTAGTTCGGCTGATGTTTGAAAACCGAAAGGTTGACATTGATTATCAGCATGAGGATTTTCTTGGGCACGTTTATCTTCCTTTAGATTTTTTAATATTTCCAGAAGACCAAGGAGAATGTTTTGAGGAATATCTTTGTTAGAAGTGTCATTAGGAACACACTCATAGACATCCTCATTCATTTGGTACTGTGGAGGTTGGTCAGGAATGTCATAATTGTTACAAGGAAATGGAATCCTTGTTTGACAATCGTAACTGAAGTGTGGACCTCCACAGTACTCACAACAAAATGATTGTTGTGACTGATTTAGTGAATAATGTGGAATTTGGTCATTTCCAAAGTCCTGAGTGTTACCAGAAAACTGTTCATAGACAAACGTGTTCCCGGTTTGACACTCAAATCCTTGATGAGGACCTCCACAAAATTCACAACAAAAACTTGGTGTATTTTGATACGAAGCATCATTGAAATTTGGATTATATGATTCTTGCTCGTATGAATGTGATGGGTAGTTGGAAGAGTCGTTGAATGAGTTCGGATTAGGATCATAAGCAAATGAATTCCTCGAACCACAAAACAAACAACTTCCGTTTCGAATATCATTACCACATTGTTCACATGTACACCAACGACATGGCAAACCAAAAAGCGGCTCACCACAACCGACACAAGGAATAAAATCCAGAGGTGGGACAAGTGGTGTGCTCTGAGAGCTAGGAATTTCCACCACTTCCGTTATGGTCTCTGGTTTTTGTTTTTGAATAACGTGAAGATTGGGCAAGTCGTTCTTTTTAGTCACTGTTCTAAGTTCTGTACGTTTGCTTGACAATCTTTTAACCGTAAATCCTGAAAGGTCAGGATCGATTCTTGATGGTTTGTCATTAATAGCACGTATCTCGGGCTGTGGAGGGTAGTGGGAAGGACTTTGAGAATCATTGGTGGAATTAAGCTCTTTGAGGGCTACTTCACACCAATAACATGATCCTTTTGGTGCATGCTTTCCACACCGCTCACAAGCACACTTAGAACAATGAAGGCTGTCATTCAACGGGCTTTTACAATCAAAACATTTGTACCCGAGAGACGCCATAGAAGAAAGGCATAAGAAGTTTAGAATCAAATGGATAGAGGGTAAGGGGATAAAGAATCAAAAAGGGTAAGAGGGTAAAGATGAATATTTTTGGTTTTTTTTTTTTTTTTTTTTTTTTTTTTTTTTTTTTTGTTTTTGAAAAGTGAAAATGAAAACAAAACCAATCAAAACAAGATCGAGGCAAAACGACAGGAACTTAAACCAATAATCACAATATGAATGGCTTCTTTGAAAAAGGTACACCACTCACAAGGATACAAAGGCAAGTTTTAATCTTTGGTTTGGGAACTTATTATGGCCGTACCCCCAGTTAGGTAGTACTCAATCTTGGTTCTCGATGGTAATTTTTATTGTTTATTTATTATTAACAAAGAAAACGGAAAATGTTTTTGGGTTTTTAATTTTTATATGATATATATATATAAAAGAAAAGAAAAATATTTTTGTTTTTTTATATGTTTTATGGAAGATTGAAATACGATATTTTTTTTTTTTTTTTTTTTTTTTTGGTTTATCGATCCGTCAAACGAATTAACTTCACGATAATTTTTTTTTGGTTTTATATATATATAAGAATATGGACAAAGATGGATAATATACAATGGATGAATATCCAACAATCACTGATTCTTCAAAAACGATCTACGCAGCACACCTCCCCGGCAGCGGCGCCATTTTGATAACGGCCTTTTTAGGGGTCGATACGTCAAATGTAGTATAGAGAGTTTTCCAAGTATTGCAAAAGAGATTGCAAACCTGGGTCGTTTTTCCCAACGAGATGTGACGTTCTGAAATAGATCGAATTCGTGATCGGGTGAATATTGAATGGAAAAGGGGTTTTGATTTTTGATTTCTAAACTACGATTGATGAACGTAAAATAAAAATGAAAAAGGGAATAAAAATGATTATCTAAAAGATAAGGAATTAAAAACGTGAAAGAAAAACTTAAAAACGCGAAAGAAAAAAATTAAAAAGATAAAATCTATTAAATAGAAGCTATCACTATTTTTATGTTTTCGTTTTTCTTAAAGTCTAAAAATGGGTACAAATATAATAAAAACTAATTTTATAAAAGAAAAATAAAAATCTGCAAAAGTTAACGGCCAAAAATGTAAAAATTAAAACTTTAAAATTACTAAAAACAAAGAGAAGGGCTAAATGGTACTTTTCTAAAACTTGTTTACAACTGAAAACGGTTTTACAAGAAAGACAGGGACCAAAAAGGATGAAACTGAAACTAGGGGACTGTTTTGTAAAAAGGAAAAACTAAAAACGAATTTAGGCTAAAAACAGCCCAAGTTCGAACCTGGGCAATTACCACTTGTTAAAACTATTTTTTTTTTTTTACTTTTCTCTTAAAAACTAACTAACAACTTATCAAATAAGCGAATTCAATTAACTTAGCTTTTTCTAAATCGAAATAAGCTCAAAAATAAGCTCGAATTGAACCAAGAAACACAGCAGTCTGCTGCTACACTTCGAAGGACAGGGCAAAATGGGGGCAATTCAAGCTCTTGAAAAGCTATCAAAAACGTCCTCTAAAATCCTAGGAAAAATTTACCAAATAAACGAGCTGGGGAACTTTTATAATCCAAAAGACCAAATCATTTTAGCTTAAAACGAAGGCACTAGAAATTGTTGAAAATCTGCAAAAATCTGAAAATACAAAATATAATTTGACTTTTTTGAGAAATCTAAAACTTTGACTTATTTGGATTTTGATTGGATCTAAATGACTGAAATTAATGTACTAAGTTATATTAAGGCTAGATTAAGCTATAAGAACAGATTATGCAAGGTTATGAGGGGACTTGGACCCCAACACCTTGACAGTTAGGCTGCCAAGGAAGCGTAGATGGATTTTTGACTTTTCAACCTGTGACCACTAACTTTTATGGCTAAAATGAACTAATAGAACCTATAGTAACTTGTTTCAACAACAAACAACAACAAATACACATTTCTCAGTTGAGAAAACCATTAATCCAAACACTACTTTATTTTCTGAAAAGGCAGAAATAAACTACAAGACACAGATTTAAGCCAATATTTCAACTAATCTAAGACTATATATATCACTATCATCTGAAAATCAAATATAAATGAAAAATTAAGCAAAAGTACAAGCTACACAGAAACAAGCAATTTGGCTAGAAAATAGGAAATGAAACTCACAAATGGCATTTGCTGAGTCAGAATGAAACAAGAACAAACTGACACCCAGGCTATCCAATAAGCCAACTAATACCCAATAAGCTCTTCCTGACTCAGCTTATCTTCCTGAATTGCTTCTTTGACCCAATGTTGACTTTGTTTGACTTTGGAGATTAACACAGAATTAAGTAACCACAAGTTTAAAAATAAGCTGTCACCGCTTATTTCAACTTATTTTTACTGAAATGAAATGCTTTTGAAATTAAACAACAACAATTTTTAAGGCACCGAATTAAATAAAAGTAAATATTCAAATAAAATGACAATGGAACAAGGTTTGATAGGATTAAATTTAAACTGAAAATTATAATGACTGAATTTAAATGTTACAATGAGATTGAAATTTAAATGACATTAAAGCTTAAAAATTACACTAAGAACTTGGTCTAAAAACGAGTGACCCTTCATCTTCTGGCTTCTTATCTCTTTTATACATCCAAATAGCTTCATTGACTTCTCTTGACTCTTTCCCACTCGTTGGATTAGCAAAGTTGATCTGGACCCTTGATTTGCAATTTGGCGGGAAAATGAGACTAAGTGGAATTGGCTTTATCTGATTCACGTGTGGGTTGGCTAGTAGCTAAGGACTAGAGGAGGGGGGAGGCGTGTTGGCAGAGAAAGCATGGGAACATTTTTGTCTGGGGATGTTTTTGTCAGAAGCCATGGTTTTGGTTTGTGGTTTTGGCGGTTTTGGGAAGAAGGGAAAGGTTGGTTTGTTTGACTGTGGGAGTTGACCGAGGGTTTAACTTAAATAACGGGGTAGGGTTTTTTTAGTTGGGTTGGTATTTATTTTGTGTTGGGCTTGGTATTTATTTTGTGTTGGGCTTGGGTTGGGTAGTGATGGGTTGGGTTGTTTGTTGCTGGGTGGATTTAGGATTAGGATATTGGTTAAGTGGTTTTATTTTAGTTAATGGGTTTAGGTGTAAAATGGTTAGGATGCACAAGGACCAAAATTGCCAAGATTCAAACTGCAGGGACCAAACCTGTGACTTTTCAAAACTTTTTACCCGAAGTCCATTTTTGATAACTTTTGATTTTTAAAGGACTTGGGTTGACTTTTATTTTAAAATAAATGCATAGGGACTATTTTTGACGAATTTTGAAACTTGGGGGACTGAAACTGCCAATTTAACAAACTTTGCTCGTTTTTCAACTGTTTTCACTTATTTTGCATCTGAATCATATAAAACATAATTTTTGGGTATTTTCTGTATTTTGATGCATTTTTGAGCGTTTTTGGATGATTTGGCAGTTCAGATATGATAAAAATGATGAGTATTTGAGCACTCATCACTTAACAGATTTGATCCTTGGCTGCTATGGATTCTTACACAGAAACTCAGAAAAACAGGCAAACTTCAAGGCCAAATTAAGCTAAGCAACAAGCTACTGAGATCCAATATTAGGGGGGCAAAAGTTAGCTTAGCTTGTGAGCTATCTAAAAATCTTAAAAGCCCTATCAATAAAACTCCAATTGAAGTCTGATTTTGCCAAAGATCAGCAACTCAGAACCATGGTCTGCTGAGGTTTTGACTTGTGCAGAAAAGAACCAAAGTTGACTTTGGTGAGATTTGATTGATTCCTAGTGATTGATAATGGTGTATTAAACTACTAAATGATTAGAACAAGCAATACTAACAACTTTTAAACTGATTTGGATTCTTTTCACAACCCAAATCACAACAGTGCAGCTGTTGTGATTAAATTGTGGTGATTTTGACTTTTTACTAAACAAGGGCTTGTTTTTATGGTTATTCTGAACTTATATGACTTATAGTAACTTGTGAGATCTAAAAGCAACAACAAATAACAACCAAAACACAGACAATCAACTAGATCCAAACACCCCTGATCATGACAGGTTTGCAAGAAATTCAAAGCAACTTTGAATTTTAAAACACAATACTTGATTCTAACACTTCTTAAGATTATATGAGACCAATTTAATCTAGAAAATCCCAAGTATAGCAACAAGAACACAGAAATAGACAATATGCTATATTGACTGATATGAAGAACTTTTAGCAACAGGCAAATTTAATGAACAAGATGCCTAAATTAAACTATATTAAGACTTAATAACACCACAAAGACAGAAAATCACAAAGATTAAACCACCAAACTATCTTGCACAGTGAAATGCAAATATTAACTTAAAAAGCTTACAATTGCTTTCCAGCTTAAAACCAAGAACAAGGACCAATAAATCACTCCTATAGAACCTCCTCAGGCTCACTAACCCAAGGGCAATCCAAATTCTCCCTTGCTCCAGCTTTTCTTCATCATTCCTTGAGCTTTGACTTTAGTTGACTGTTTTTGTAATTTTGATTTTCTTATGACTAAACTTGTTTTACTGATTACTAATAGCTTCAATAAGCTATGTAGGAGCTTACATTTACTTATGAGTCAATATAAACAAACAACAACAACAATACAGCTTAATTAGATTTTTGAGATAAAAGTGGAAATGGCATAAACTGAGATAACAACTGAAACTTGAAATTAATTATTAGAAAAGGTTTATATTACACTGGAACAAACTAAATTCACACTTGAAAGATTAAAGTTACACAGAGAACTTAAATTTTAATAATTCGACATTAATTAAACTAAATTACACTAGATAATCTAATACACACTCTCTCCTCTGCTCTTTATAGTCCCTTATCACCTTGTCGACATTTCTGAGTACTTCCCACCTCATCTGAGCCATTGATTTCCAAGAATTCATCACATTCGACCATTTGGCACTTTTGGCGGGAAAGGTGGATTTTTGGAGATTAACTCTGATTTTGCTATTGGGGAGTGGGAGGGAAGCATTTATTGGTTTTGGCATGTTAGGTGACTTGTAGAGGAGGGGGAATGAGGTGGATGAGCCAGCTGGGGGGATGACTGGTTATGGCTGGGGTGAGTGGGAAAGAGACGGGTCAAAGGGGGTTTGACTGAGTTTTTAAACTCAGTTAAGGGTTTGGGCTTGTTTAGATTTGGGCTTGGGTTATGGGTAAATGAATTGGGGTGGGTTGGTTGTGTTTTTATTTTGGGTTTAGATAAGCAGCTAGGGTCCGGATTTGGATTTGGTTTTAGGTTTAAGTAAATCACAAGGACTAAACTTGTAATTCTTTCATTCTTGAGGGGCTTGAGTTGTCATCTTTCCAAAGTTACTCAAAAGGACCAATATTGCCAAGATAAATAATACAAGGGTTATAATTATTTATTTTCCATTTTAAATAACCCAGGGACCATTTTTGACACTTTTCAAAATTGAGGGACCTTTTTGTAATATTTGCTCAAACAATCATTCAAGGACCAATTTTGACAATTAAGATTATTTTAGGGACCTTGAATGATAAATTCCACTTTTTTAGATTCTAGGGACTAGATTTGCCAAATTCTGAAAGTTCAGGGACTAAAATGCAAATTATGCCATTTATTGTTTGTTTTTCCCTGAAACTTATAAAAACACAGTCAGATGATATTTTTATACATTTTTAGACTTTTTAAAGTATTTTTGACTGTTTCTGTAGCTCAAATGTGAAAGAAATGATGAGTATTTACACACTCATCAATCCCCCACACTAAACTATTGCTAGTCCCTAGCAATCTTTTATGAAGATTTTAATGGATGTATCTCTTTACCAGAAGCCATCACCTCTGGAGTAGCCAAATGTTTTAGTTCAAGTAAGAACTATGGTACACTGATAACCATGTGATTTTGAGCAAATCACCAGCTGTAAACGGTTTTGATTTGTCTTTACCAGAAACCGTTTGCTTCTGGACTAGCCATTGTTTTAGTATGTGATACTTTGGCACAATGATAACCAAATGATTTTGAGCAAACCATCAGCTTTCAACGGGTTTGAGGAGTCTTTACCAGAAGCCGTTTGCTTCTGGACTAGCCAGCTCTTAGATAAATTACAACTATTATCTTTGGTGAGCTGATTACCAATTATGGTATTCCAAAGCCTTTACCACAAGCCATAACCTTGCGGGCTAGCCAACTCTTTACTAATTAAAGATATGGTGAGTCGAGAACCATACAATTTTTGGCAAATTGCAAGCCATAAACGGATTTGATACATCTTTACCCAGAGCCGTTTGCTCCGGGATTAGCCAATCCTTATGTGGGTTAGACATGGCGGACTGATTACCATTTTCTGAGTTCTAAGTGAGAAAAAAAAATTTTAAAATTTTTGGCTAAAATGGGGGTGCTAGATGATACATTTGATAAAATTCGCTAGAATTTCCCCCCCACACTTAGAACTGAATATTGCCCTCAATATTCAAAGCACCGGCTGTTAAACCAACACTTAGAACGTAAAAGGGAAATACTGAATAGCCATTTTGTTTATATACATATTTATTTTATTTTTATTTAATTTGCATTTAAGCCGTTAAGGCATGCAAATTCCCCCTTTTTTTTTTTTTTTTTTTTTTTTTTTTTTTTTTTTTTTTTAACTGAAATACTTACATATATACAACCTGTGGGGCATTCTTCCAAACTTGGGTGGTAGAAAATAGAAAGAAGTCAGAAATATGGGTGAAAACCCATATGGTGCGGGCTAATGTTTTTGTTCACCGAGTCACTAGCCTGACTCGACCCCGAATTAAGTTGATTCCTCCCGAACAGTCAGGTTTATCACGCTAGCTAACCGCTTGTGAACGGCCAACTGTAATAAAGTGGTCCTGAACAGCCCGGGAGAAAAAGCAATTTAAAAGTCTACGGGGAAGTTAGTGGAAGGGACCATCTCCCCCACACTAGGTAGTAGAAAATAGAAAGAAAACAGAGACATAGGTGAGAACCCATGTTTTGCTAATGTTTTTGATCACCGAGTCACTAGCTTGACTCGATCCCCGCATTTATTGGTTCATGGGGAAAGTTTGAAGATCCGGGACAACCATAAATGGTATGTCCTCTCCAAAGTAGTGTTTTAACCGATGACCATTCACTTTGAAATTTGGTCCGTCATTTTGAGATAACTCAACGGTACCATATGGATAAACTTTTGTAACAGAGAATGGACCAGACCAACGGGATTTGAGTTTTCCCGAGAAAATCTTCAATCTTGAATTGAAAAGAAGGACTCGATCACCAACGTTGAAAACGCGGTTCTTGATTTTAGAGTCATGAATCTTCTTTGTCTTTTCTTTATAAATCAAAGAGTTCTCGTAAGATTGATCACGTAGTTCATTTAATTCATTCATTTGAACTTTTCGGTGATCACCCGCAGTTTGAAGGTCAAAGTTAGCATGTTTCAAGGCCCAGTAGGCTTTGTGCTCTAATTCGATCGGTAGATGACATGCCTTTCCGTACACAAGCTTGTAAGGTGTACACCCGATGGGTGTTTTGTAAGCTGTACGAAAGGCCCATAGTGCATCATCCAATTTATCCGACCAGGATGCACGATTTTCTCCTACAGTCCTTTCTAAGATTCTTTTAATTCCCCGATTTGAAACTTCAACTTGCCCACTTGTTTGTGGGTGATACGCAGTGGAAAGACGGTGAGTTACACCATACTTTTGCATGACTTTGTCAAATTTATCATTGCAAAAATGCGTACCACGATCACTAATTATAGCACGTGGGGTTCCAAAACGGGCAAAAAGAGCTTTAAGGAATTTTACAACAACTCGGGCATCATTAGTGGGTAAAGCTTTTGCTTCAACCCATTTTGACAAATAGTCAACAGCCACGAGAATGTATTTGTTTCCTCGAGATGATGGAAATGGCCCCATAAAATCAATGCCCCAGACATCAAAGATTTCACAGACTTGAATTGCATTTTGTGGCATTTCATTCCGTTGTGAAATATTACCGTGACGCTGACAAGCTTCACAAGTTTTTATGAGTTCTTGGGCATCTTTATAGATTGTGGGCCAATAAAACCCGGAATCAAACACCTTTTTGGCGGTGTAGTTTGGACTATGATGGCCCCCTGTGGGTCCAGCATGGCAAGCTTTGAGAATGTCAACAGCTTCCTGCCCGTAAACACACCGTCGGATGACTTGATCCGCACAGATTTTGAATAAGTAGGGGTCGTCCCAGAAATAATGTTTAACATCCTTGAAGAATTTATTCTTCTGTTGGGTCGACATCCCTTTCACTATGAAGTTACCCGCATGGTAATTTGCAAAGTCGGCAAACCATGGGGTAGTAGAATCTCCTCGAAAAGTAACCGCATTGAGTGTCTCGAGAGGAAATGTTTCATTTATTTCCTTTTTCTCGAAAACATCTTGGTGTGGGTTCTCTAATCGGGACAGATGATCAGCAGCAAGGTTCTCAGCTCCTTTTTTATCACGTATAATGATATCAAATTCTTGCAGGAGGAGAACCCAACGGAGTAATCTCGGCTTTGCATCTTGTTTTGCAAAGAGATATTTGAGAGCCGAGTGATCCGTATACACTACACATTTTGTCAAGATTAAATATGGCCGAAACTTCTCAAAGGCATACACCACAGCCAATAATTCTTTTTCTGTAGTGGTGTAATGAGTTTGAGCTTCAGTCATGGTTTTACTTGCGTAGTGGATAGGCTGAAAATGTTTGGCTTTTCGTTGCCCCAGGACTGCACCGATTGCAAAATCACTTGCATCGCACATGAGTTCAAAAGGAAAATCCCAGTCGGGGGCAACTAGAATGGGTGCCTCAGTAAGCTTTTTCTTTAATATGTCAAAAGCTTTGATGCACTCTGGTGAGAAGATAAAAGGAGCATCCTTTTCAAGAAGATGAGTCATAGGCCGGGCAATTTTAGAAAAATCTTGTATGAATCGACGATAGAAACCGGCATGACCCAGAAAACTCCTAATACCTTTGACGGTAGTGGGATGAGGTAATTTACCAATGACATCAACTTTAGCTCTGTCAACCTCAATCCCGTTCTTTGATATCTTATGGCCGAGGACAATGCCCTCTCTGACCATAAAATGACTCTTCTCCCAATTTAGACAGAGATTGGTGTCTTTACACCTTTTCAACATGTTTTCTAAATTGGAGAGACATGCTTGGAACGAATCCCCAATGACCGAAAAGTCATCCATAAAGACCTCCATTGTTTTACCGATCATGTCGGTAAATATAGCCATCATACACCTCTGGAATGTGCCTGGAGCATTACATAAGCCGAAAGGCATACGTTTATAAGCAAAGGTTCCATAAGGGCATGTAAAGGTAGTCTTCTCTTGATCTTGTGGATCAATGGGAATTTGAAAGTATCCCGAGAAACCATCAAGGAAACAATAGTACTCGTTTCCTGCTAATCTCTCAAGCATCTGATCCATAAAAGGTAGAGGAAAATGGTCTTTGCGGGTGGCATCATTTAACTTACGATAGTCAATGCAAACACGCCACCCCGTAACCAATCGAGTTGGAATCAACTCATTTTCATCATTCGTGACAACAGTCATGCCACCCTTTTTTGGAACACAGTGAATGGGACTAACCCAAGGACTATCAGAGATGGGATAAATCAATCCTGCATCAAGAAGTTTGAGAACCTCTTGTTTGATTACATCATGGATTTTGGGATTTACCCTTCGCTGGTGTTGGACTGCTGGTTTGAAGTCATCCTCCATTAATATTTTGTGAGTACAAAATTCAGGGTCAATACCCTTTATGTCGGAGAGTTTCCAAGCAATTGCTTGCTTGTGTGACTTCAAGACCTTTATTAGAGCAGTCTTTTCCTCATTACTTAAGTCTTTAGCAATAATGACGGGTAATTTATCATCACCCTCCAAAAATGCGTACTCAAGATGAGGTGGTAAGTCTTTGAGTTCGACCTCAGGAAATTCATCAGTTTTCTCAACTGATCTGATTTCCTCTTTATGAAGTTCAACGGGAGGGAGTGGAGGAGAATTGTCCTGATTTAACAATGTCTCAAGAAGAAGAATATCTCCCTCCAGATCAATCTCAGCGTCATCAATTCCCTTTAGGAATGCATCACACTTGAGAAAATCATCGATCTCTTCCAAATTGAAATCACCTCCCTCAAACGGAGTGAGAGAAGGGGAAGAGTCGGAAATGCCAGGTAGAGAAGATGTGGTGGTTTCACCACTCACAGAATTATCAGAATAACCAAGAAACTCTTGAGAATACTCCTCTGAAACAATATCAATGACATCGATTCGGTTAACCGATTCAGAATCATAATTTGAGGAGTACCTCGAAGTTTGATCGAGGTTAAAGGTAACAGCTTCATGACCCACACGTAATGTGATTTCATGCTCAAACACATCTATGAGAGCACGGCCCGTTCTCAGGAATCCTCTTCCAAGAATGAGAGGAACCCTGGAATCAGCATCGAAATCCACAACCACAAAGTCAGCTGGAAAATGGAACTTTCCTACTTTCACAAATACATCCTCAGCAATGCCGCGTGGATGAGATGTGGTTCGATCTGCAAGCTCAAGAGTCATGCAGGTAGGAGTGAGTTCAGGAAGAGAAAGTTTCTCCCATACTGAGTAAGGCATCAGGTTGATGCTTGCACCAAGATCGGCCAAGGCATAGCATTCAACCATTCCTGGAAAGACACAAGGTAGTAGAAATCTTCCAGGGTCTCCAAGCTTCTCGGGAAGCTTTTTCAAGATAACTGCTAAGCAGTTCTCATTTAACGGAGTCTTTGCCATTTCAAACAGTTTTTCCTTATTGCTTAACAAGTGTTTGATTGTAGATGCAAACTTGGGCATCAGAATGATAGCATCCGCAAAGCTTATGTCAAAGTGTAATTCTTGGAAAATTTGAAAGAATTTATCCATTTGTTGACTAGCTTTTTCGCGGAGCTTTTGCTCATTTAAACGTGATGGGTAGGGAATAGAAGTTTTGGATTTAGGGTCTTTAACCGGGGTTTCAGGATGTTCAAAGACAACTTGAGGTTTAGTCTTGGGTTTCGGGACAACTGGAGGCTGGACGTTGTTGGTACCTCCGTTATTAGTAGGAAGTACCTGGTCCTTGGTCACCTCAGGCTCACTTCCCACTACCTTGGGGGAAGAAGAAGAAGTGGTAGTGGAAACAGTGGGTCCCTTATATGAAACACCACTTCGGGTTGTGATCGCCTTAGCATCGCCCTTCGGGTTAGCGATCGTGTTGCTCGGAAGTTTTCCTGAGCCCGAAGGTTGATCATTTAAAGATTTTTTAATCTCAGAGATCTGGCTGACCAACAACCTGTTTGTGTCCTCTTGAGCTTTCATGAACTGCCTCAACAACTCATCAGATGATGGATGTTGGGCTGGAATGGTTTGATGTTGATTAGGGAAATTTTGCATTCGGTTATTTTGATTATAACCTTGATGTTGAAAATTCCCTTGATTTGGATTACCATTTCCCTGAAAATGATTTCCCTGGTTGGAATTGTTTCGATTAAAGTTTCCTTGGTGTTGGAAACCTTGATTTTGTCCAGAATTGAAATTCCCTTGGTTTTGATAACCTTGGTTCATTCGAGGTTGATTTTGGTTCCGGTTTTGCAAATTCTGGTTCTGATTAAAACCGGGTGGTCCTTGGTAACTACTAGCTCGGTATGGTTCCATTTGAGGACGGTATTGATTACCTCCTTGATTTGAAGTACCGGCTATAGCATTAACTTCAAAAGGACTACCATCAGTGGCAGTACAGTCGTAGTATGCGTGAGGGCCACCACAAGTAACACAGACTTCCACTTTCTTCACTTCAGCATGTGAAGGAGTTTGTGTGAAAGTGACTTTCTTTTGGCTTGAGAGAACCAAAGCTTGAATAGCATCCGTGAGTTTGTCAATCTTAGCATCGGTGCTAGAAGTACTCACGGGAGATGAAGTAGAAGGACCGGCACTAGCCTGAGAATGATATGGCTTTGTTCGTGCAGTACGGACCTTAGACTTATTTTCAATAATCGCTAAAGCTTCTTTGACAGTTCTGCTCAAAAAGTTACCTCCTGAGGAGGCATTGAGAGAATCTTGGTCAGATTGGCTCACTCCATTATAGAAAGTGTCGATTTGCATCAACTCGGTAAAACCATGATGAGGACATTTACGAAGCAATTCTTTGTAACGATCCCACGCGTCACTAAACGATTCATCAAATCTTTGTGTAAATTTGATAATTTCATTTTTAAGACTTGTCGTTCTAGACGGTGGAAAAAATTCGTTCACAAACTTTGTAACTAAGTCCTCCCATGTCTCAATTGAACGAGGGGGTTGTTTTTCAAGCCATATCCGGGCTTGTCCCTCGAGAGAAAATGGGAATAGAAGAAGTTTGATTGAGCTAGCAGGGATGTTCTTGTATTTGATGGTAGATGTAATTTTGTTAAACCATCGAATGTGAGCATGAGGATCATCCCTCTCAAAACCGTAGAATTGGCTTGAGGTTACAAGATTCAGTAACCCGGTTTTGAGCTCAAAACTCTCAGCTACAATAGCTGGAACAACAATGGCATCTCCATAACCCTCGATGGGTGCCTGGAGAAGCTCATTCATTGGCAATTCTGCCATGACAACAGGATCAGTACGTTCCTCAGATACGCCTGATGGGGCAGAACGTCTACGACGCCTTCGAGGTATCTTTCCAAGCTCACGGAGAGGGCTTGATGACCTAGAAGAACGAGTGCGCATGCACTAAGACGAGTCTGAGAATCCTTTATAGTGGAGGAAACTCAGAAAAGGGTAAGAAGATTCTTTTTGGATTTTTATGAAAACAAAATTTTTTCTATTTAAAAATCAAGATCGAGAAAAAACACAAGTGAACTTAAACCAATAATCAACAGGCGTACGGTAGCTCTCTAACTGACAAACGCACAGAGTGGCGGAGAAGCAAAGGTGGGCAGTTACGCTCCTTAAAAACCCGCTTCTTTCAGTCCGACAATTTAATGTCAGACTATCCTAGAACCTCCGTTAGAGTTTGTTTATCAATTAAAGGTGAGCCGATATTCGCAAGTGATACAAAGGCAAGTTTTTATCTTAGGTTTGGGAACTTATTATGGCCGCACCCCCAGTTAGGTAGTGCTCAGTCTTGGTTCTCGATGGTTAATTTTTATTTATTGTTTATTATTTAACACAGAAAATGAAAATATTTTTGATGTTTTTATTTTTTATATGATAGTATATATAGAAAAGAAAAGAAAATATTTTTGTTTTTTATATGGTTTTAGGGGAAATAGAAATACGATATTTTTGGTGCTTGATCCGTTAAATGAGTTAATTTCACAAGCGTTTTGCTTTATATATGATAAATATACAAGAGAGAGAAGATATTCACAGATTGGGGTTCAAAGACACGATACTGCAAAACGTTTACAACACGCTGCACACCTCCCCGGCAGCGGCGCCAAAATTTGATTGGCTCTCAACGGTCAACTAATTTCAACCACAGATGTGGTCAAACAAAGTCAAACTATCAAGGACACAATGCAATAATCCAAGGAGTATAGTTTTATCCCCGGGTCGTTTAAGTCCCAGCGAGATGCGAATTTGTGCTTTAAAACAGATTGTGATCAAGTGTTTATGAACAGAAAAGGGATTATGGTTTTGATTACACTAATGAGATAAGAAAATAGCTTTAACCAAGCTATATAAACAAAAACTGGAAACCAAATTACTTAAAAACGTATAAAAACCTAAAAGCGTACGTTTAAATTTAAATAAACGTAAACGTACGAAATAAAAAGTGAGTTTTAAGAAATAAAAAGCCTACGGATATGAAATTTATATTTTTACAATCCTAATAATAAAAGAAAATTATTGTAAAAAGAAAATTATTTATTTAACTTATTAATTAATTATTATTAATTAAAAACTATTTAATAATTATTTAAACTAATTAAAATTCTAATAAATACTAAAAGATCAAACAAAAATCTGAAAATTTTTATATAAATACTCTAAGGTAATAAAAAGATAATAAAATTATAAAAATGAAAATTACTTAATTAAAATTTAAAAAGATAAATTCTATTAAATAGAAGCTATCACTATATTTCTATTTCGTTTGTTTTTAAGTCCTAAAAATATTTTTATATTTTTCCTAGATTAAAAATGACAAAAGAAAATTATGAAAATTGGAATTATATTTTTTTGATTATTTTTCTATTTTTTATGATTAAATTACTATTAAAAACTACTTAAAATGATTAAAAATATTAAAACTGATCAGAAAATTATGAAAAATTACAGATAATGCTAAAATATTATAAGGAAGCTGGGAAAAATAAAATGAAAAGCTGACAAGGCCCAATAAGCAGATTTGGGCTAATAAGCAATAAGCTAATAAGCCAAAATTAAGCAAATAAGCACTAAACTTGGCCAAATGATCAGAACAAGCTTAATATACTTAAATAAGCCTAAAACAACTTAAAACTACAAATTATCATAAGAGCTTAACAGATTTGATCCTTGGCTGCTATGGATTTTTACACAGAAACTCAGAAAAACAGGCAAACTTCAAGGCCAAATTAAGCTAAGCAACAAGCTACTGAGATCCAATATTAGGGGGGCAAAAGTTAGCTTAGCTTGTGAGCTATCTAAAAATCTTAAAAGCCCTATCAATAAAACTCCAATTGAAGTCTGATTTTGCCAAAGATCAGCAACTCAGAACCATGGTCTGCTGAGGTTTTGACTTGTGCAGAAAAGAACCAAAGTTGACTTTGGTGAGATTTGATTGATTCCTAGTGATTGATAATGGTGTATTAAACTACTAAATGATTAGAACAAGCAATACTAACAACTTTTAAACTGATTTGGATTCTTTTCACAACCCAAATCACAACAGTGCAGCTGTTGTGATTAAATTGTGGTGATTTTGACTTTTTACTAAACAAGGGCTTGTTTTTATGGTTATTCTGAACTTATATGACTTATAGTAACTTGTGAGATCTAAAAGCAACAACAAATAACAACCAAAACACAGACAATCAACTAGATCCAAACACCCCTGATCATGACAGGTTTGCAAGAAATTCAAAGCAACTTTGAATTTTAAAACACAATACTTGATTCTAACACTTCTTAAGATTATATGAGACCAATTTAATCTAGAAAATCCCAAGTATAGCAACAAGAACACAGAAATAGACAATATGCTATATTGACTGATATGAAGAACTTTTAGCAACAGGCAAATTTAATGAACAAGATGCCTAAATTAAACTATATTAAGACTTAATAACACCACAAAGACAGAAAATCACAAAGATTAAACCACCAAACTATCTTGCACAGTGAAATGCAAATATTAACTTAAAAAGCTTACAATTGCTTTCCAGCTTAAAACCAAGAACAAGGACCAATAAATCACTCCTATAGAACCTCCTCAGGCTCACTAACCCAAGGGCAATCCAAATTCTCCCTTGCTCCAGCTTTTCTTCATCATTCCTTGAGCTTTGACTTTAGTTGACTGTTTTTGTAATTTTGATTTTCTTATGACTAAACTTGTTTTACTGATTACTAATAGCTTCAATAAGCTATGTAGGAGCTTACATTTACTTATGAGTCAATATAAACAAACAACAACAACAATACAGCTTAATTAGATTTTTGAGATAAAAGTGGAAATGGCATAAACTGAGATAACAACTGAAACTTGAAATTAATTATTAGAAAAGGTTTATATTACACTGGAACAAACTAAATTCACACTTGAAAGATTAAAGTTACACAGAGAACTTAAATTTTAATAATTCGACATTAATTAAACTAAATTACACTAGATAATCTAATACACACTCTCTCCTCTGCTCTTTATAGTCCCTTATCACCTTGTCGACATTTCTGAGTACTTCCCACCTCATCTGAGCCATTGATTTCCAAGAATTCATCACATTCGACCATTTGGCACTTTTGGCGGGAAAGGTGGATTTTTGGAGATTAACTCTGATTTTGCTATTGGGGAGTGGGAGGGAAGCATTTATTGGTTTTGGCATGTTAGGTGACTTGTAGAGGAGGGGAATGAGGTGGATGAGCCAGCTGGGGGGATGACTGGTTATGGCTGGGGTGAGTGGGAAAGAGACGGGTCAAAGGGGGTTTGACTGAGTTTTTAAACTCAGTTAAGGGTTTGGGCTTGTTTAGATTTGGGCTTGGGTTATGGGTAAATGAATTGGGGTGGGTTGGTTGTGTTTTTATTTTGGGTTTAGATAAGCAGCTAGGGTCCGGATTTGGATTTGGTTTTAGGTTTAAGTAAATCACAAGGACTAAACTTGTAATTCTTTCATTCTTGAGGGGCTTGAGTTGTCATCTTTCCAAAGTTACTCAAAAGGACCAATATTGCCAAGATAAATAATACAAGGGTTATAATTATTTATTTTCCATTTTAAATAACCCAGGGACCATTTTTGACACTTTTCAAAATTGAGGGACCTTTTTGTAATATTTGCTCAAACAATCATTCAAGGACCAATTTTGACAATTAAGATTATTTTAGGGACCTTGAATGATAAATTCCACTTTTTTAGATTCTAGGGACTAGATTTGCCAAATTCTGAAAGTTCAGGGACTAAAATGCAAATTATGCCATTTATTGTTTGTTTTTTCCCTGAAACTTATAAAAACACAGTCAGATGATATTTTTATACATTTTTAGACTTTTTAAAGTATTTTTGACTGTTTCTGTAGCTCAAATGTGAAAGAAATGATGAGTATTTACACACTCATCATTGAACCAGAAAGCATAGCAGGCAAAAGTGGCCAATGTGCCCCATTGAATCCCCTTTTCATGTTTGCAAAGATTTTAGGAGTAAAAGCCATAATCACATAAGTCTGCATTTTATCTTCAGGTTTAAAATTCAAAATCATTTGCAAAAATCTTGGGTACATCAAAAATTTGTGTTTGTTGTTGACATTTGCTACCATGCCATCAAAAATGAGTTTTGAAAAATTAAAAGACCTTCCAAGTGAAAGACAGACCAATGCAGAAGCAATGTTGCTTCCAAACTGATCCCATCCACCACTCTTGGGACTTAGGCAATGGAGCAAATGATGAAGTAAAAACCTCCACTGTGGTGTAAAATAGTTTTTCCAAAAAGTAAAAGTACCATCAGTGGGGTAGCCTATGGTTCTCATACCCTCAAAAAGGTCATCATTAGACAAAATATATTCCCCTGAGGCATCATCCAATTTAAGATTGCTCCTAATGGATGCCTCAGTGATAATGAAGTCACGAGTATCAATGGTGGCTCTTAACTATGGTGTACCATCAGCAAGAGTTTCAGAGGTAACCGACCCCCAAAACTGCTTAACAAGAGAAGTATAAATTGTAGGATTATGAGTTAAGGCGTACCGAAGGTTAGAACCTCTTAAGAAATCCACAATCTGCTCGAAACCTCCACTTTGATTTGGTATCTTCAAGAAACCAACCTGGTTATGCTTGTCACAAAACTTTAGTGAAGCCATAGTCAAGAGAATGATTAAGTGCTGGTTTAGGGTTTGAGTACTGGTAGTTAAAAACAGAGTATCGTAGGCCGAAAATAATGATATTTTAAAATTGGAAGCAAATAATGAATAAAAGTGAGATATTTTATCAAATTTTATCCTTATATACTTCTATTTCTCGAAAAATACGCAACGGTATTATTTTATCAGAAAAATCATTATTTTACTGACCAGACCTAACGGTAATAAAATTTAATTACATTTTACACTACCAGACTTAAAATCGGTCAACCAGACTTAATCACTGACTCACCAGACTTAACTAAGGAATCAGACAAACACTCATAAAAAGCAATATCAGGGCTTCTGATCATCACCAATCCATGTGTTTTCTGCAAATGTTAGTCCCAACACCAAGAAAAACCAAAAAACATACAAACAAACAATTTTACAAGTTAAAAGCAAGAAAAATTAACTACCAGAATTAAAACTACTAGAAGAATTTTTTTTTTAATTAACCAGTATTAAATCTACTACAAGAATTAACTTCTAAGACTACCAGAATTAACTCCTAATCAGAATTAACTACTTAGTACTGGTTCTACAAACTTTACATTTAGCCTCCCCTTAAATGTAACCTCCCCTTAAACTGAGCTAGGGGTTCTCCATCTTTCCTCCTGTCTGTATCCTTGTCCTACCAGTATTGACTTGTTCCTAATCAATACTCCTCTTTCATCTAATTTGTTGCTGAAAAGCCACTTTGTTCCAGTCACATCTGCCCCATTTGAAGATTGTGCTGTATTATTAGCAAAAGGACTCCTCACAGGTAAATGAGGTTTGTAAAAATTGTTTCTTTGATTATATGAGTTCACCTGTGGTCTATTTATTGGTTGTCTGGGTCCAGAATGATTAAACCACCCAGAATTAACACTTGGCCTCACATAATTAACATTTTGACCAACAAAACTAACATTTGGTCTACCAGAATTAAAATTTGGTCTACCAGAATTAAAATTTGGTCTACCAGAACTAAAATTTGGTCTACCAGTATTAAAATTTGGTCTACCAGAACTAAAATTTGGTCTACCAGAACTAACAGATGACCAACCAGAATTAAAATTAGGCATACTAGAATTAAATTGTACTGGTCTAGTCACAAACTTATTAGCATGATTAATCCTGTTAGCAGTATTCCAAACTGGTTTATCATTCATATGGCCAATATTAACACTCTTATTCTTTCTAAGTTCAGCCTCTCTTTTCATCCTAACCTCATGAAAATCACAGTCCCTAATCAAATGACTTAGACTACCACACACAAAGCATCTTTTAGGACCAAAACTGTGGTTTCTCTTGTATTCTCTTCTCATCCTATCAGGTTTTGGTGACTCTTGATTTTTGACAGACTTCCTAGGAGATTTTATGTGAGTATCACAACTAGGTTTATCTGTATGAGGTTTGGGTGTAGTCACAACTGGTTCACTATTTTTGACTGATTTTGAATCAGAAACATCTTTAGGTGCATTCTCTGATTCTGAATCAGACTGCTCAGAGACATCTCTATTAGATCCTTCACTGTCATTGGTTTGACAAGTGGAGTATTCACTAGATTTGTCATCTGAGTTGCCTGTCTCAGGATAGATAGGACCCTTTTTACCATATACAAACAAAGAGTCATCTAGGTCTTTCTTTTGTAGAGGAGTGTAATCTTCACTTAATGGAGGTGGCACCCCTTTGAAATTATCAGTTTTAATGAACCTATTGTACACTGGTCTACCAATAGAATCCTCTTTTCTACATTTGAACACAGATCTGTCCATCTCTTCCTCATAGCTTAGAACTTCACTATCTGACTGTATCCCATAACCTAAGCCAATTTTACTTGTAGAGCTCATACTAGATGCTATTATCTTATCCTGACACTTAGCAGAATGGGTCCATTTGTCTACTTTCTTTTGCAATTCATCTCTTTCCTTAACAGCTTTCATGCTTGTTCTTCTATATCTCTTAAGTTTTTCATCTTTTCATATATCTCATTAGCTTGAAAGGTGAGTTTTTCATTTAAGGAAGCTTGTTTGTTTTGATAGTTAACTATTTGTGCTTCTAAAGTTTTAACAGCTTTAGTATAAGCAAGAATTTTTGCTTCCTGATCACCTATTTGTGTTAATTGTTCATCACACAAAGCTTTAACATGATTATATGAATCAATGCATAATTTTGAGCACAAAGATACCTCATTACTGGAACCAATAGCCATAAGTGCATGGTTTGGCTCTTCATCCTCAGAGGTGTGTGTTCATCCCAATTCACAGCTCCAACTTCCAATGTCATCAAGCTCATCTGATTCTTCCCCATCACTACAAAAAAACAGGCTTTCAGAGACTGAAAAATCAGTCTCCGATACACCATGATCAGTTACGGATGGTCTATCAAGGACTGATTTTGCTAGTCACTAATCAGTGGTAGAAGCTTAGTTACGGAAAGTGACGTTATCAACTGAAATTCAGTCCTTGTTGTATCGAACCAACGAGGACCAGAGATCAGTCTCCAAAATAAAAAAGTCATTCCTTATTTCTATGGGTTGGTATCATGTTATTTCAGTCCCCGATGCATATTATCGGCGACTGAAAAGTCAGTCGCCAATACTATGTTTGATCAGTTACTAACACATGGATTTAGGGACTGAAAATTAGTCCATGAACATTGTTTATAGTCCCTAATACGTTTCGTTGTTTTGTAGATCACCGTACCAAATCAGTCTCTAATAATAGGATTTAAAAACTGATTAGTCTCCGATGAAAGGCTTTAAAGACTGATTGTTAGTCACAGAATACAAACGATTTCAATCTATGATTTGCTACTTTTGGTGACGGAAAATTAGTTTCAAAACATCACCAAATCATTCTCCGTTAAAAGGCTTTGGTAACTGATAATTAGTCCCAAAAACTAGGCAATTTTAGTCCTTAATTTTATCTTTTTAGAGACTGAAATTTAGTTTTAAATTAGCCTGCAATAAAAGGATTTAAAGACTAATTAATAGTCCTAGAAATCGGACGATTTCAGTCCATATTAAAAAATACACCGATGAACCGAAACAATTTTATTTACACCAAACCCAAACAAGGTTTAAAAACCTTAACATTTTATATAGACGCTAACAAGCACAACAATCCGGAAGAAAATTACGCGTTTATACAAAACAACATAGATAAAAATGTTATACATTACAACTATGTGAACAACATCGTCATGAAGAGGAGCAATATCATCCTTGTGAATCCCAACAGCAACCCTCATTAGCATATGCTGAGGCCTTTCAACAACCTTCCCTTCAATCTTCAAGAGATAAGATCTCTCAAGGGTTTTAAATCCAAAATAATCATAGTCAAAGTCTCGATCATAGATAATCTCACTGTCCAGTCTAACAACATGCTGAAACATACAAGTCATACACAGTTACTACCTTTAGTAGAGATATCTTCAAGTCACAAGTTGGGTGTGAAATTTTATACATAAAAAAACTAGCAAACAGAGCAAATTATAAAAATTATGCATATATGTGGGATTAAAAACTCAATTGGATAAAAAATACTTACAGCATCAATTGCAGCTTGACTTACAACATCATTGATGTGGATGTTCTAAGGTCTATGCATCATTACCCATCACGCAATGGTACCAAATGAACAAATTTTATATAGAAGACATGAAAAAAGTGGCAGCTATCAAAGGCAAGCAGGTGACATTCAATGAAATGACTTTTCACCTTAGCCTCAGCAGATGGTGCTACTGGGAATGAGTTCAATGGCCCTTTTGCATCACCGTCAGAAATGCATTCAGAGAACATAAACTGCTCCAATTTCTATGCATCTTCAATGGTCATGCCCATACACGCCGGATGAAACCTATGTATAACGGTATTTTCATTTAGGACTCACAAAAATAAAACATAACCTATATTAATGTCATGATACTTTCCATCAGCGCATATTTCAAAAAACCCAACAATTACTTCTTACTGTACAGTTCATAACAAAACAATTACACAAAATCAAAAGATCGAGTACTCAACAGCAACACGATCAGGTGTGAAACCACCAGTAGCAGCCTTATACTCAAACCAACAAAAATAATCCTCAGTGCCCACATTCTCCAGCTTCGTATAATTTTTAAAAGAATGAACAATACACTTCCCTTCAATTGTATGCGCACTCTGCCAATCATAATGATCCGACAAAAAGTTTACAATTATGTAATTAGCAGTGAAGTGACAGATTTAGGTAGTTCGCAATTTCAGCAAGATTATAGGTGAAAAATCATACTTGTATAACATCTGAATCACGATCCACTGGATACCATACATCCATTGACGATTGGCGCTCAAAAAATGCTATTTGCTACCTGAATAGATTGACCTGGAGAAAACAAGGCTATCCTAAGTTCAAAACCACTATAGTCTGGCATGACTTGTATTCAACACGTATCTCTAATATCTGATACAATGCGAATGAAAAGAATAGAAGACAAAAAAAAGTGCAATTTTCTGTTGCCATCCAAATTGCTCTGCCCTTGTAAAAGGTTACACTCAATCGGTATTTTCATTCAGTTTCAATTGCTCACCATGATGGTTGTGCTTGTTTATTGTCACTCTAAATTCTAATTGCTACAGAATAGATGGTTCAGAAACATACTATCATTGATTGCTATTATTTTAGGATTTTTAGCTTTCTTTCTGTAGCGGATTTTGTTGGTTAGTTGACAAATTGACAATGCATGGTGACTTGAACAATAATACTTCCTTAAGTATGTACTTAATAAGTCTTTTTGATGTTGGATTGTTTCAATTGTTTGCAATATCAACATTTGAAATAAAATAAGAATATAGGATTGTGTTTCATGGTATACTGTATGTCCTCCTTTTTTTTCTTGTTTTGTAATTACTCTTATTGGCACATTTAACTGCTTCTCACAGGACATATGCCACAACATGCACTTGTCAGTTGTCACTATGGTCATCTAGTGGCTCAGTACTGCCTTGCTTACCATAGGAACAGATTTCCATAAAACTGTTGCAATTTAATTGTATAAAAGTCATCACTTAGTTTATGTGTCTCCATATGATTAAAATATACAATGCAGTGTGCCATGTTGATAAATAAATGTATTTAGACCCCTTCTTTTAATGAAGATGCAGGCAATTCCTGGTAATAACTGTTCCTAATATGTTCCTAAACACATAGAAAAAGATGCCTCATCTTTGACAAGTGTAATACTAGGAGGCTAGGAGCTACTTTAATAAAAGTTATCACTTAATTTTATTTGCCAATGTGGTTAAAGAATAAAATGCAGTGCACTATGTTATACCTTCCTCTTAATCAAGATCTAGGTAATTCCTAGTAAGGGTATTCCTAATATGTTCCCACGTGCCTCAAAAGCAAATCCCGATTTAACAGGTATAAAACTAAGAGATACTGTCACAAATGTAACCCTGTGTGCTTGTTGCGGTAATTCATACCTGATGACACCAGTTGTTAGTGTGTGATCAAGCCCAAACTGCAAAAGATACATGAACTGTCAGACTATCATCTGCAAAAGTAACAAGTGCAAGTACATTGGGAAAGGGTAGCTAAAACTGATTATCAGTAAAACCACTTCAAAGATGAGCAACTACGAATCACATGCAACCTCAATACAGAAAAGAGTTTGAGAGAGTTGCCGCTAATTTCTTTCTTTTCCTTAGATCATATTTCTGAAGGTCAGAGCTATCCAGCAGTAAACAAAACTTAAGGTCTATGCAACCCTATATAAAACTCAGATCCACATCACGATTTGATTTATGGTTCATCATTTAGTGAGTTGTGATACACCCTATCACAAGAAAAAGAAAAAAAGAGCATCTACCGACAGAAAGGGCATATTGATGCTAACAGTTCAAATGACGTATAACAAATAAAGATTAACACCTAATGAGGATTGTTCACGCTCAGAATATAGATTGAGCAGCTATTAGCAGAACACATACAGCACAAATGTGCAACATAAGTATAAATATATATTCTCATGCACAGAAACAGTATATGCACACTCACAGGGTTTCCTATAGCAAATACTTTTTGCCCAACAAGCAGATCAGCAGACACACCAACTGGTATTGGTCTCAATAAATCTGTTGGCGCATCGATACGTAGTACCGCAACGTCCTTATCTTGGTCGAATCCAACAACTTTTGCATCATATGTGCTCTGATCAGCAAGAGTTACCCTGAATGTACATAAAGTAAATCTCAATGCCAATGATTAAGACAGATAATGCAACCACATTGGACAAATCATATTATGTCTTGTCTGAGGTCAACAAGATATCAAAGGCATTTTCCTAGTATTGCTACAAGCTGCATTTTCACTCCGTATGTAATTATATTCATTTTTATACCTTAATTTAGATTTAGGGAGTGTTTCTCTGAGCTTGTGTTTTGGGTTTAGGCTTATAAATAACAAACTCACAAGCCCATGCTTAGCTTATTATAGTTAAAAGAGGTAAAATGACCAAAAAGTACATCAACATCTATAATTGATGTTATTATATGAGGGTTTAAAAGTCTCTTCCGGTAACACCCTTTACACAAGCCCGCCCATCCTCAAATAAGCAAAAAAATTTGGCCTTACTAAAACCCCCTCATATAAGCTCATAAGCTCAACCATATAACCTTAAACAAACAGTTGATTAAGCTTATTTATTTATATGAGCAAATAAGCTCATAAGCTCTCTAAATTAATGACAGCAAGCTATACATTATGGGAGGCATCTATTACTTGTTTACTGCTCTATTGCTGATTTTCATGTCTCCAAAAATATTCTTGCTTTTGAATTAACTGGAAAGTTATATCACAACTTGCAAAGAATCATTCAACTCATTGTTCATAGTCAGAGTCTTAAATGACAGAGTTCACATGCATATTCGAAAACAGGAAAGAGTGAAAAGGAGAAACTTAACCAACCTGAGATCAGACGCACCTCGAATCACATGATAATTCGTGACAATGTGACCCTTTTTTATCCCAAACAAAACCTGATCCAGATCCCTGGGGCACCTCCAATACATCCAGGGTAAAGGCATCCTGCCTAAACAACAAGACTGGTGGATGGTGACTAGTGATGGTTTTCGGTTGACAGTAGAGACGAGAGAGGCTGTTAGAGAGATTGAGAAAATTAGTTTGGGGATGAAGATGAAGTGTGAGATCAGAGATGGTGAGATGAAGTTAGAGATCTGAGAAAAAAAAGATATACATGGGTGGAGGGTTAATTTGATTTTGGGGAAAATTTTAGGCGGGGCTACTGAAAAATAATTGAGTGAAATTGTGAAAAGTTGAGCGAAAATTTGAGTGGCAAACCAAGTGCTGGGACATGTAAAATATAGCGGTCTGATGTGTGACAAAATGTTTAGTGTGAGGACATATGACATTTGGTCACACTGTTCAAGTGTGTGATATATATTAGTCACTTTTAAATGCATATCGTGACTAATGCTTCAAACTTACTTTTCAGTTGTCACATATTTCAAATTCATATGTGGCTAAATTTTCAACATAAACTAGCAGTCACGTTTAAATAATGTGCGACAAACTTGAGTATATGATTTAGCCACATACACAATTATTTCGTGTGACCATATATGGATTTTGGTCACACTTTTCAATTGTGTGACATATATTTGTCACATATGTATATATATATATAGTGTGACTAATGTTTCAAACTTATTTGTATCCGTCACACGTCCCAAATTACAAGTGACTAAAAAATCAAAAAAAAAATTACCAGATACGTATAGTCACGAAAATATTCAAATGTGTGGCTGTAGCTTCAGATGTAATTCTGAAATGGTCACACAAGTCGGATCAAGTGTGGCTGTTTATTTTATTCTGGTACATTTAGTCACACAAAAAAGCGACTGTGTGGCTGTTCGAAAAACAGCATGTGTGACTAAATCTCATTTTTGTACTAGTGATAATTGAGATGTTAAACGAATGAGTCGACATGATATTGTTATAAATGAAATGTTAAACGAACGAGTTGAGATGATATCTTTATAAATGAGATGTTAAACGAATGAGTCCAGATGATATCGTTATACATGAGATGGTAAACAAACGAGTAGGGATGATATGGTTATAAATGAGGTGTTAAACGAATGAGTCGAGATAATATCGTTATACATGAGATGTTAAACGACGAGTCGAGATGATATCGTTATAAATGAGATGTTAAACGAATGAGTCGAGATGATATCGTTATACATGGGATGTCCATGTATTAGGGATTGAGTCATGATTGAAAAGGATATACATCTCATACAAGTGATCTCTGGACCAATCCGTATCTATGGATCAAACCATAACCTTTATTAGTGTGTTAGATAAAATATATAACTAGATTAGTATTTTGAAGTTAAAAAAAATAAAGTCAAAAATCTAAAAGTAATAGACATAATTAACTTATTATTGTATGTATATGTCACTTTTATTTTGAAATTTGTGAATTAGTTACTCGTGATAATAGGTAAAAGTCAATAACCTTGCTAATGAACGGAGTTAAATATATACCAGTCCCAATATAAGTCCACGTTTCCAATGAATAACTGAATTTTTGTCTTAAATATGTTGCCCATACATAAGACGTTTATGTGGGACTGAAATTCAGTCACAAATAATTGTCTCTCCAAACCTTTTTATTTTGCATACGTATTTGTAACTGAAATTTAGTCATAGCTATGATGTCTATGTATTAGGGACTGAATCGTGATTGAAATTCAGTCACTAACAAATTTCCCTCCAAATCTTTTTTATTGCGCAGACATATTTGTAACTGAATTTTAGTCTTAGGTATGATGTCCATGTAATAGGGACTCAGCTGTGACTGAAATTCAGTCACTACAAATTTTCCCTACAAACCTTTTTATTGTGTAGACATATTTGTAACTGAATTTTAGTCTTAAATATGTTGCCCATGTATAAGAGGTTTATGTGGGACTAAAATTCAGTCATAAACAATTTTCTCTCAAAAGTTTTTTTATTTTGCATACGTATTTGTAACTGAACTTTAGTCTTAACTATGATGTCCATGTATTAGGGACTAAGTTGTGATTCAAATTCAGTTACTAACAAATTTCCCTCCAAACTTTTTTTATTGCGCAAACATATTTGTAACTGAATTTTAGTCTTAGGTATGATGTCCATGTAATAGGGACGCAGCTGTGACTGAAATTCAGTCACTAAAAACTTTCCCTCCAAACCTTTTTATTGTGTAGACATATTTGTAACTAAAACTTAGTCTTAGCTATGATCTCCATGTATTAGGGACCGAACCGTGACTATAATTCAGTCACTAACAAATTTTCCGTCAACATTTTTTATTGTGCAAATATATTTGTAACTGAAATTTAGTCTTAGATATGATGTACATGTGCTAGGGACTGAATTGTCACCCTTATTCAGTCACTAACAAATTTGCCTCCAAATTTTTTTCCCGTACAGGCATATTAGTAACTGAAATTTAGTCTCAGATATGGGGTCACTGAATTGAGGACTGATTTTTAGTCGCCACAATCAGTCAACAAAAGGTCAGTCCTTAAAAGTATCAGTAACTGACGTTTCAGTTACCAATGCTATGTATCCGCGACTGATATATCAGTCCCTAGAAATTCAGTCTCTGAAAGCCAGTTTTTTTGTAGTGCATCTTGTCTTCATCTTGAGAGTCAGAACCCTTCTTCTTTTTCCAATCAGTAGTCACCTTTTCCTTGCAATCTCTGGCAAAGTGACCATGCTTGTGACAATTGTAGCACTCAACAGTCCTCCTATTGTATCCCACTGGTGACTTCCCATCAAGCTTAATGTTCCTCCCAGTCTGCTTGTAAAACTTCTTAACCCTGAAAGCAATCATGGCAATTTGCCATTTGATATCCATTTCTTCAACTTCAACATCATTGATCTGTTCCAGATCCTCACTGATGAAGTCTTGATCTTCTGGTTCCTTAGCAAGAAGTGAGTAAATTACTTCATCAGCAAAGCCTGCTGGAGCATCTCTTTCTTTTCTCATGCTGCTAGAAGAAGCTCCACCAGAATTAACGCTGCCAGACTTAACCTTGTTAGTGCTGCTCTTGCCTTGAGAAACAAAAGCAACATTTGTAGAACTTGAAGATGCTTTTCCTTGGATTTCCTGTTCAAACACCTTGAGATTGTTGTACAGGTCATCAGTTGTCATGGTGTCAATTTCATCCTTCATCCTCATGGTCAATGTCACACTTGACCATTCTTTTGGTAGTGCTCTAAGAAACTTTTGGTTTGCATCTTCTTCTGACACAGCTGCACCATGAACCTCCAATTGTGATAGAAGATGTTGAAACCTATCATAACCTTTTTCCAATCCCTCTGAACTGGATACACTGAAAGCTTCAAATTGTTGTTTAAGAACAGCCTTTTGCATCTTCTTGGAGTTAGCATTCCCTCCAAATCTTTTCTTGATAGCCTCCTAAATTTCCTTGGCATCATTCATGCCATGAAACCTTCTCAAATGCTCTTTGGGAATTGCCATTAGCAGCATAGTCTTGGCCTTCTTCACTTTTTCAACAGCCCGTATCTCTTCAGCAGATACTGGTGGTAATATCCTAATCACCCCATCTGTACCTTGTGAAATCCTTTTCTTCGAATTCCCATTCTATATGACCTTCCAAACTTCGCTGTCAATATACTCCAGATAATGTTCCATCTCCATAGCCCAGAAGTCATATTCTTCTCTCTTTAGGATTGGGAGTTTTATGTTGGATATTGTTGTTGTTGCAGAGATGGGTTGTTGTTGTCTAGATGTGCTTGCTTCAGGTTTTTCTTCATCATGGATTGATTTTTCATCATCACTGTTGTGAACTGAGAAACCATCATTCTTATTGGGATTTTCAACGTCAGACATTTTGCAAGGTTTAGGTGAGTGAATTTTGGGTTTGGTTGTTGTGTTTCTTCAAACTCAGAGTCTCTTTACAGGCTCTGATACCACTTGTAGGTCCACACGTTATGGATCCAAGTAGCCTTGTTACTTGTTAGACGACTTGAATAAATTCAAATCAATCTAAGTGAGAAACTCTAACACGAATTGTTAATGCTAATGCGGAATCTTAACACTAACAATGAAGAACACAATAACTATAACTAACTTCGTATATTAATTCTTTTAATCAATATGAGTACAATCTTCGTCGTTATCAAAAACTAATGCCTAAGGTTCCTTTTATACACTAAGGAAACCCTAGATACAAAACGTGTAGAAGGATATACGTATCTTCTCTAAAGATAACTACGTATCCTTTCCTAACTTATCTCTAACAAACTTTCTATAATTCATAAACAGACTTAACTATTAAAGTCAAACAGACTTAACTATTAATTACTCTACCAGACTTAACAATGAACGACCAGACTTAACTATGACAAGACTTAACTAATATAACTAACAGACTTAACCACGTAACCAGCAGACTTAAGTCTGTTCTTCTCATTAAGTCTTCTCTTGATAATTCCCAACATTCTTCTTCGAACTGTGACTGATGAGGACCTTTGAACCGAGAATCCTAGTACTTCTGGAAAGCAATAGGATTAGACTATACCTACTAACACACCTTGGATCAAATAGAATGCAAGAATAGGTTGTATAAGTGATAACCGAATAACCAAACCCTAGAGGAAGGCTTGATCTAATTGGCTAGGATTTAAGGAAGAGTTTCTGTGTTTTTGCTTCTGAATTTCGTGTATAATGAGCTGATATGGGAGGGTTTATAAAGCCTCTAAGTCTCACTCATGATAAGGCTAAAACACTTTTCATGATAAGCCTAAAACTCTTCTACTTTAAGCCTTATCACAACTCTTATCATCCCTTATCACTTCATAATGAATCTAGACAGAATAATGTCCCTTCCAGATCCTTCTTTGATCGGCCATAAGGTTTAGGACAAGCCAATGTTATGTCTAGTTCATTTCGTGTCCAAACGGGTCACTTTTGAGCTTTACGTGAAACGTATTATAATGTTTAATGTGTGTGCCCCCAATAGGCTCACACACCTTTAGTCGTATTATGCTAATCCAACTCTCACATTCCAACAGCTCCCACTTGGGAGTTGGAGTAGCAGATATCACAAATACCAACGACGGAAACGTCTAGCAATGCTCTCACTCGCTATTTAAACTAAATTTGTCTGAGATATAGTTTCATAAATCACTCTCAGTAGGATGGTCATTTATGTCTTGCTTTCATCATCCTTTGTTATAGATACCGTTAAACCATTGATATGGATCCTAACTCATTCCATATAGTTTAACCATTTAGTTTCTCGTTATAGAATTTTAATTAGATATACCAAATATAATCAAGAATCATCTTGCATTACCCTTTGGGTTCGGCCGAACAATTATCTGATTAATTCTGGAGAGGGCCCATGGTATCTTTCTGCACATATCAAGTGGAGTGACAAATCTTTTGTTGACTACAAGTGTTGTGGATGCTGCTTCACATCACTCCGAAACATAGCTTTTATAACTACCTTATTCAGGACAGCGTTTGGCATATAATTACAAAAGTGATATCCACAAATAACAGAACTTGCTTGTATCTCAAGTCTAAAGATGACTTAACAAACCATTTCAACATTTTACTCATGACAAGGATCCAAAAGTAAATGTTTGAAAGTTGGGGTATCCAATATGCATCCCTTGTGAATACATATGAGTTTGGCGGGAACAATCCACATTCTCATAGAATATAACCAACACTCACATTTGCCTTGCATAACAATATTCCCATATCGTTAACCGACAATGGACATATTTAGAATGATAAATCATTTCATGGAATAAACATGCAAATATGGAATAACAGGTTATATGAATAAAATAACAAATACCTCGTATCTTTATTTATCAGAAAATAAAACTGTCTTACTGTTGGGAATTAAATTAAGCAGTTGATACGGTTCTGTATAAGTTAGTACGGTTGAAGTGTTGCTGAAGAATACATCAACAGTTGGTACTGTTGATAAGAAGAGTTAGTACTGCTTATAAGATTAAGATGAAACCGTGTGAAGATATATATAGAAAAGATTTAATGTATATCTTATAAAGTTAGGTTTATACGGTAGATTGTTACTTGTAAAGGACTCCTTGTCCTATAAAAGGAGATCCTAGGTTAAGTTTTATATATATATATCATTAATATTATAGCTTCACGATCGTAATTGTAATTCTCATATTATATTGAAGCAAATAGTTTGAGTGAATATTGTTATTGTTCTTATTGTTACATCTATACAATCACCAAACAAGAATTCTTCTAAGTACTTAATTGTAAATTCCACGTGCTGTTAAGTATATATTCAAAGTATCTCCAACACAACTTGTGTGTTTAGATCCGGTCAAGTGGTATCAGAGACAGGTTCGGATACTTTGATTTAGAAGATCCAGAAGTATTCATTAACTTACTACCAAGAAGCTGGACATGGAGACACCACAAACCTCAATCCTTGCTAAACTCCCCATGCTGAAACAGAATGAATACGATTTATGGCGGCTCAGAATAGAGTAATATTTTATGGTGCAAGACTATGCATTATGGGATATAATTATCAATGGTGATTCATTCAAACCAATTCCAACTGAGGAAACACATGCTGATGGCTCAAAGACAACAAAGCTCAACACTGAGCCTGTTACTAATGAGGAGAGAATCAAAATGAAGAATGATCAGAAGGCTAGGAATTTGTTACTAATGGCAATTCCCAATGATCAAGTGCTGAACTTTAGCCAATATGAGACTGCTAAGACCCTTTTTGAAGCAGTGGTGGAAAGATTTGGTGGCAATGAAGCTACCAAGAAGGCACAGAGAACTTTACTTAAACAAAGTTATGAGAACTTCACTGCAACAAGCAATGAATCTTTGGACCATATCTTTAATAGGCTTCAAAAGATCATCAGTCAACTTACTGTGTTGAAGATTGTGATTCCACAGGAAGACCTCAACATGAAGTTTCTAAATAGTTTACCTGCTGAATGGAACACTTATGTTGTGGTTTGGAGCAATAAACCAGAACTGGAGAAAATGACATTGAATTAGCTTTACAACAATCTTAAGATTGTTGAGCAGAAGGTGAAGAAGAATGGTAGCACCAGTTCTAGTTCAGGGAATATGGCTTTCTTATCTTCTTCAAACAGTTCGAATCATGAAGATAAAGAAGCAGTTGGTACTGCTAAACCAACAGTTAGCACTGCTAGTGTAAAAACTAGTATTGCTGGCTTGACTGAAGAGACCATATATGCATTTGTGTCAGAACAATCTGGTGGGTCTCAGATCTTTAATGAAGATCTTCTTCAAATTGCTGAAGATGATTTGGAAGCTATGGATTTAAAGTGGCAGTTGGCCTTGATAAGCATCAGGGCTAAGAAGTATTACCAAAGGACTGGGAATAAGATTACCTTTAATGGAAGAGATGTTGCTGGATATGATAAGTCTAAGGTGGAGTGTTATAATTGTCACAAGATGGGGCACTTTGCCAGGGAATGTAGAAGTCCAAGACAACAAAGCAACCAGAGTCAAGGGTTTAAGAATCAGCAAGGAACAAGGAGAACAGTTAATGTTGAAGAGCCTTCTTCCAAGGCTATGGTAGCTGTAGATGGAGCTGGATTTGATTGGAGCTTCATGGAGGAAGAAGAGGAACCAGCTAACTTGGGTTTGATGGCTTTCTCAGACTCTGAGGTACATATTGTTCAAAAATGTTCAAATACTTGTTCTGCTTTAAAAGATTATGAGTGTCTTAAGAAACAGTATGATGATCTTAGAGTAGAATTTAATCAAGTAAATTTTAGTCTGGCAAATCATAAAAGAGGACTAGCTGTTTTGGAAGAACAAATTGTGTTTTATAGACAGAATGAGTCAAACTTCTCTGATGAGATAGGTGTTTTAAAAAGGGATTTGCAACTAAAAGATGATAAAATGAGTGGACTTGTATATGAACTAGAGAAGCTTAAAAAGGAAAAAGAAAATATTCAGTTAAGTGTTGATACTCTTGAACATACTTCAAAGGGAGTTCAGAAAATAGTAGAGAATCAAATACTTAACAAAGCTAAGTCTGGTTTAGGGTATAAGTCAGTTGCACCCCCTCTTAGAGGAATGTTTGTTCCACCAGGAATTGATTTAGCTCATACAGGTTTAGAAGAGTTTAAGGATATGGATTTTCCTGGATATGGTGTTAAAGTGAGTGAGAATCCTGTTAAATTTGTTAAGGCAGAAGATTCTTTTATGAGTGCTAGTGATAAATCTCTTTCTAAGGAAAAGATGTCCTCTGATAGGAACTCAGATGCACCAACTATTGAGGATTGGACATCTGATGATGAGGATGCAAAGGTTAAGGTCAAACCTAATGTTGTTAAGGTAGAAGTTAAACATGTTCCTAAAGTGGTTAAGACTGAAAACATAAAACTAGTTAGGAAAAGTGTTCAATATGCTGAGATGTATAGGACTAAGAACAGATCACCAGTTTCTGAGGGTAGTCATAGGAACTGGAATCACTCAAAATCTAAGCAATTGGATGATAAGTTTGCTATAATTAGAAAAATGTGCTTTGTTTGTGGAAGTTTTGATCATATGGCTGCTTATTGTGATTCTAACCCATGGAAAAAGAGGGTTTCTGGGAATACAAGGGTGAATAAGAATAACAATGCTAGGGTAACTCAAAATAGTCCAACTAGATTGACAAGCCCTAATGCAAATCATAAGAGGTCACCCAAAGCTGTTATGTTAAAGACTGGCATCAAAACAGTTTCAACTGCTAGTCAAAATAAGTGGTTTAATAACAAGGAAACTGTTTCAAGTGCAAAACAATTTTCAAATCATGCACAAACAGTTAAAAGGCATTTTTATAAGAAAACAGCAATGACCAATCAGAAATGGGTGCCAAAATTTAAACAAGCAGTTCCAACTGCTAGGTCAGCAGTTCCAACTGCTAGACCAGTAAATCCTACTGCTAGGCACTTAAATGTTAAGGGAAAAAGGGGCAATGCTGTCAAGGCCTCAGCACATTGGGTTAGAAAATCTACCAAACCCAATGGTGCATCAATGACCTCCAACAAATTTTCTCATCTTGATGCACAAGGCAGATCCAAACCAGTGATGGTTTGGGTCCCCAAAAGAAACTAACACCTTTATTTTGTGTGCAGAAACATCCTTCAAATGGTGAAATATTGAGGAAATTCCAATTCACAGATGCCAAGGTTGTTAGCACACCAGTTGATAAGGAGACACATTTGCTATTAAAGGATCACAGTGGTGAAGATGTGGATGTGCATATGTATAGATCTATGATTGGGTCTTTGATGTATCTCACATCATCCAGGCCTGACATTATGTTTTCAGTTTGTGCTTGTGCAAGATTAAAAGTAAATCCTAAGGTGTCTCATCTCACAGCAGTAAAGAGAATCTTCAGATACCTTAAAGGTCAACCTAACTTGGGGCTATGGTATCCTAAAGAGTCTGCATTTGATCTAGTGGCATTCTCTGATTCTGATTATGCTGGTGCTAGCATGGATAGAAAATCTACAACAGGTGGTTGTCAGTTCTTGGGTTGTAGATTAATTTCTTGGCAGTGTAAGAAGCAGACTATGGTGGCCACATCTACTACTGAAGCAGAATATGTGGCAGCAGCAAGTTGTTGTGCTCAAGTTCTTTGGATTCAAAACCAGATGCTTGATTATGGGTACAATTTCTTAAACACAATTATACATATAGACAATAGCAGTACAATGTGTATCATTAAGAATCCAGTTCAACATTCAAAAACTAAACATATTGAAATTAGACATCATTTTATAAGAATAGGTATTGGAATGCTTAATCCTTCAAAAGATTAATGTCTAAGTGTTTTTGGTTTTTGTACTGCTAGTTGTGCTATTTGTATAGTTTGTACTGCTTGGTAATTTTTAGTACTGCTTGTGAATTTGTTAGTCAATTGTGATAACTGTTAAAAGAAAATATTGTGTATTGTGTTTTCTTTGGTTTTGGACTAACATTTCAGGTTAAGAAAAGCTTTTTGCTTTGGATTGTGCTTTGGGAAGTATGGTGGTTTGGACTATCAAGTGTGCATGCTTGTCACACAACAAATGGTAATTGGTTCACCATGTCTAATCCACATAAGAACCAACTAGTCCAGATCAAACGGTTTCTGGTAAAGACTTCTCAAATCCGTTTATGGTTGACAGTTTACCAAAAACTGGATGGTTATCAACTCACCATATCTAAGTGTGAAGAGTTGGCTAGTCCATAGCAAACGGCTATTGGTAAAGACATAACAAATCCGTTGATAGCTGATAGTTTGCTAAAAACTATACGTGGACAAAGGTGTTTTCAAATCCACATTCCAATTAACTTTGATTTTATCTCAGAAAATTTTTAAACAGTTAGTACTGCTAGTTTCAACTAGTTTGTATTGCTTTTTCAAACTTGGTTCATTCTAAGTTTATGCTCTATGATTCACCTCTCTCAGAAGGTTAACAAAGAATTTATGGTTGAAACTGATGCCTGTGATGTGGGAATTGGAGCAGTTCTTACCCAAAATGGTCATCCCATTGCATATATGAGTAAAGCTTTGTCACACAAACATCAAGCCCTTTCTACATATGAAAAGGAGTTTTTAGCTGTGTTACTAGCCTTGGAAAAGTGGAGGGGGTATCTCCTTGACAAACATTTCAAAATCAAAACATATCACTTCAGTTTGAAGTATCTGCTTGATCAAAGACTCTCAACTCCTTTCCATACCAAATGGCTACCTAAATTGCTGGGCTTTGATTATGAGATAAGTTACAAGAAGGGCAATGAAAATTTAGCTGCTGATGCTTTGTCAAGGGTTAAAACTGGAGCAGAATTGTGTGACTTAGTGTTGTCCATAAGTTCAACTTCATTGTTGCAGCAGATTCAATCAAGTTGGACAGATGATCCTGAAGTGCAGACTATGATAACTCAGTTGCAGAATGATCCAAATATGGTTTCTAAGTATACCTGGGTGGATGGCCAATTGAGGAGGAAAGGAAGACTTGTGGTTGGTAACAATGTGGGACTTAAACAACAAATTTTGAAGTATTTCCATAATGGGCCAGCAGATGGACACTCAGGAGTTCATGTGATAGCTAAAAAAGTTGCTGGTGTGTTTTATTGGAAAGGACTCAGGAAAATGGTCAAACAATTTGTGAAGGAATGTCCTGTTTGCCAAAGAAACAAGCCTGAGTTGGTTGCTTATCCTGTTCTTCTTCAACCATTGCCAATTCCCAAGCAAATTTGGACTGACATTTCAATGGATTTCATTGAAAGTATTCCTAAATCTCATGGTAAGACTGTTATATTTGTGGTAGTGGACAGGTTGAGCAAGTATGCCCATTTTATGGCTATGCATCACCCTTTTTCAGCAAGTGATGTGGCTAAGGTTTTCTTGGATAATATCTATAAATTACATGGTCTTCTAAGGGTTATAATTAGAGACAGGGATAAGGTGTTCATTAGTCACTTTTTGGAAGTCTATATTCAAGATGCTTAAAGTTGATCTACATCTATCAACAGCCTATCACCCACAGACAGATGGTCAGACTGAGGTGGTGAATAGGTGTTTGGGTACTTACTTAAGGTGTATGACAGGTGAGAACCCAAAGGAATGGGTGGATTGGTTGCCCTTAGCAGAATACTGGTACAACACCAACCATCATTCTGCCATTCAAACCACACCCTATGAGATAGTATATTGTCAGCCTCCTCCAATTCATGTGCCTTACTTGTCTGGAGAGAGTGCAGTTGAAACTGTAGATAGAACTTTGACAGCTAGAGAGAAAGCCATCCAAACACTGAAGTTTCATTTGAAAAGGGCTTAGGATAGAATGGTGAATATGGCTAATAAAAGCAGTACTGAGAGACACTTTGAAGTTGGCATGAAGGTGTATGTTAAGTTGCAACCTTATAGGCAGACTTCAGCAAGGCAAGGCTCATACAACAAGTTAGCTGCTAAGTACTATGGGCCCTTTGAGATTGTGGAAAGGGTTGGTGCAGTGGCTTATAAACTGCAACTGCCAAGTACAAGTCAGATACATCCTGTGTTTCATGTCTCACAACTGAGGCTGTGCCATGGTCAACAAGTGGAGGAGGGAGTGTTGCCTCATTGTGAAGAAGATGGTAGATTGGCTGTTAAACTTGTGGCTATTGTGGAGAGGAGGCTTGGAAAAGTCAATAACAAGCCAGTGATGTTTGTGTTGGTTCAATTGGCTAACCAAGCCATAGAGGATGCTACTTGGGAGCCTTACCACAAGTTTGTGGCTAGGTATCCTCAGTTTGAGTAAGTAACCTTGTGGTCAAGGTTTCTTAAGGAGGATGGATTAGTATGAGTAAGAGTGTTTGTGTGAAGTATTGGCACGTGAGGTGCACATGTGCAGTTTAACTGCTCATGTAAGGTGCACGTGTGTTCTCCACACAACACACATACACCTCTAACAAACTTGGCGCCATTTTCCCTTCTAAATAGTTTTTCCATTTTCATTTTATACTTAGTGAATTGTTATGAATTTTAGTTTCTCTCTCACTTGTAATTCTCTAAACAATCATTCATAATAACATTTCGTTTCTCATTCTTCTTATTTGAGATTCCTAGTGTTATTGTAGTCTATTAATCCTCACTTCTTAATTGATCTCTGGATTAGTCATATCATCATCATCATCAGCCACAATCCATGACCGAACTGGTTGTACGGACAATCGTCTCCGTCTGTAAATCACAGGACCTTTTTCTTCTTCTTCTTCAACCCCCGCCGTCCAATTGCACAGGGCTTTACAATTTATTCATGGGGTGTTTGTTTTTTTTACATCAAATGACAATTTCAACCACCTAAAACTTTTTTTTTTTTTTTTTTTTTTAAATTAAGTGGTTTACCTTTGACTGTTTTAATTAGCAACTTAATTGAAAGAGAGACATTTATGAGTCTCTCAGCTAAAAGAAATAAGTATTTGAAAGAGAGACATTTGTGAGTCTCTCAGTTAAAAGGAAAACTAAACACCCACATATGTTTTGTGTATCTTTAGTTAACTGCTATGCGGGAGTTTATGTGTCTAGCTTTTTTTCTTTCTTAATGAGTTTAGTTAGGGTGAAAGCTAAAGATACGCAACATATTTATTCAAAACAGACGATCTACGCAACAAACTTTGGAAATTACATGTATACGTAAAATAATTTCAAATTGTGAACAAAATACGCAATATGACCGGGAATTAGCAGGTTACCAGGTTACCAACTTTGAAAAGTTACAGTAATGGTCCCTGTGGCTTGTGTTGACTTTCACCGGTCATCCCTAGACTCTTTTTTTTTTCACATAGAAAAGTTATAGTAATAGTCCCTATGGTTTGCGTTGACTTTCACTTTTAGTCCTTGTCTTTTTTTTCCACTTATAACCTTTTTTATTTATTTATTCAAACAACTTTTTTCCCCCAAATTTCAACCCAATGTACGTAATATTGTCACTTTTTTCATTTATTCATCATTTATTCATACAAGTTTTTGTATTTTTTTTTCCCTCTTTTTTTTTTTTGGAAAGTGAAACTTTTGTTTCTTCACTTTTACACTTATTACACATATACTTTAACGCAACGTTAAGAAAAAAATTATATTTACTTTTATTTCCATTTATTCTTACAAGTTTTTGTATTTTTTTCTTAACGTTGCATTAAAGTTTTTGTATGAATAAATGAAAAGAAAAGTAAATAGAACTTTTTCTTAACGTTGCGTTAAAGTATATGCGTAATAAAGTGTAAAAGTGAAGAAACAAAATTATCAGTTTACAAAAAAAAAAAAAAAAAAAAAAAAAAAAAAAAAGTAAAAAGATTTTTTTTTAAACGCTGCGTTATAAGTGAAAAAAAAGGTGTAAAAGTGATCATACTACGTACATTGGTTTGAAGAAAAAAAAATTGTATGAAAAAAGTTATAAGTGAAAAAAAAAGACAATGACTAAAAGTGAAAGTCAACGCAAACCATAGGACTATTACTGTAACTTTTCTAAGTTAAAAAAAAAAAAAAAAAAAAAAAAAAAAAAAAAAAAAAAAAAAAGAGTCAAGGGATGACCAGTGAAAGTCAACACAAGCCACAAGGACCATTACTGTAACTTTTCAAAGTTGCTAACCTGGTAACTTGCTAGTTCCCGGTCATATTGCGTGTTTTGCTCACAATTTGAAAGTATTTTGCGTATACCGGTATTTTCCAAAGTTCGTTGCATAGATTGTCTGTTTCGATTAAATATGTTACGTATCTTTAGTTTTCACCCGTTTAGTTAACCACTGCTATTACTTCTCAAGATAATGCAACTCTTACTAGAGTGTTTTTCTTTCTTTCTTTCTTTCTTTCTTTTTTGGTATACTTGGGTTTCCGACTCGACATTGCGAGCCGACTAATCTCAGGGCAACTACCTTTTTAGATAGGTCGGAGTCGGCACAAGTGAACCTCCGTGGCCACAAGGGGATTAATTACTAGAGGTGTGTTTGTTTTATTAAGATTAGACAAACATCCTTAAGGGGTTGTTTGATAAAAGTGATTAATTTAGCACTAAATGATTAAATACTCTCAATAATTTGAAGGTTCTGAATGAAATTGGTTCTGAACGAAAAATATGTTGTTTGACAAGTGTTTTAAACGGATAATCTGAACCACTGTTTTCTCTCTTCATGTTGTTCGTTATTTTTTATATTTATTAAGTATACTATTTCTTAGTTCGATGTATACTATTTAATACGGATGTATAATTTTGGTCTTGTTGAGATAATCTACAATTCGTTAGAGTAACATATGAGTTATGGTTAATTTTGAGTTGATAATATAGTGTTCCTATAATCAAATCTCGAGCTTTGGTCTTAAAAAGTAAATGAATATATTTCTTATAAATGTAATAGAAAAAAGAGAAAATTCCCAAACTAGGCCAAAAGTTTTGGCCTATTTCAAGAGGCAGCAAAAAACAACATCTATTTCTCATTTTGTCCACGCTCGACCGCTCGACTGCTCGACCCCATTAACTTTTTGACACTTGTCTTTGCAGGTACAATTGGTAGGTGAGGATATTTTTTTAGTTTTGGGTTAAATGACAAATATGCCCTCAAACTCATATATAAATAGCCACATCTCACTAACTTTTTTCTCTCTCTTTTCCCCCATCGCCGGCCACCGCCACCTTCCGGCCACCGGAAAATTTTCAGGCGAGCTACTTTTCTAGCCAAATCGATAGATCGGTGCACCCTCTTCGTTTCTGGAGCGTTTTAGCTCGTGACTCCCACAGCAACACCACCCATGTGCCACCCACCGCCACTGCCACCACGCCGCCGCCATCACCACCTTCCCCTTCCTCTTTTCAACATCAGACTGGAATATTCTACGCCCAAGATCTCTTGTTATCTTGTTCATCTCTTTTCTCTTCATCTTCTTCGTCTTCTCTTCTTTTTCTCAACAGGTAATACTACTATTACTTTAGATTACTGATTATTATGATTAAATTAATAATGTGATTGATCACCTCATTTGAGTTTCTGTGTATCTGTGCTCGGCATTTATTGGTAACATAGAATCAATGTTTTTTTTAAGTAGCAATGTAAACAAGTTACATACCATGCTTTGTTTATGTTTTACTTCGCGGGCATAATAGGATACTCATTCGTATGAATCATTTTAGAGGTTAGGCTGTTTGACAACACATATGCATATCAAAGCTAGTTGACTGTCTTGGGTATCTAAATTTTGATTTTCTAAATTGGCGCTTCGGTAATTACTAACTACACGGACATCATTTGTAATATTTGGCTCTCTGATATAAAGACTTCGTCTTTTGCTACTCTTCTAGTTAGTAAATGAATAATCAATCTACCTGGATCATCAAATAACAACCTTTTTGCGGGAATTCCATTACTTTAGTTAGATGTATGTATCTGGTTTAAATATGTAAATATGTTTAGCACCTTTGTGCTTCATAATAGATAGTGTGCCTGGCTCTAGAATTTTTGGTTGCTATAGCTAGTTTAGTACTTTATATTGATATGCTTGTCCACTCTTGAAGGATGCACATCCTTATTCAAAAAGCAAATTTACGTGATAACTTTTGCTTAGTATTAAGTTACTTCTAATTGACAGGAATCCTATAACCTACTTTGTGTTCAGGAGGAAGATACAGTGCCAGAGGTGCATGAAATTACCCATAGAGTATTTCTGGATGTTGATATTGATAAGCAGCGATTAGGTATGGTCCTTTGCTTCTATGGAATGGAGTCTATTTTGCATTGTGATATATGTATGAAATTAGCTTTCCTTTTGCTCAACTAATGAATCGTGCAAGACAAACTCTATGAATATTAAAGTCTTTTTTTTTATATTATCCTATACATTTATCATGAACTCATAGGATTTACCTTTTGCTTGTACTACAGGACGAATTGTAATCGGCTTGTATGGTGAAGTTGTACCTAAAACTGTTGGTAAGCCTTCAACCTTCTATTTGACTTCTTTACTTGATTTACAATTCTTTGTCTAATCAACGAATACCTTTGTTTTCTTTGCAGAAAATGTTCGAGCTCTCTGCACAGGCATCTGATGTTTCATATTCTAGTAGATAAAATATCATTGACCTCCCACTTACTCACATTCAGAAGATAAAATAAGAACGAATTTTAGTTCATATTCACTGTATCTAACTTGATTCTCTTTTTTGGAATTAGGGGAATTGGGAAAGGGTCGGAGTGGTAAACCGTTGCACTATAAAGGAGTGCCTTTTCATCGTATCATACCTGGATTCATGATTCAAGGTGGAGATATTGTCTATGGCAATGGGAAAGGAAATGAGTCCATCTATGGTGGAGTTTTTCACGACGAAAACTTTAAGATCAGACATTCACATGCAGGTCTTTACCGTTCTACTCTTGTCCTCTTCTTTATTACATAATACTTGAAGTTAGTAGGATTCAAAACAAATGGTATGTTACTCCCTTCTAAAGCTATGGTTATTGCAGGTATGGTGGCCATGGTGAATTCAGGACCAGATTCTAATGGTTCACAATTCTTCATCACTACAGTTAAGGCCTACTAGTAAGTTCGTCGTGATTATTTCATCACATCCCCATAAATGATCGCTCTCTTATTGTTAGTGCTCATTATTGGAGTATACATTTTAGCCATGATTTCTTGCTTATTGTTCTACCTCTGCTTTTTTTTCAATAATACATTGGAGCCAGTCTTTATTTACAATTTCTTAATCTGATTACAATGTTTAGACATCAGTTGGTAATGGGATTCATTGTAGGAACACTGTCTAGTTTATATATCTACTATTACAAGTAATGCATATGTTCTTGTACAGAAACTCTGTTGCACTATCAGATGCGTATACAAGGATATCAAGAGGCGATAAAATGGCAGCGTACTGGAAACTTACATCCGTTATTTCTTAGCCAGTTTCGAAGTCCCACTATATTTCTCAAGATTCCATGTAATTGTGATGAAGACAATTCAACTTCCCTACTGGCTCCTTTCAGAAAAAAGTTTTTAAACGAACTCTTTCTGAAGTGTCTTGAGTTTTGGTCTCTGAATATGCTTTCTTAGTGGTGATAGCCTAGGATCCTTGTTTAAGTTAGACCCTACATATTATTTTGCATCAAACATTCTAGTAATTTGCTCCTGACAAGCTTTTAGAAACTTCTTCTCTTCCTGTATGCTAACTATATGTCTATGACTTGCTTCCTGGGAATGAAAAAAGACTATATTTGGTCAACAAAATGTTAATGTATGTATTGAGGGGTGTTTGGATTTGTGTTTTGGAATGCAGTGTATGATGCTTGTTTCTGCCTATTTTGAGTAAATGATCAGTTGTAAAATAAGCTCTCAAGTCTCAAACACAAATAAGCAGTTTGAAGTGTTTGGTGTATTTAAGAGCGCTTTCGTTTAATTTTGATCATAATTGTGTTTGTTTAGATATTTAATTTGTGTTTCATTAAGTAGATTGTTAAGTAATTGGCGTAATTAATTAGCGGTTCGGCATTGTTGAGTTAGAAGAAGATGGATTTACCTTTGAGCTACATACGAAATTTAGTACTAGAAAGACTCATTTTTTAGGATGAATAGTATATTATTCCATATAGGTTAACATTTAAAATTATCATCATTAAATATATCCATAGTCGAGCAGTCGAGCAGATGTTAACTTTAAATATACTTCAATGATATATTATTCCATATAGGTAATATCTTTGTTTAGTGAAACACCATAATACTCTGCCATAGTCGAGCAGTTGAGGAGTCGATCATTCGAGCATTAAAGTAATATCTCTGTTTAGTGAAACACCATAACTACTGCCATCTTAAAAAACAAGATACACACAAAATTTAGTACTAGAAAGACTCATTTTTTTAGGATGCCTTTCAATATTATTCCATATAAGGTTAACATTTAAAATTATCATCATTAAATATATCCATAGTCGAGCAGTCGATCAGTCGAGCATTAAAGTCGAGCAGTCGAGGAGTCGAGCAGTTGAGGAGTCGAACAGATGTCAACTTTAAATATACTTTAGTAGTATATTATTCCATTATTAAACTCACCTTTAAAATTATGATCATTAAATATATCCATAGTCGAGCAGTCGATCAGTCGAGCATTAAAGTCGAGCAGTCGAGGAGTCGAACAGTTGAGGAGTCGAGCAGATGTTAACTTTAAATATACTTCAGTAGTATATTATTCCATATAGGTTATATAACTCACCTTTAAAATTATCATCATTAAATATATCCATAGTCGAGCAGTCGAGCATTAAAGTCGAGCAGTCGAGGAGTCGAGCAGATGTTAACTTTAAATATACTTCAGTAGTATATTATTCCATATAGGTTATATAACTCACCTTTAAAATTATGATCATTAAATATATCCATAGTCGATCAGTTGAGCATTAAAGTCGAGCAGTCGAGGAGTCGAACAGTTGAGGAGTCGAGCAGATTTTAACTTTAAATATACTTCAGTAGTATATTATTCCATATAGGTTATAACTCACCTTTAAAATTATGATCATTAAATATATCCATAGTCGAGCAGTCGATCAGTCGAGCATTAAAGTCGAGCAGTCGAGGAGTCGAGCAGATGTTAACTTTAAATATACTTCAGTAGTATATTATTCCATATAGGTTATATAACTCACCTTTAAAATTATCATCATTAAATATATCCATAGTCGATCAGTCGAGCATTAAAGTCGAGCAGTCGAGGAGTCGAACAGTTGAGGAGTCGAGCAGATGTTAACTTTAAATATACTTCAGTAGTATATTATTCCATATATGTTATATAACTCACCTTTAAAATTATGATCATTAAATATATCCATAGTCGATCAGTCGAGCATTAAAGTCGAGCAATTGAGGAGTCGAGCAGATGTTAACTTTAAATATACTTCAGTAGTATATTATTCCATATAGGTTATATAACTCACCTTTAAAATTATCATCATTAAATATATCCATAGTCGAGCAGTCGATCAGTCGAGCATTAAAGTCGAGCAGTCGAGGAGTCGAACAGTTGAGGAGTCGAGCAGATGTTAACTTTAAATATACTTCAGTAGTATATTATTCCATATAGGTTATATAACTCACCTTTAAAATTATGATCATTAAATATATCCATAGTCGATCAGTCGAGCATTAAAGTCGAGCAGTCGAGGAGTCGAGCAGTTGAGGAGTCGAGCAGATGTTAACTTTAAATATACTTCAGTAGTATATTATTCCATATAGGTTATATAACTCACCTTTAAAATTATCATCATTAAATATATCCATAGTCGAGCAGTCGATCAGTCGAGCATTAAAGTCGAGCAGTCGAGGAGTCGAACAGTTGAGGAGTCGAGCAGATGTTAACTTTAAATATACTTCAGTAGTATATTATTCCATATAGGTTATATAACTCACCTTTAAAATTATGATCATTAAATATATCCATAGTCGAGCAGTCGATCAGTCGAGCATTAAAGTCGAGCAGTTGAGGAGTTGAGCAGATGTTAACTTTAAATATACTTCAGTAGTATATTATTCCATATAGGTTATATAACTCACCTTTAAAATTATCATCATTAAATATATCCATAGTCGAGCAATCGATCAGTCGAGGAGTTGATCAGTCGAGCATTAAACTCAACACATATTTTGACAAGTTTCCTATGCTCGACTGCTTGACTGGTAGTTGGGGAGATGGATATAATAAATGTGATGGTAGATGTTAACTTTAAATATTAATTAATATAGGGTTGGTGGTTTTAATAAATACTATAATAACTCAAAAGATTTTGTAAAAATCTTTTACATTTCCTAAGCAAAAAAGTACGCCTCCGGTCGAGCAGTTGCAAGTCGAGCACCGTCAGTTGAGCACCGTCGAGCATCGTCACATATTTAGTTTGGGGCGACTAAAAAATATAAAATATTTTTATGGGAATTCCATATGTTATTAAGTTGTATTTATAGTTATCATCTACACCAAAGCTTTTAATGTAACATCTTCCCTTAACATTTATCAAAAGAATATGTAGAGTCGCATAATTTCATTTATGAAGCTGTGAGATATGCATAGATTTATGGAGAATAACAAATAATGATAAGCAGTATTGTTGGAACATGAAAAACTTTGATTCCATCCCAAATATATCCACACATGCTCGACTTTAGGAATTTTAGTTTTGTAAAGATTGTTAAATTTCTTTACTTTTATACAGTCAAATAGTCAATTTCAAATATTATAATCATTGAATAGATAAGGAAAGAACCTAGAACCAAACTTTTAGCTGATTGGACATAAAACACATAACATAAAAAATTGTACCAAAGAAACTTGCAGAACCTGTACATTGCAAACTTACCAGGAAGGCAATGATATAAAGCTGATTTATAAGACTGCATCTGTTATAAATATTTTTCAAGCTCAACATTTTGTAAATAGTTATTGTAGAAATAATAGATGACTCTTCCCCTGTGACCAATATCCTAAAAGACGAATTAAAAACACATCCAACTAACCAAGAATCTACACCAGTCAAATTAGTTTCAAGAAACATAAGCATACTTCTTGAAATATATCAATGCACTACCTTTTTACAACAGGATACATGTTTTACATATATGCTAATTCTAACCTCTGCTACTTAAGTTAATTGACATTAGCACAACCTTTGTGCAGAAAATACTCCTTGATACAATAACACAACATATTTTGCAAATCGATAAATAGGGTGATGATGAACGGACCATCTCTCACTCTATCTTTCAAGCTTGTGGCGTTCGTTCTGCTTCACTGGGCAAAATGGTAAATTCCCATCAAATCCAATGTACCATCCTTCCGTCTGAGAGTGTTCCCATTGGCAAATGAACAAATTTATTGGTTGGTACTGGCTGTGACGTTCAGGTATAACAGTTTGAGTGGACAATAAGCCCATGGATGCCTTGACCTGTCATCATGCAATTGTGTGGTTCGCACACCAGGTTCCTCCTAACAAAAGGATAAAAATATGTCTTTCTAGTATATAACAAAGTAACTGAACAATTAATGTTGATGTGGCTTAAAAGTTTAAATATGATAGGTGTGTTGGGTTGTGAAGCTTCATCTCTTTCATTTCATAGATTCATTAGAAAATATGTAAAAAGAAAGATTAAAAATAACATTTGTGTGTGTGTAAATAATACATTTAAGAACACACTTAATTATGTCCTTTACTTAATGTTCGGGGTGCTTCTTTTTTAGCCATGTTTCTTCTATCTTGCCTCTTTTTCTTTTTGAAAATCCTATTTTGCCTAATTGACCCATTAGCTTTAAAAGAAAACTAAAATACCCCTAGTAAGATTGTACAATTATGTATCATAATCATGCCACACTACTCACTGAAGTATGAAAATATACATACCTGCTATATTCATTAAGATATCCAGCTTGCACAAAATCATCAACATTTTTCTGAGACAGAGATGTAAAAAGTCAAATCATCATCATTTAAAAAGAGTTGAATAAAAAAACTTAAAGAGAAAAAAAAAACCTTTTCCACATTTTCCATGCTGCTAGACGCACACTGTCAATTAAGGCATACAGATTTATGAGATAGATATAGACACTTGACAAGAAAATAACCTGATCTTTCCGAGTACCAATTTTCTTGAACAAAGAACGGTCCAATTTATAGGATAACATGCAAGGAAGTTGAACCTACAAAGATTTAAAAAAAAAAAAAAAAAAAAAAAAAAAAAAAAAAAAAAAAAGAGGCATCAGCAAGACATGAATGGCCTATGTAGCCTGAAAAGATCATCAAATATACTTCCCTTTTCTTATAGCTATTTGATAGACTAAGAATTTTTCATAATATAAAATTATAGAACCTAACTTAAGAGAAATGTCGCTCGCTTACCTTTTTGTCTCTAACAACGAGTTGCCCCCCATTTGACCTTCAGGTCATCTCAGACATTAGGTGTCGCATCACCTCATGGACGCTTGGATCATAACGAGTAAACCTTGACTTCTCCATTGCTAAGAATCTCAAAAACAAAAATACAGTAAATCTAGTTACAATCTCGTAGGGTCTAAAATAAAAGGATATGTTATACTTATAGTTACCCATACAATGCAAAAGAATTGCATGTTTTTCAAGTGATTATCGCAACTTGAAGATAGAGAAGTAGATAACCAGACAAGCGGGATGTTGCAATTAGTTTTCTTGGTTAGTTCATCACATGCTTACAAGTTCCAATAATATTATTATTTCGCCTCAGTTAATCAGAAAATCACCTTGGTTGCGTTCATTTTGATCCCTTCTGTACTCTTGAATACCTTCTTTATAGCATTTACAGCCCCACCCAAGTATTCAGCAATAATTGGTGCTCCCCTTTTCATTGCATGTTCCAAGCTCTCTCCATTACCTTCAGAAAGACGCATTTCTTTATGAATAAAATTGCTAAATTTAAGCAGAAATCTTAAGTTCTATTGAAAAATCTCTAACACGAGTAACTACGAAACGACCCACATGGGAAATTACAATAATTAAAACATGACATAAATAAAAAGCGTTTTGGTATTTGATAGAAAATACCCATAAAAGAATTATATTGCAAAAGAATACATACCAGAACACCAGCACCTTCACCCATAACAAACCCATCCTTATTTTTATCCCATGGCCACAAACCCACCCAACCCAATAGGAATAATGGCAGCTTCGGTCCCACCAGCAATCATCAAATCAGCTTCACCTCGACGAATGTGATTTGCAGCAGCATAAAAGCAATGGTTTGAAGTAGCACATGCAGTTGAAATGGAGTAATTTGGTCCCATAAATCCAAGATCAATAGCGAGCAAGGCCGAACCCTTGTTTGTTATGGCATATGGAATGAAAAACGGAGTGATTTTTCTGTAACCCTTTTCGATAAGATTTTGGACTCCATCAGAAAATATAGTAAGACCTCCCATTCCTGTTCCAACAAGCACTCCAGCACGCTCTTTATCAATCTGCACAATATATCATATTCATAAGTAATTCAATAAGTTGTGTATAGTTTCACAAAAGTAATCAAGAAGCTCTAAAACATATAGGATTGAGGTGGCATGACAGATGGGTTGGGAGTGTTCATAAAAGGTCGATTGGCTTTGGGTTGAAACGGGACTTCAGGATAAAAGGTAACTATTATCTTTAAATAAAAAGGACTCACGAGGTTGTATGCACTAAAAATAGTCTTTGGAGGACTTTCAACACATTTGACCCGCTACTCCTTTAGCCAAAAGAAGAAGAGGATGATTTCACCCGTTTAGGATAAAACACAACCCCATCGAGCCTCTCAAATGTGAATTGGCTGTTAAACTTCTTACGTATATTTTCATATCAAAATCTTCGGTACCTAATTATCTCACTAAAAGATGTAGCATTCTAGATCAACAATCTGATAACTAACTAAACACACTTTTCTCGTAATCAATTTTAAAATGGCCAAGAAACAAATCTCCATTACATTTAGAAACATGGTTAAAATAATTAATGAGAAAAAGAAAAGGCAGGCTATGTAGGAAGTCAAAAGTTAGTATCAACATGACACACTACAATTATAGAGCACACTTTTAGACATTACAAAATTGAATTCTTTGTGCATTATTTACATCATGAAGGAAAGCAAGGATACTTTTATTTTTCAAAGGTCACATGGAGCCATGGATTTAGCATTGGGAAAAAGATTTAACGGCAATCTGTACTTTGTACAGATAACATGTTAAAATACTTATCAAAGTCACATGTGTTAAGTATGATCAACTTCTCTAATTTCAATACGGGGAGAAAATTATAATTCCACGAGATAATAAACCCATGAGAGACTGATTGTCCTCTTATGAGAAAGCATCATTTGAAACTTTGACCACTCAATCTATTTAATATATAAGCACCAACTAACTCATAATGACTAGTCACAGAGGTAAGTTCTAACGACACAATTGAATAAAGGAACGAAAACCATTATGAAC